>CM076069.1:27595730-28195730 GCA_038088235.1 Zacco platypus
TTAAAAAAATAAAATAATAAATAAAATAAAATAAAATAAATTAAAAAAATAAATAAATAAAATAAAAAAGTAAAAATAAAATAAAATAAAATAGATTGAGGCACTGATGATACCCAGTGCCACAATCTATTTTATTTAATTTTATTTATTTATTTAGTAAGTTTAGATCCAGCTTGCAAGATTACCTGATTTCATTCACCCTCTTTTCCACATCTTTTCCTCTCTTGCTACTTATTCAACTGGTTAAAGTGTTCAGTAAGTAAGTAAATAACTATAAATACATATAAATATCAGTTGTCAATCTGTATCTCAAAGTAATTCTTATGTTTACTTTATACCAAATTATTAAAGATCTTAGGGCAAAAAGTGACATGAACCATGACATAAAGGGAAACGTTTTAGCATCGGACTGAAAGGCCTGTCAATCATGGGGCAGAAGGCATGTAGAGGATTGTCTACAACAGGGTTTTCAGCAAACTTTTGATCATGTTTGCAATTTTAAATCCACCAGCTAACATAAACAGCAAAAGAGCCACGACAGATACTAATCGAACCGGCTTTGATCGCGTCCCTCACTGAATATCCACTGTACACCGCTAATGATTTTTACAGTAGCTTTATCTGCTCCCAAGCTCATTAGAGGTAAATACGTTTAATCACTGTTTACAGAGTCAATAGCTAATATACTAATCGCTGTGGCACATGGCGGCCTTTCATTTTCACGGAGAGCATCTTGAACGACAACAAGCAGGGCGCGTTTTAGCCAGCTGCTGTTGAAATGGTGGAGTTCATTCGTGTTAAATGCGCCTCCTCACCTTCAAGAACCTTCATTAAATGCAGTTGTCTAAATGGGAGCCCATCACAAACAGCTGCCAGCATGGAGAAACGCGTGTAAACAGTGGCGCTTCGGTGGTAATTGGTGTGGAGCCTTTCGTGAAGATAAGACCAAATACATCCATCACACAGCAAAACCTTTTTATTTTAGATCATTTTCAATGACACGCTCTTTTCTAGCCCCCGAACATCCATCTACTCTTTCCCCCCCAACACAAATATGACCTTTCATGTGTGTTTTTTTTTTTGTTTTTTTTGAGATGTTATTACCAAAACACTAATTTTACACCTCAGCTATTATCCTGAGTGGCCGTGGGCTCATGTTACAGGGGCGTTTTATGATGTCATATTTCTGTTTGCAAGCGTGTGATAACAGAAGGACTGACAGGGCCAGTAATGGGTGCCCAGTGAAATGTCATGCTCTATCAGCGGCCCAGAGCAGCACAGGAGGGCCGTTGTGAGACAGGGGCCAGACGCAGGGCCTCCGCTGCAGCCGCTGCTCTGTCTGTGCAGAGAGAGAGAGAGATTGAGGGAGCGCAGCAGATGTGACCTCCTCACACACACAGAGCTCCTTTTGTGTCCCAGTTATTCAGTGTTCCTCTGGGTCTGCCCCTGCCCTCAACCATTAACAGCAACTGGCCGTAACTGCGCGAAAGAAGAGAGAACGGGCAGCGGACACGCATGGAGCAGCAACAAGGCTCAATGTGTTTAGAGGAAATTTACTGAAAAGCATCAGGTTTTTTTTTTTTTTATGGCTGCTTTCAAATTGGACACCTCTCAGGCAGGATGTGTTCTGATTGGACTGCTGAAATCTTAAAAGTGTATCTTTAGGACCGCCGTGGCTATTGGCACACGCTCTGACGCATTCAACAGAGGTGCTCCTGTGAGCAAAGCAAATTCAAGTCCAGCACGCAACATTTTCTGATTCTATTTCATCTCTGATTCACTTTCATTCCTCTTGTAACTGTACCAGTTGTTAAAATAAAGTAACGTGTAAAAAAAAGTGCACAATACAATGCATGCCTTTAGTCTTTTTAATAACTTAAAAAATAAAAAAAAAGCTTCAATATTATTTTAATGACAAGATTATTACCAAATGTCCATTTAATACAAAATTACTTATTTAACAACATTAATATATAAAATAAAAAAGCATTAAAAAATCCAATAAATTATGTTGTTAATGTTATTTTTTTATTATTTATGCTTATTTTTATTTTATTTATATTTTAAAAACTTTAAAACTTTATATTTTATATATATATATATATATATATATATACACACACACATAAACACACACATAGTTTGCTTATTATATATATATAAATATATATATATAAAATAAGCGAATAATAAATAACAATAAATATAAATAAATAAATAATAAGTGAATTTAAAAAATTAAATAAAATATAATATGATTATAAAATTATTAAATTTATAAAATATAATATTTTTTAATAATAAAAACAAAACAAAAACAAAGCAAAAACAAAACAAAACAAAACAAAACAAAACATGAAATAAAATAAAATAAAATAAAATAAAATAAAATAAAATAAAATAAAACAAAATAAAACAAAATAAAAGAGAATAATAGAATAGATTGAGGCACTGGGTATCATGGAATTTAGGTCCAGCTTGCAAGATTACCTGATTTCATTCACCCTCTTTTCCACGTCGTTTCCTCTCTTGCAACTTATTCAACTGGTTAAAGTGGTCAGCAAGTAAGTAAATAATAATAATATTAATAATAATAATAAAACCACACATAAAGTGCATCTTTAAGTATCCATAAGATAAAACAAATATAAATTAAACGAATCACATTTTAATAACAAATTAAGTAAATTATGTTAATACAAAAAAAAAAAAAAAAAAAAACGAAAATTCACAGAATATTGCAAAAAAAAAAAAAAATGTTTGTGTGATCACCCTCATATTCAATAACCAGTGTAACTGCACATTAGCTTGAGGCAGTGGGTATCAGGGCATCAAGCAAATATTGGCCTCTTATCTTGCTGCCTGTAAGAAGCAGAGCAGGATCATTTTCTACAGAAGAGCTGCCACATATCCTGCACCGGGCCAAGAACTGCTTTATTCAATTATCTCCCTTGCTTAGCAAATACAATTTCCCTGCATAAATCATCCAAATGATCCCAATGACTGTCAGAGCCTCACAGTGGATTTTTTTCAATCCTATCAGCTGAGGCCCAGCCAGGTTAACGCTTTATCCCGCTTCTGTGCTCAATATCTATTGAGATGCTCCAGTTGTCTGTTTTGAGTTTCAAATCCTCTGCTATCATTCTCAGTTCCTGATAAAAGTGACATTAAGCATGCAGCCACCAATTCAGTAATCCATTATGAAGAAAGAGTATGCCAATTTAACTAATCCACGAGGCAATGACCCCGTAACCTTGACCTTGTAAACAGCACAATGGGGGGAGATTACGTATGAATATCTGGTCCAGAGACTCTGAGTTGGGCTCTTGCAGGGCCTTAAGCTCTGGCTGTTTTTGCCCAGTTTCAGTCTCACTTGAAAGAAACGTCCTCAGGTCAGTAGTTTGAGACCCCGCTGGTAGCTAAACGCAAATATTTTGCCCTAAACCTTATGAGTCCATGCTCATCATTTATTTTTGGTTTAGAAACATCTGTAATACATAGATGTGAAGTGACTAAATTCAGCCTGATTCGAAACAGCTGTTCCTCAGCCAATAAAACAGTCCCGGTTTCACACAACAGAGCTCCAGCGCTGCTTTGAGACACAGGCTAAATGCTGAAGGGACAAAAGCTCTAACAATGTTCTCCCAATACAATGGAGGACTAAGACCTCCGTACCCTCCTGAGTCAAACAGTGAATAAGCAAGGAATTCTTTTAGTTCTCTAAGTGCTCTGGACCCTCCGTTTCTCCCCCACTGCACACACCACTCAAACAGCAATACTGAATTTCTGTGGTTTTCTGAGGATCTAGATGAACTAAGCAAATATATATATATATATATATATATATATATATATATATATATATATATGAGAGATATACAGACATATAGACAGATAGAATGATAGACAGAACGACAGAACGATTGATACAGTGACATAACGACAGAACGATGGATAGAACGATAGAACGATAAATAGATAAAATAATGCATGGACAGAATGACAGACCGATAGAATGACAGAACAATAGATAGATAGATGATAAAATGATGGATAGATTGACAATAAAAAGATGGATAGATGGATGGAACGATAGATAGATAGATATAGATAGAACAACAGAGAGCTAGATAGATAAAATAATGCATAGATAGAACGATATATATAGAACGAAAGAATGACAGAATGACATATAAACAATAAAATGATGGATAGATAGAACGATAGAATGACAGAACAATAGATAGATAGAATGATAGACAGACAGACAGACAGACACATAGATTAATAGATAGATAGATGACAAAATGATGGATAGATAGAATGATAGATATATAGAACGATAGATAGAACGATATATAGAGAGAGATAAAAAGATAGATAGATAGATAGATAGATAGATAGATAGATAGATAGATAGATAGATAGATAGATAGATAGATAGATAGATCAATAGATAGATCGATAGATCGATAGATCAATAGATCAATAGATAGATAGATCAATAGATCAATAGATAGATAGATAGATAGATAGATAGATAGATAGATAGATAGATAGATAGATAGATAGATAGATAGACAGATAGACAGATAGATAGATAATGTTTTAAGTTGATTTGACAAGAAAAAATGTTGTGATAAATCATGATAATAATTTATAACATTTTACAGTGCAGGTTTAAAAGTGCCTTCGAACTTTTGAATCCCTCTATAAATCATTTATTTATTTGCATAATTAAATCCCTGTTATGAGAAATAAAAATATTGAGTGACAGCTTCACAAAAATCAAGAACAAATATATTTTTCAAGCAATTAGATTCTTATTGCCAGTTTTATGAACTAGAATATATTAGCTCCATTTTTCTATATGCTTCATCATTCATCATCAAAAAATCTAGAATGACACAAACATGTCCCGGGAATGACTTGGAAAGCCGGGCGCTGTCATCCCTCAGGCTCATATCAAAATCAATCATCACTCACAATGATTCACGGCACGATGAAAAAACGTCAATTTTACAGGAGCCATCAATTGACTGGGTTGAACTGACAGGAAAGATGAATATGAACCCGAGCGGCTTCCTGGCAGATCCACACCTGTGCGAGTGAGTACAGGATCAGGAGCTCATTAAAATCCAAGTATGATCCCTGTCTGGATCCCTGTGGAGCTGCAGCCATCAGACTCCCTTATGTGATAAATACAGCATCAGCAAGAGAAATTGAACTTGAAACAAATGGCCTTTCTCGCTGGCTTTAAAAAGCGGGCCTGATAATAACCCTCCTTTCTTCTTTGTAGTCCTAAATGAAATCGGTTCCCTCACGCACACACGGCCTTTTCTTCTCGCTAGTCTTTTATATGGAACAACTGTTGCTGCATATATGAAGTTTAATTTGCCACTTGTGTTGGAGCGGTGCGTGTGACTAGGTTTAAACATTGTAATTTATGACTTGCGTTGGCTGCACACAGACAGGCTTATCATAAAAGGTTGCAGAAGTGTATAGGTAAACTTGTCAGGGAAATCAAGGCTGTACATATGTTTCTGTTTGAGCATTACTCCATACGCCCACAGAGAGACCCTGACCCATAATCTGTCCTCAGAGTCTGATTTGTCCTTATTTACATTTATGAAAGATGAAGAGGCTTATATTAACTATCAGGGCAACAGAAGTGCCGGATATAAGTTTTATCATTGATACCACGCACACAAACATTATTTTATATAATACAGTTCGAAAGTTTGGGATTGGTAGGATAACAAAATAAATGGCAAAACGGCACTGTTGTAAAATACTAACAATTTTAAACTACTTTTCTATTTTAAAATGTAATTTATTTTCATTTTCAGCAGTCTTCAGTGTCACATGATCCTTCAGAAATAGGATCAAAAACATTTATTACTATCAATCAGTGTCGGGGGTAATTCATTACAAGTAACGTAATCAGATTACTTTTTTCAAGTAACTAGTAAAGTAATGCATTACTTTTAAATTTACAACAAAATATCTTTTTTAGTTACTTTTTTCAAATAAGTAAAGCAAGTGGCTTAAGTTTTTTCATTCACTGACTGACTGACATCTCTCCTGTGTGCCCATGTTGAAAGAAATCGGGTGTGAGTGCAGAGGCGATGTTGGTTATTGTAGTTCTAGACTAAATGTGATCAGGCATTTACTCATCTCACTTGAACAAAAACAGAATCAGTATTCCTCAAAATCAGTGTTGGGGCTAACACACATTGCAAGTAAAGCGAGTTACGTAATCAGATTAGTTTTCTCAAGTAACTAGTAACTGAACTAAGATCTAATCCTAGCTTAATCTAAGCCCTGTCTGTGAAACCAGGCCTTTATGTATTTAATCTCACTTTAGAGATTTAGAGGTCTTTGCTGCTGACTTTCGACAATCCAACCATTTTGTTAAGCAAAAATGACTTTAAAGAACACTTTTTTTTTCTGTATTGCTGAAGTAAGTGTGGAATTTCTTTTCCTTCATTTGTTTGAAAGGTTTGTTTGAGCTGCGCCCTCTACTGTACAGTCGTACATTTGCATTTCCTTCAGATTAGTTACTTTTTTAGGGAGTACCTCCAACCCTGCTATCATTGTTGAAAACAGTTGTGCTGCTTAAAGGGTTAGTTGACCCAAAAATGAAATTCTGTCATTAATTCCTCACCTTCATGTCGTTCCACACCCGTAAGACGTTCGTTCATCTTCAGAAAACAAATGAAGATATTTTTGATGAAATCCGATGGCTCAGTGAGTCTCTATTTACATCAAGGTAATTGACACTTTCAGTGCCCAGAAAGACACTAAAACATATTTAAAACAGTTCATGTGAGTACAGTGGTTCAACTGTGAAGTGATTAGAATCAGTGGTTCATAACGAAGCCTCGTTTAATGAAATCATGTGACTTTTGATGCATGCTCCGAACCACTGGTTCGAAACAAAAGATTCGTAAACCTTCGAAGCAGTGTTTTGAAATCGGCCATCACTATATTGTTCAATAAAGTCGTTATTTTGTTTTTTTTTGGCGCAAAAAAGTATTCTCGTCGCGTCATAATATTAAGATTGAAACACTGTCCTCACATGACCTGTTTTAAATATATTTTAGTATCTTTCTGGGCATTTGAAAGTGTAAATTAACTTGCTGTCAATGCAGGCCTCACTCACTGAGCCATCGGATTTCATCAAAAATATCTCAATTTTTGTTCTACACAAGGAATTAATGACAGAATTTCATTTTTGGGTGAACTAACCTTTTAATGTATGCATAGAAAACAATGATACAATTTTTTCAGGATTCATTGATGAATAAAAAGAGCAGCATTTATATGCAACACTATAAATGTTTTTACTGTACCTTTTGATCAGTTTAATGTATGGTTTCTGAATAAATGTATTAATAATAAAAAAAAAATCTACTGACTTTTGAATGATACTGTGTGTAATTTAATGTAGTGCTATTTTAAATCATTTTAATTTACAAAACGCCATCTATACTACACTACATTAACTTAGCAAAATTCAAAACTACAAAATAATAATAATAATAAAAAAAAAACATCTGAAAACAAACAATTTTGTCAGCAACACCTATTAGGTATAAGTAAACATCTGAAAGGTACACAGTATACATACTTCTACCATACAGATGGAGCATTTAACTGTTTTTGTATTTTAAACAATATAATTTTACATTTAAATATAATAATAATATTAATAAAAAAATATAAGTCTTAATGACACCACAGAGTCTCTGTAAAAAAGTGTTACTATTAAAAATACAGACTTCAAGATGGACACAACGGAGATAAAAATGTAAGCTGCGACATCTTCATAAAAGATCTTCAACAGTGCTAGGAAAGCCACGAGGGTGGAAATCTGGCCTTTTGTCTGGTGTTAAAATATGTTTGATGAGCTATGGGCTGCAGTTGTCAAAGGCCTGGTGATCTCTAGTGAGAAATGATTCCCTTCATTTCAGAGCCGCACACACTCCTCCTGCCTCAGAGAGCCGAGCGCAGTCAAATGAAGTGAGGCCAAGTTACAAGAAAGTGCATAAAAAAGGCTTGTGCGACTGCCAGAGATAGTCCAGTTTTACTTAGGCAGAGCGAAAGAAACAAAGTGCTCCCATTCACTCCTGAGCTTCAATGAAAGAAGGATGTAGCACATCTTAACACACACACACACTCGCTCCTTCTCTCTCTCCATCTCTCTCTCCAAGGCATTTCATCTGATTATGAGTACTTTGCAATCTGCGACAACATGATTGATGCTCCACTTTCATGAGGGGAATTTTAACAGCACCTCTTCAGCGCTCAGTGCACACCCAATTATGCGTCTGAGCCAGTAACCTTGAATTTATGTTGCCATGGCAACAAATAAAAAAATGGAGCGGGAAAAAAAAAATGGTCATGCATTATGGATTATCATTGAAATTCTACACCCCAACCCAACATAATGAGAGCTCGGGACTTAATCAAATCAGCCATTCCGGGTGACACAAGCTGAAGAACTGACTTCCATTGTTGGGCCGCCTAGAGAAAGGCAGCAGGCCTGACGAGCCAGCAGCTGCAGGGCTGCAGCCTGATAGATGGCTCCCATATACATCAGTGAGCATATAGACAGATGGTCCTCAATGCTTGGAATTTCCAACCCAGGAAGCAGCTGCTCAGACTAACCTCTGCTGTTCATCTCACCTTGTTGTCATGGAACATTGAACAAGGAAGGAGAATGTGGACAGCTCCACTTGGAGCCCTGCCTGAGACGCTGTTTGTGCCTCATTCTTTTTCCCTTCTCCCTTTCCCTCTGGTCTTTTCTCTCGTTTCCCCCCTCAGCTTCTCGTCTGGAGGGTGGGGCGAGGGTGAGGAGTCTCCCCCTCACGCCAGGTCTCAAAAGAGGGATAAGAAGACCAGAATAAATAGGATTTTCCGTTTTACTAACAGACTCTTTATCTGTCTCTGCTGTTCCTTCAAACGTCGTCCTCTGACAGATGACATAATCATGAACCACATCACTGGCTCCTGATTAATAACAATGCGTTGGGGGCGTTCACGACGACACCAGTTTTTAGCAACAAAGTGACAGGAAGTCACAGTTTATGTTCAGCGTTGTTGATGCGGCGTGGTCGTGTCCAGCTGCGCAACAAAAGTTGAGATAAGTTAACTCTATGCAAATAAGCAGCAAATCAATGTGGAGATAACCAATCAGAGTGAAGTCAGTGAAGTCACATGATGTGCTCGCTACTGTAGTTGAGTGAACTCAAATATAAAACATATAAAACAAATATATAAAAATATATATATGAATATAAATTATTAACTGCATCTACCATAAAAGTTTGTGTGCGAATATATTGTGTATATAAACACACACACACACACATATATATATAAGATTCAAAATAAAAGTTTGTTTACAAATATGTGTACTGTGTATATGTATACATAAATAAAAATATGCATATATTTAACAAAAATATATGATATTTATATTTACATTATATACAAATATACATGCATGTATGTAAATATTATTTATATAATATTATTTAGTATTCATATATTATAATATATATAAATAAATAATTAATAATGCATGTATGTATGTGTTTTATATATACATAATAAATATGCACAGTATATGCACATATATTATGTAAACAAACTTATTTTGGATGTGATTAATCGTTTGAAAGTATTTATAGTACATAAATTTAATTACACACACAAATATATATATATATATATATATATATACACAAAACTTTCATGTTTATGTCGATTTGACAGCAGTATTACAATAAATATAAATAAAATAAATAAAAATAAATGTAATTAAAAAATAATAAATATAAATAGGTAAATAAATAAACATATTAATAAATCAAACAAACAAACAAATGTATGAATGAATAAATAAATAGTGCTTCTCAATTCACTCTTGAGTTTGATTCATGTATTGATAATCATTCTTCTTCATACGATTTATTATGCACTGCATGCTTTCCCCTGAATGGTCATTTTTAGTGGCACGGAAAAATAAAATGGCATATTGTTTTAATTGGCAATACATCTCATTTACGACCGGATTTTCAAATGCTACAGCCAATTTTGCAGGCCACAAATAATGTTAGGGTTTTCGGGAGAAGACACACCTGCTAGCAACCAACAGTACAGTGACCTAATGACCTGTGACCTCTAGAGACAAAATCAATGTCAGTTTGATCAGAGCATTCAAACAGCAAAGAGACCCTCAGATCAGCAATGAGTCCCGTTAATGATGTAACCAGGCAATAAAAACAGACTCACATAGAAGGAGGGTCACAAGCTGTATAATGGGCCAGAATATCATTGGCAAACACATAGCAACACCCTGGCAACCACTCAGAACGCCCTAGCAAACTGCATGTCATTTTTAGATCATAAAAGAAAAAGGAAGGGAGCCCAGATTAAATGTGCTTTTTTGTTGTTTTTTCTTTTTACTTTTTCCCTCTTCAAATGCCTTCATCTGACAGATGACATATTTGTGAATCACAACTCTGGCTCCTGACTAATACAATACATTTCTCTTCTCCTGGGTCCAATCCGAGCTGCTGCGGCGGCACAAATGCTTCCACTGCTACATAAAATATTGATTGCTCTTGTATATTTCTTAAATGTATATAAGCATTTTTATTAGCTAAAAGGCAGACGGAGGAAAGTCTAGGTGCTTGAAGTAGCTCAGTAACCGCCCCCTTTGGCTCGAATCGAGCTCAGAGCCCTCGGTCGGCTGTGCAGTGGGAATTGGCAGGCAGGGATAAGAGAGAAGCTCAACTGCAAGATGTTAGTCATGGGCTTCCAACATCCTAATCCAGGACCCACAGAGAGACGTGAACTAGTTCCTCAAAAGAACTGTTTTAGCTTCACATCTAGACCACAAAGACTGCAAACGACACACTGGGAATCTCTGGAAGAACTGATAGTGATGCTAAAAAAACAGAAAAGAAAAATCATCAAATAAGAGACAACAGCCAGTACCAGTTGAATCAGTTTCTTAAAACATGGCATGATATGATTACGATTATGGCAGGAACTTTCCAGTTGCATTGCTGTATTCGGAAGAACAGATGCCATCCAGAAATGGATGACATTTTTTGGGAGTGCCAGATGAAATCTGCACCAGTGTCACTTGATGGCATGCGAGTTTTTCTGTCAGGAGTTATGCTCTCCGTCTCACTTAGACGGGCTGTTGAGTTACACGCCCACAACTGACACGCTTTTTACCCTCCGGCAACAGACACAAACCTGTAGGAAGGGTTTGGTGAAGCTTGAACTATGTTCATGATATATAATTCATATACTGTTTAGCTGTTTGTCAGCAATAATAAACTTATGACTGACTGAGAGACAGGAAGGACATTCCACACAATCAAATATTGACATCAACTGCTATGAGATCTGGTTTGGTCCGTGACATAGTGAGCATGCATCTGATTTCAGCAATAAAATTCATTTAAACATTTTTGTTTGGGAAATAACGTCCAAAATGTGAGGTTTCTACTTATATCGTAATGAAAAAAAAAATGAAATTATTGAAAATAATTTAAGTAAATGACATAATATTAAAAAAAGGACTATTTGTAAGGCCAATACGTCTCTTAAAATCCAGTATTTAATAGTAATTAAAAGCAAATTTATCTTTAAAAATCATTAATTTATGGTGTAAGGTATTACTTTTCACGGGTTATCACATGATTTTTAGGTCTTTAAACTGAATGGTACCAAACTATTTTCTCCAAGAATACAATATTTGACATGCTTTAAACAAGAAGAAGAAAAAAAAAAACAAATTTAGATACATAACTTGATCTACTTTGTTGCGTCCCCTGCAATAACCTTTCTTTGATAGCTGTGGAAGGAGAGTCACAAGTAAGTCTCGGTCCTAATTAGCATTTAATTAATGATGCATGCATATGCAAAGCAGCATTTAAACAACTCTGATTACCTCCTACCTGTCCACAGGCCAACAGTCAAACATGTCTGACATGCGTCCGCCACATGTAAACGCCCCACTGAAAGGTCAAGCCTTGGAAGTTCATTAACACAAGAGTGACTTGTGCTCCTGGCCAGCGTCTGGTCCCTTGGGTCCGTGAAGAACAAAATGACAGTATCAACGTGATTTTAATTTTGCAATGTTTCATTGGTAACACTTCAGTATGGGGAACACATTTTCACTATTAACTACAACTTTTGCCTCAATTAACTCCCAATTTACTGCTTATTAGCAAGTTAGTTTTTGTAGCATTTAAGTTTAGACACTCAAAAAAAGTCCCTTATTTTAAGTAAATCGTGCACATATAACAATTTGTTTCCTTTGATTTACTAAATCGCGACCACGCTGTAATAATTCCCTCCCTTATTTTAGTTAAATCAAAACAAATTAGTTCAAGTTGGCCACGATTAACTAAAACGAGAGAACTAATTTTTGTGCACGTCATGCGTGTCCACATCACACGGATCTACGAACCGACAAAAAAAATGCTGCATTGTTCATGCCAGGCCAGTAGTTGGCGATGTCACTTTACAAAGAAACACTACGTGCTTATAGACTGAACAGGTAATACATTTGCGCATGATGTGACTGTTTTCACAAATTCGTGTTTTTGTAGTTTCAAAAGCTTGCATTTTCAGGACGCCAAAACACCATTGTCGTGTACAGTGTTGTTGGTATCGCATAACAAGTAACGCAAGTTACGTAATCAGATTACTTTTTCAAGTAACTAAAGCATTACTTTGACATTTAAGGGTGCGTTCACACTTGTCATGTTTGGTTCGATTAAAACGAACCCTGGTGCGATTGCTCAGTTAGTGCGGTTCGTTTGAACATGTGTGAACGCTGCCATCCGAACCCTGGTGCGCACCAAACAAGCGGACCGAGACCGCTAAAAAGATGAGTCTCGGTCCGCTTCCAAACGAACTCTGGTGCGGTTCGATTGATATATGAACGCAACACGGACCAAAGACATGTAAACAAATCAAAAACAGGACGTGATGTCACAAGATGGGACGCTACAAGTCAGCTGATTTGACGACGCAGAAAGATCGGTGTATCCAAAATGAGTCGAGGGCAAACGTGGAGCAACGAGGAGGTGAAGTGCCTCATCAATATTTGTTTCTGCATACAACGGAGGAAATCCTGGTGAATCTTGAATGTTTTGAACATTTTATGAGCTCTTTGTGAGTTCTCAGCTGGTAAAAATAAAGCATATGTACACTCATAAAATGATGGCGTTTAATCCAGCTCACAGCACTGTTTTGAATGTTCGCAAAATATACGTCATAAAAGCCGACCAATCAGGTCGTGACCGTCTCCCTATGCCTTTGGTTTGGTAACTTAAGGTTCGCTGTTAAAAATGCCAGTGTGAACACTAAGCGGACCAGGACTATATGTTTTGTTTTTGTTTTTTGGTCCGGACCAAACGAACCAAACCAACCGAACTACAAGTGTGAACGCACCCTTAAACAAAATACCCAAGTTACTTTTTCAAATAAGTAATGCAAGTTACTTTGTTTTCCAATTTATTGAGTAACAGCTCTCCTGTCCCCATGTCGAGAGAAATCGGGAGTAAGTGCAGAAGCGTTGTGTGCGCTGTGTGAACATGATGGTTATTCTAGACTAGTTGTAGACTAAATGTGTGCATTCATTTACTCATTAACAGCTACTCGTGCGTCATATTCTTCTGTATTCCAGAAGAGCAGCAGAGCTGAAAGGTTTGTTTGAGCTGTACAGGCGAGAATTTGCATGAGGCTTATTCATTTCACTTTTGGTGTGAAAGGGCCTTTACATTTATCAAAAATAGAACTTTTTTGTTGTTATAAAAACAAACAGCCCAGCCCAGATGAGAAAAAGTGGCACAAAAAACTAAGTAACGCAATTAGTTACTTTTTTTCGGGAGTAACGCAATATAGTAATGCAACCCAAAAGTAACTTCCCCCAACACTGGTTGTGTAAATGAACGGCCAAAACAAATAAAATGTTTTTAGTGGTTGTTGTGTAAATAATCTCAAAATAGTAAAATTTGTGATATTTTTTACAGCCAATTTTATGCTATTGAATATCCTTCAATAGCAATGAATACTGCTCATTTTGATCCTGTGCGATATTTATGCACAAGCAATGACCTGTAATATAGACCCACTTGTCTTTTATTGTTCAAAGGTGCAAGTAAATTTACCAGCGTCACTGAAGCATTCATTAATGATCGTAGGTGATGTAAGTCTACATTACCAGACATATTTATTACCACTTTTGTAAATGATTGTCTTTATTGCTCTTGTGATTATGGAAATACTCCCCCTCTTTGACTTGCAAAACCCATCAGTCTGCCTATTTATTATTTATGTCAAAGTTAAGGAATCTGACAAAATCATAATGGATACCCTCTGCCTTGTTTATCATATTCAATACCGTATGAAAGTGGTTTGATAAATCCATGCCCAGCCTATGTTTTCATCTTGTGGGCATTTTTGCCGCGCGGCATGATTGAACTCAGTCCGCTCGGGCCATAACGCAGTCAGGGTAATGAACCTGATGACAGCATAACGCCCGTCCTGAAATCTCATGCATGAAGGGACCGTCGAGCCATACCCCAGCCTCCCGTGTCATTTGTTATCGTTAATCCTTACATTTATGGCTGCAAATATCTTATTAGGAGGCGTGCCCGAGGTATTTCACTTCGATTCTAGGCTCCATGACATATTGATTAGACCGGGAGGATTGCGTGAACAAGCCCAAGACCTTGACTTTAGACACCTGGAAGGTATGAATATGAGCGTCTGGCTCATATTCAACATCCAGGGTAATTTCCCTTTGAGGGGAATCAAGGGCAAGTCTGGCCTTTCAGACCTCATCAGGTACAGACCCAAGGCAGGACACAACATGCTGTGCTAAATGCAATTGAAACATGCTCTTTAAGTTTCACAGACAAACCTTTAAATTATATAGATTTAGACACATATACAGAAAGTTGCCATTGGTGAAGTCAGTCTCACAAAGAGTGCATTCACGTACTTGTGGCTGAAGTATATGGTGATGTCAGAGGAAAATTAAAATGTTTCATGGCATTACCAGAATATTACAGTCATATTTCAAATCCAGGGGTGATTCAGAGAGAGAACAGTGTTCTTACCACTCAGCAATGTGGCATATTTATGATGTAACTGGATGGCACAGGAAACCCCCCTATAAAGTCAAGTTTGTCTTATACTGCTATGAATGTTTGTGAAACATCGATCGAAACCTTTAAAACTTCTGTTTTAGTGCTGCTTGCTTATTTAAATTTCAGCATGTAACTTTTCCTGCACCATTTGTGCTATGGATATGAAGGATTCCAAAAATTGCACAATATAGTTGCAATTAGCAAATTAATTTTTTGAGAATTATCAGGCCGCCAAAACACCATTGTCGTGTACAGTGTTGGGGTTATGTAATCAGATTACTTTTTCAAGTAACTAAAGCATTACTTTTAATTTTAAAACAAAATACCTCAACAGGGCTGGGTAGTTACTTTTAAAGTGTATTTCACTACAGATTAAAAAATGCTTTAAAAAGTAATTTGTAACGTATTTCGTTACATTACTCAAGTTTAGTAACTTAATCTAAATACTTTAGAATACTTTGGAATACTAATAAGTGTGAAACAAACACAAAAAAGGCAATTGCAAGTTTTTATCTCACAATTCTGACTTTTTCCCTCAGAATTGTGTGATATAAAGTTGCAATTGTGAGTTATAAAGTCAGAATTATGAGAAATAAACTCGCTATATTGAGAAAAGTCAGAATTATGACACTTAACTCACATACTAAATTCACAATTGCAAGAAAAAAAGTCAGTATTGCAAGTTTATATCTCCCAATTCTGACTTTATAACTTGAAATTGTGAGTTTAAATCTCGCAATTCTGAGAAAAAGAAGTCAGAATTGTGAAATGCAAACTCACAATGTGAGGGAAAAAACAAATTGAGAGAAAAAATTGCAGTGACCTTTTTTACAATTATAAAATGACTCACAAACAACTATCACAAAACATGAAAACAGTCGAAAACATGAAACTTAACTCCGCTTTTTCAGACTGTCAGAGTCAGAGAATCACCAATTGCTGTTTAAATGACATTAAAATTCAAAGTAATCACTTTGGTAATCTAAAATACTTTTCAGATGTAACTGTAATCTGATTACCACCCATTTAAAATGTACCTGTAATGAAATACAGTTACTCAAATTTTGTATTTTAAATACGGAACTAAGTTACTTGTATTTCATTACTCCCCAACCCTGTACCTGAATTACTTTTTCAAATAAGTAACACAAATTACTTTGTTTTCAAATTTATTGACTGACAGCTCAGCAATTTGGGGGAACCTGCCAATGCAGCAAGACAAAATACACTTATAAGATACTCTTGTCATTAATTTCTCACCCTCATGTCGTTCAAAACCCATAAGGCTTTCGTTCATCGTCATTCATCAATGAGCAGTTTAGTCCAAATTTTCTGAGGACAATCGATTGCTTTATATGACGACCAGATTTACATTGACCAGAAAACCTCTTCTGGAAGCTCAAACATACTTCGTAACATGAGAATGAACCTCATTGGTTCTTGCAAAAGCTCAAATATGATGCGTAACACAAGAATGAACCTCATTAGTTCTTGATGAAACTCAAAGGTGATGCGTAACATGGGAATGAACCTCATTGGTTCTCACACATGTCAATCAAACATGCTTGAGCTTCCGTTTACCACAACTGATGTGTGAGTTGATGAAGTTTATATGTGAACAAAAGCCTAAATTCAATCTGTTCATCATAGTAAGCGATCGAGTCTCTTCAGAAAATTTTGACTAAACTACTCAATTCATATGGATAATTTTTACCATCTCTTTATGAATTTTTTGAAGTGTCAAAGTCAGAAAGCTCTTAGAATGCATGAAAAATATCTTAACTTGTGTTCAGAAGATGAACGAAAGTCTTAAAGCTTTGGAACGACATGATGGTGAGCAATTAATGACAGAAGTTTCATTTTTTTGGTGAACTATCCCTTTAACGTCGCAGTATTGCTTCCTAAGTAAGTTATCTTATTTTAAGGCATTGTTTAGTCAGACTCATTATAAAGTCAAAATTTTCAATGCATCTATATAGAGCTCATCATCAAAACTTGGGGAATAAAAAACACCTAAAACATCTAGCAAATGCACAGAAATGGACTGTCAACATCCTGAAAACCCTTTCCTGAGAAAATGTAAAAATCTCATTGCGTTAGATGATAAAGGAAAAAAGCTTATTAGAGACAAGGAAAACGTTCCTAATTTGGGTTGTTGCATCCTAATCTCCTGAAAAGAATCCTTCGGGACAGTGCTTCTTGTCACAGCTACACCTACAGTACTTCTTCTGGTAATAACAAAAAGCTTTTAATTAATCCTCTGTTAGACTGATCATATTTAAATAAATTACCTGTTTAAGATGTCAGTAAGATTAATGGAACGACCAACAGACATACTATTTATGTAAATTGCATTATTGCTCTCGGTAAACTCAAGACCTCTCTAATGGGTTTTGCTCACCTTTCAGGCAGGAAGCCACAGCACCCAGAGAATAGAGATCAAATGGGCCGGGGGTTATTTCACATCAAGATCTGGACCTTGGAGTCTTTAGCCTTCCTGTGCATTGGGGTGGTAAATTACGGGGACAGGTCCAGGCCGTTTTACTGCTTTGTTTCCAGTCAAACCGGTTTCCAAACGCAGTGTCACTGGGACTGCTTTAAAGAGGCCTTTAATATAAATGATCTGGCATTGATTGTGATGGATTGGCTATGCAGAGACACCTTGCCTTCAAGGGCACCGAGGGATAAGCCATCATTCTGGGCTGTACCATCCCAGTAGGTGTTTTGTGAGTCCAATGTCACCTGTACCTGTAATTACGTACCATATAGTTTTAAGGGATATGACAACAGGCTCTTCCCCCAAAGCGTCAAACGCTGCCTATAATAGGTGTCCTTTAACATCTTTATAGTGACATGTACAGTCACCTCATTACTTTCAATGAGAAACCTTTGGCCCTGTTTACATATGGTATTAAGATGCATCTCGGCTGATCGGATCACAAGTGTACGGCTATAAATACAGAGTATGAGCCTATGCTCTTTCCACCACTTCCAGGGTAGTCGAAAACACATTCAACCTGGATTGCTTTCATAGTGTAGACGCTCATGTGGTCGAATGCGTTCAAACAGTCACTACTGACCTAATGCATAAAAATTACGGGAAGCGCACAAGCCAGACAAGTTTTAAAATTTGTCGACCGTGAGACCCGAGTTAGGTTTGAAGATGATAAATGTACCAAGCACAATGTTCTCTCATCATTCAAGATTTCTAACACACACTCACAGCGTTCGGTGTGGTTTTGTGGCTGTCAGAGCAGAAAAGAAAACTGATGATTGTGTGTTTTTCTATCATCTCCTTTCACGTTCATATGTAAATTGCATGAGCTCATTTTGTCCATTAGAGCAGAGGTCCCCAACCCCTGGGCCGCGGACCGGTACCGGTCCGTGAGTCATTTGGTACCGGGCCGCACAGAAAGAATAAATAACTTATTTTAAAAAAAAAGAAAAAAAAAAAAAAACTGACTTATGTAATTAGTATGAAATGTGCATTTCTCTCTGGCGCGTTCACTACTGCGAAGATCGCGAGTCAGCATTTCAACTTCAAATTCTCTCCGTTACATCCGTCTATGACTCACTCTTGGCGCATAGCAACGCTTGTTTAGGTCACGTGATACGTTACCGCTAAAAATAAACACACAAGCTAGCAAAATGAGTAAAAAAAACAAACGTCTCTGGAAAGCTTCTTTGCGAAGGGGAAACGGCCCAGCGAGGAGACAGAAGAAGAGCCTACGATTTCCAAGAAAAAGAAAGCTGCATTTAACAGACAATACCAGGAGTCCTACTTGAAATATGGATTCATCGCAACAGGTGATTTACACGCACCAAGCCCGCCAGAGAGCGTTAGGGGGCAGAGAGGATGTTACTCATGTTATGTTGTTGGCGCGATGTTACGAGGACGCTGCTAATAAAGTTGCGAGTAAGCCTACACATTGGATTCACGTTTATTATAATATTTAAAAAATACCCCATTTTATTTTGTTGTTTTTATCCGCCACACCTTAAAGGCCGGTCCGTGAAAATATTGTCTGATATTAAACCGGTCCGTGGCGCAAAAAAGGTTGGGGACCGCTGCATTAGAGGTTAGATATGAGCAACCTAAGATCCTGTGTTGCTTGTATATATCAGGAAAACCCACCCATTCAGTACTATTAGTATTAAAGGGTAAAATTCTGTCATTAATTACTCACCCTCATGTCGTTCCAAACTCCCTTCGTTCATCTTTGGAACACAAATTAAGATATTTTTAATGAAATCCGAATTTTAATGAAAGCTTTCTGACCCCCCCTATAGACTGCAACGTAATTATCACTTTCAGTGCCTAGAAAGGCAGTAAAGACATTGCTAAAATAGTCTATATGCCGACAGTGGTTCAACTCTAATGTTATGAAGCGACGAGAAAACTTTTTGCGATCAAAACAAAACAAAAATAATGACCATATTCAACAATTCCTTCTCTTCAACGTCAGTCTCCGACGCTATTCATGTGAGCACGACGCGTGCGTGTGATGTTGACGCAGGAGCCGGCCAATACTGAGCCGGTATTCTGATGCAGAACCCTGAAGCGCTGCACAGTGTTTACAATTGACAAGGAAGAGAAGAAATTGTTGAATAAGGTCATTATTTCTATTTGTTTTTTTTATTTTATCGATGTCTTAACTACTTTTCTGTACCATGAATGTGGCAATTACATTGGTTTCTACGGGGGGTAACAAAACCTCTTGGATTTCATCAAAAAATCATCATAATTTGTGGTTCAAAGATGAACGAAGGACTCACAGGCTTGGAACAAAATGAGGGTGAGCAATTAATGACAGAATTTTCAGACGGAATTGGGTGAACTGACCCTTTAACTAAGTCATACGATGATTCACCAATCAAACATGGGCTCATTTGTCACCAAAGAGTAAAAAAACCCCAACAACAACAACCATAAACAATCCAAAGAAACCGCTCTCAACTTTTAGGTCACTTTGGCTGACCCTCAGTTGTACTAGCAGTATTGCTGAAGTGTGGTCTTTCTCTGTGTTTTGGCTCCAGTGTGCTGAATTTCAATAAACACAGCAAAGTGACCCGGCAGGACAAACCTGCAGACAGTGTAATAAGGCTCTGTTAGGATTAATGAGCTACCCACGGCATTATTTGTTATGTTATATATCTTATTGATTGTGTTGTCTTTGATCTTTGCGTGGACTTTCTCGCCGAGCTCTGGTACGGTTTGTGTTCTTGGTAGACGCCGAAGGTTGAGTGGGCAAAACATGCAGAGCATGATCTGCTTGAGGGCACCGGGGCAAGACATTCGTTTAATACATTAAGAAACTGACAAAAGAAGGCATCATAAATGCTCCTGCAGTGTTCCAATTAAAATGAGCGAGGGTGTCTGTGAAGTGTAAATGAGGAATAAGTTGTGTTTTCCATTACATCGTAATGAAAAGTCAATAATAACGATTTACTTAGCAGGGGGAAGTTCATGATGTGATAAAAAATAAAAGCATACAGCTTTGGATCAGCAGGCAAAAATAACAAGCAAGTAAATGTTTGATGCAGTAAGGAAGGTTCTGGTTTTGCATAACCATGTATTCAGTTGTTGCCAACGCGAGCTCATTAGTATTCGTAGATTAAGTCTGGTTGAAGCGCACCTATATATTTTAGTACATTTGCATAGACATTGGCACATAAAATACCAACATGACGGCATCTTTAAAACAAACTCTCTGAAAGGTTCTGGCTGATTTGAACAGCTGATTTGGAAAGATTTGCGCATCTTGAAAGGTCGATCTGTAACTATTGTACGCTTATTCTACTCAACATACAAAATATGTAAATGTTATATTAACTAGATCAAACTGGCCAAGTAAAAGTGTCACGACAGATAAATCTTAAGTCTTTAAAGAGAGGGGGAAAAACACCCACTAACTGAGCATCATTTAACTTGCTTACCAGTACGGTCAGTGCAATTACAAATGACATGACAAACAAGAACTGTCAAACAATTAAAATCTGTAAACAGCACAGATGGGTTAGTAATAGCTGATTGGCTGTCTGAATCCATTCTCAGAGCCTGGTCAAAAAACTCACAGAAAATTAAAGTGATAGCTTACCTAAAAATGAAATTTCTTTCATCAGTAACAACCTTCATGTCATTTCAAATCATATGAGGTTTTCTCATGCTTTAATATAATTATTATATATTATTATATTTATTATATTATAATATAATTATATATATAATATAATTATTATATAATTTACATATAAATATCTATATTTTATATTATATATATTATATTATTGTATATATATATATATATATATATATATATATATATATATATATATATAAATAATATATATATATATATATATATAATATATAAAATATAGATATTTATATAAAAATAATATATATATATATATATATATATATACATATATAATATAAAATATAGATATTTATATGTAAATTACATATATATATATATATATAATATAAAATATAGATATTTATATAAAAATAATATATATATATATACATATATAATATAAAATATAGATATTTATATGTAAATTACATATATATATATATATATATATATATATATATATATATATATATATATATATATATATTAGATAAGATTTTCCATGCAAGTACAACAAAGACGGACTGAATCTTTCAGCTTCAAAATGAACATGAAAACAGCATAAACATGATAATAGTAGTTCAAATGATTTCAACTGCATTAAATATGATTCTTCTGAAGCCATAAGATAGGTTTGTTTGAAGAACAGATTGTAAAATACTGAAACCCATCCTACTTCTTAATGAGAGAACTGATTCACTTATTAATTATTATTTGGAGTAAAATATTTTAAGCAAATCTGCAGCTCCTGTTCACAAATCCATCTCGAATGATATCCACAGAAGCAAGAAAGTCACACAGGTTTGCAAAAACATGAGGGTGAGTAAAAGATGACAGAATTTCCATTTTGGGTTAGAATTAAACCATTAAACTCTTGACTCAGTTGACTAGATAATGAGATGTTTGTTTGAAGCTGAGATGCTGGAGCAGATTCCAACAGAGAGAGACTGGATTGAAAATGTGGAACACTTTAAACCCTCATAGCCAGTCATGATAAGGAAAATCCTTCTTGAGAGATTTTCCAAAGATCGACATCATGAAATTAAGAGCTTTCAACCCAAATTCAGGGAAGTAAAGAGAGTCACAGAGAAAATAATACTAAGAAGTGTGGTGAAGAAAGAGAGCGCGAGAGAAAGAGCTGAGGCGGGAAAACAATGCAAACGAGCATATGAATATTAATGAGGAAACAAAGGCCTTTTGAATGCCTGTATTCCTGTAGTGTATTTATGATGAATGAGGGCCTCAGTGCAGTGTGTCAAGGTCTCCTGACCGACAAATAGCAGGCTAATGACAAATCTCTAAAACATATGCTAATAAAGCTCTTACAATGCATTGCAATCTTTGACCTTTGGGATATAACCCTAAAGGGCAACATGAGACCTGCTAAATTCCAAAAACTAACTGCAATTTAATACAATGAATAAATTTTTGATGTGGGTTATCACTGAGCACATGGGTAATCAAACATCACAATGTTACAAACATGTCCTGTAGGTTGTTTGCACAGGACGTCAAATGCGGCTTCAAATGGGCAGGAAGTGATTTTTCAATAGAGGAATTGCTATCACAAACTCAAAATTCCTATGTTTTGCGTCATATATGGTTGCTTAAATCGATCAAACCGAGAAATCACAAGGAGCTTTTACCGTTTACATGACTTTTATCATTTTTAACTTTAAAAGTAGTCACTTTTAATAGCGTTTTGCATCTGCTGATACTGAAATTAACATGGATACCTGCTTAACTTTTTTGTTTTTGACTTGGTTAAGGGAAGAGAAGTTATTTTTTTCCCATTGCATGATCATTTGGTGTTTTCACTTAAGTTTTGTAGAATTGCGTTCACAATGTTGATCTGGTTACCGGGAAAACAGTGTCACGCGCTGCTGCTTCAGCCATCACATGGTAGAAAATGTCCAAATAAAAACATGTGTTCAAAAAGCTGACAGAAGTCGATCCATTTCTTTGTGGGAAGGGAGCAAATGTAACTAGTTTTAATGTTGTCTTTGTAAAGACTCACTTTCCCATATGGCCACGGAGGAGAATCGGAGGGTCACATTGAGCGGACAGACACTGACACACTATATTTTTTTTGTGTTTAATTCAACAAATGACCAAAATCAAACCCACACAAGCTCGTGAACAGTTTTGAAGTGGCTGCGCGTGAGTAATGCTCATTCACAAGCCGAATAAGAGTCATACTCGCAAATGTAATGTTAAATTATTAAACCAAACCAGAACAAAATACAAAACTTCCAAAAACACTATTATTTTATTGAGTAATAGACAGTGGGTTTAATCAGTGACATTATTAGATTCTCTAGATATATCTATAGCACCAAATCTTTCAATTCGATAGGAAAAAAAATAAATCGTTCATAACATAAGGATCACGTTCAACATATGTTGTGATTTTCTGTTTATACCTTTCTGAACCAACACAGCACGGGCTTTCGTCCATCTCTTCCATTGTAATTTTCACTTCTTGCCCTCCACCTGAATTTCGCGTGTCACCAGAACCCACCAGAACACAATTTAATGTAAATCTGATGATTTGTTGCTCTACAAATTGTTTATTTAAATAATTTCTGACTACTATCTGCTAAAGACCACACATATTAAAGACAATTCCCAAGGTTTCTTACTTTTCTGTGTAATGTGGCCAAGTTGACTGCTTTATTTTAGCCAGTGAAACAGCAATTGAATTAGGGCTTCTGTTATGACTAAATGGACCTTAAATTACTATAAAACTACTCAACTTGCCATTTTGACTACGCATTACTAGCGAATACTGCTCACTTTATCTGTTTTGCTTGGGGAGGGGGGTATCAATAACTGAAAAATATTACTTTATGTTGCAGTGCAAGTACAAGACAACTGCCATGTGCAAAACCAAAACCAAATAATACTGATTGCACCTTTAATTATAAGCTTAGTATCCAAAACCATTCAATTCTTGCTCAAATCAGATCTTTCCCAACTCTCTTCAGAGCTTCATTGCCTACGGTAACCAAGACCCAAGCCATCATTAGTCTGCTGAAACCTAGATTAGGTTTGATATTAACTCAGTTAATACCTCAAACCAACACCTTGTCAGATATAAATGAGGTCTGGAATAGTATTCTTAATTACCTTTAGCCCCGGGCTGGAGTGAGAGATTCTTGGTACTAAGCAGTGGCATCCTATGGGGTCACAACACACCTGGGCAACAAGCAGGGTGACAAGGACCCCAATCCCCACATGGGCTATACATACAGTATAGCAATGACAATTACTTTTACCATTAAAAAAAAAAAAAATCACCAAGAATTCCACTTTTTTTTTTTTTAAAGTCATTTGATGTGCTTTGCTCTCTGGTTTCAAAAACTCCTTGCTTTACCAACAGGCATGGGCTACAAATAACCCCCCAAAAAACAGAATCTCACTGTAAACAGCAGACACTAAGTTAAAGAAAATGCATTGATGACCTCAGGGTTATACATCACTTTCTGACATCTGATCAGCCAAGACATTCATTCCGTTCAAGATCAGCACATTCATCTCCTACTTTCAACATCTTTCTGCTTCTTCTGACCTTCTCCAATGCCTTTCTTCTAGATGTTTGGAATTATAGGTTGGCATTTAGTAAAATATCATCCAACATTTTTTTTGCCCAGAACAATCTGCTTAACCTCAACAATCCGGCTGCTCATCCAAAACCGCCTTTCTCTCTCAGTGTCTGAAGCATTTACAACAGCTTTGCTTTTATTTTCATTCTCTTGGATCTACCTACATAATTGAGATCCTCATTTGCTGTTCATCATTTGCTTGTTGTAAATGGAATCTTTGACTCTGTCATCAAAAATCAACAACTATACCAATGTCTTTTCGTGTTGTCAAAAGTATCAACTTCTGTACAAGCTAATAGCTCTCAACTGCTAAAAGTGTCAAAGATGTCTATTTACAACATTTTTTGAAGCATTGACCATTGTAGCCAATCACAGACATTTCTGTTGAGCACGTGAACACGATGGCCAATCAGAGGTGTTTAAGACTCAACAGCGCTCGAAATGCTTGATACCTCAAGATACTTGGTACTGAAGTCAGTACTTTTGACAACACTAGTCCCTTTTTCAGGCTTAGTTTCACAACTAGATAACTGCATCTGTGCTTTCAATGCGTTTTCCTAATTATATCACATATGTACCATTGCACAGTTTTCGTGTATTTGGTTGTCCTCCTACCCTTTCCACACAAAATGCTCTTTGCTAAATTCATGAATAGTGTACACATTCTGTAATCATAATAAATGTTATGGAGCGGAGAGGTGTGAGTTACTACACTCTAAAAACAGAGGTATGTAAGCGAGTATAACCTCTGACTGAGGTGTTTCAGCATACTGTTACTCAATTTTCTACTGTAATTTATTTTCAACTCATATGGATGTTTTTCCTTCCCTTCCCAGCCTTGATCTCTGACTGCTAGTGGTAGTTAGGTTTAATGAGCTGATTCTAGTGCAGAGAGCTAATTTTGTTAATATAAATGGACCTTTTAATATACAGCACCTAATGGTTTGAATATTATGTTCTTCTGAACAAGCATAACTGCCTTTGATCATGAATTTAATCGCATTAAAAGCAGTACAAACTGGAATTGGACTGTTTATCTGTATGTGCTATGCCATAAGGCTCCAGTTGCTTTTTCACCTGTTAAATTCTACTTCTATATTGCTGATTTGTTTTGTTTTGTTTATGTTTTAGAAGAGTATAAGACCCTATTACAATAGGAAACACTGTTAAATATAATCTTTGTATACTAATGTCCATCTGATTATTTTAACCTAAAATTTTATCTGCTCTCAACAGATGGTAATATGTTGCCTATAATTAGCAAACACATGGCTAGGATCGCTCTATTTCTGCAAAGTAAAACTGACATGTTTCGTATATATGAGCCAAAAAATAACATGAATTTGGCAATGGAGAAATAAGCTTGGCAGAGGCCTCTATGGCAGTAGTGAGCTTCTGTCTGTTACTTCAGCTGTCTTTGTATCCGTCACTTGTTACAACGATAATTTCAGGCAAGTTTACATATGTCCCACTATAAACTTAATTGGAAATTATGTTTATGTATTACATATAAATTATGTACAACATATTTCCATTTGTTAGCATTGACATGTATTATGTCAGTCAATAGATGTTTCGTGGCCAGAATAAGCTATAATATGCACTAGATTTAATGTCTACAGTTAAAACTTGTTTTTGGTACAGATTTATAATTATGAGTACTGTGAAAAGCATAGCACAGAATTCCTGCTACTGCATACCAATAAGCATGGTTTATTTCAATATGTCTTATACATATGCATCCTTTCTATTATTCATGACACATACTCCTAATTTCAAACTCACAAATGCATTGGATGATGTCTGTATTTTGACATTTAAGTTGTGTTTAAAGCTGCATCGCAATACTTTCTCCTATTCAGGTCTAGTAAACAAGAAAGTAAAGCCGCTTTTACACCAAAATTACACAAAACAATTTGTCCCAGGAACTTTTTTCCTCCAGACCTTTTACAAGGTGTAAAGTCCCGTTTAGATCGAGTCCAAACAACTCTTACCGCAAGCACCGCAACAGACTTCTAAAAATGGTGGTTGAAAAAAAAAAAATGCTGTATGGAGTCAACCAATCAGCATGTTCAGTGCCCAAGTCCCACCCCCAAAAGTTCCTCGTGAGCAGGTAAATTTTTACCCGGAACCACATTTCCACATTTAGGGTCCAACAGTCGAATCATACCGAGTACCACCCCGAAACCCCTAGTTCCTGGGAAAAGTTCCTGCGGTGGAAATGTGGCTTAAGCCATCCACAGGTTGAATTACCCAGAAAGTGTAAACGCAGTGTCTCTATCAAAATATTTCACTGTTTGTTTAGGCATCCAAACACAGCAACAATGGCTCAACTAATGGCTTGAGTTTGAGTTAGGCAATCTCACCAATGGCAGGCATGGGCAGGTCTTCCGGAAACCTGTTTGGAAACAATCGTTATTTTTCCAATTCAATTCAGTGACAGAAATTATACACTTCAGCTACACCCTAGTACCTCACTAAGGTACAGTTTCCTTTAGATAATCTAGAGACACCTTTCTTGATTTAAACACAGGTCCAACCAATTACATTTAACACACATAGTCAGCGTTAACCAGGATTTAGAGTGCACCTGTTCCAGGTGATTTGACACCTCTGGGTATCACACTTCTCTGAACAGCCTCCCATGAGACAGAGTCCTGTGTAAGGTGCCATGTAAGGGAGAGGACACAAAAAGGAAGTGAGAGAACTCCACCTCTAATTGTTCGTGACACACGACACACAACACTTACTGTGAGACTCAGTCAAAACCCAGGACAGGAGGGAGGGATCTGGCCACAAGGAGTCTTTTATCTTTGGTTAATGACTGAACAAATATGCTTTGCCTTCATGCTCCCCTCTTTTGTGGGTGTGGTTACCCCTCTGGGTCACCGTGTAGCTCTCTAATAAGCATCTTCGCACAAAAGCCCAATATTTGCTTGACTAGCGGGGCCTCTGGACCCTTGAGGAAATAAGCACGAGGGGCAGGGAAGGAAGGGGGTGAGAGGGTGGGGATGGGGGATTTAACTCTGTCAGATACCAACAGGAACAGATGGAGCTTGATAAATCCTGAAAGGAAGGCATTACCTGCCCAAGTCACCAAGCAGCCACAATTATCACAGGGCTTTGGGTTCATTGTCAATCAGAATGGCAGTTAAAGAGAGGCAGCAGCTGGGGCAGATGGTGGGGATCCAGCACGGCTGGGGGAGCAGCCACGGTCCAGTCCTTAGACAATCTCACGCACTCTCTCTTTGTCTCTCGCACTAAGTCTCAGAGCTGCTCGGGACACTACTGTTGATTACAAAAGAGATTTCTGCAGACTGTGAACCCGATTGGCCCGTGCTGTGTCATGTTAATTAAATGATGTTTGATATTCATGAGCACCCTATGCATATTGATCATTCCGTTTTCATTTATATATTACCCAAGGCTGTAACCACCATATTCAGATTCAGATTGGTGTTTGACCAATGTGGTTATTTCGATGCTTGATTATTAACATGGACCCATTGCATGTGGGCCTCCTAATCCAAAATGTATGATTACATCCATGCATTTGTCCGTCTTGACTAAAGATAATTGAAAAACGGATATTCTTGATTGAATAGTCTTCTAGTGTAGCTGTACACCTGTTTGCCAAAAAACGTTGTACGCACTTGCACTGGTTTTCGCTTCTGTTGTTTTTAGAAACTCCAAGTTGTTTGTTCATTTCTTCTCCCTTGGCATGTAAACTTTGCACAAGTCGACTTTCCTAACCTAACCAAGATCATGAACACAGTGCTATTAAACCCTCATCCTATTCCCTGAAACTCTAAACCAGCTTTCCACTAGATTGTCTGTATGCAAAGTGGCATACTGTAGATGTGTCTCTGGCTCACTCAAGGACAGTTGCTAAGTTTCCCAGTTTCCAGGCAGACTCCTTCTCCTTCGTTCTCTGCCAAAGCACACCAGCGCATTTCACTTTCGACGACTACTGCCATTCATCACGGGGCAGGGGGTACGAGAGGGTCTGGATCCCCTCCTCCCTCTTCTCATGGCTGGGAGCACAGTGTTGCACGGACCCCTTCACTCCCCGCGGTCTCCACGCTCCTATCCACGACTTTCCACAATGGACCCTGACTTCATTATGGGGGCCTGTCTTTTTCTTGGTCTCCCGACAGAGGCATCATTCCTCCTACTTTGTTACGCCACTCTCGGACTTTGTGTCTGGGACCAGCTGATAGCGAGGTCAGGCCCATCCATCTGCCAGGGCTGGGAGCTGTGATGCAGAGAGAGGAGCAGAGGTCCTCATTCAGCAACAATGCCCATTAACAATGCTAACAGAGTCCCGGCAAGGCCGGAGGAGGGGACGGGATGGGGGGTAAGGAGGGAGGATGGTTGTCACTAGGCAGAGAATAAGATTGCAGTGATTCGATAGGTTTGCGGGACTGGGCGTTGAGCGGGTCCTCAAGAGTCTTGGATGGTTATTGATTTTCTTCACTTGTGTTTGCTGCCAGATTGTGAAGTTATGTACATGTGCGGAGCTCCTTCTGGGGTAATGGAGAGTAGACCTATTGGGGTTGGGATGGTGTTAGAATGACTAGCTGCTATCTGAGAACAAACATACCCCAAGTTATAATAGTTAAAGAAATTCTGGCGTTTCATCTTACCAAATGCAAATTACTGCAGAATTGTCAGAGTGAGGTGAGGTAAGCAGCTGTTATTTTAGTATTGTTCTGTTGTGATTGGCAGGATTATGTGGACACGGTCTTCCTAAACTTTTATTTGAAACTCCATCAGGTTTTCCGCACCTGGCAAAACACTATTTCAAGAAATTTAACAGGCACCTGTATTATTCATCACTGCTTCTTACCTGTTCTATATTTTTATAGCCCGAGGCACAAAAACTCATTTATACACCTAGGTCACATAATCCACAAATCTTAAACTGGTACGCATGGTGCCCAACCCTTGGATTTAAGCCAAAAGTGCTTTTCCCTCTCTCCTTTTGAAGAGTCACTGTTTTGCATTTGAAGAAAACCACAATGTCAAAGTTCATTTGATTCTCTGCCAAGCCATGTCACATGCTAGGAGTAGAAAATGGCTTCTTAGTCTAACGATCACCTAGCAGGACTGAGTCACCAAAATATACGCAAACACACACACATGCGTGCATGTAGAGACACAGAGGCTTGTGTTGTGTCTCCTTCGCCACTTACTCACACACTCATACAAGATACCCACGGCGAGTGCTGATAATGTAGCAGGGATCTGAATAGTTGGAGTCTGCTCCCTATCACCCACATACCACTGCAATCATTTGCATGTGAAAGAGACAGTCGCCTTTAATGTGTCATCTAAAGTGGATGGATGTTGACTTCAATTATGATTTTATTTTGAAATTTCTTGCTTTCCAAGTATCCAGTATTTTTCCTAAAACTTACAATCATATATTCTTTCTGATGTTAAAGCACCAATTTGATATTATATGGCTATTTACCCAAAGTTTAATTTAATATTAATTATTAATCTACTTTAAAGTCAACCTGAATCCCCATTTGCAAGCCAGTTTACTTTTCACATGCAAAACATTTCTGACCCTCTTTCCAAAGTTTTTATTATGCTAGCCCGAATTCGGTCTTTGCATTCCCTTCCAAAAAAAATTCATTTTAAGTATACTAAAGTAAAGTTCAAGTATATTTTTAAGTATACTTTATGTAGTAAGTATACTAATATCAATGTACTAGAAGTACACTTGTAAAAGTAATGTTTGAATACTACTTGAGACTAAATTGGCCCACTTTTTAGTGTATAAAATTATACTTAAAGTGTAACGGTAGTAAACTTTGAGTACACAACTAGTTTACAACTAAGTTTTCATTTGTACTGCAACTACACTACAAGTTAACTTATAACTATATTGATAGTGCACTAGTCAAATACATGTAGCACAAGTTTATGAAAGTACACTTTTGAAGTATACTCTACTAGTTTAGTAGTTTTATACTACAAGTATACATGTACATTTTCTTTAAGTGGACATAACATCATACTAATAGTTTACAATTTATTCATATATGATATTTTCACTTTAAGAATACTACTATAAACAAAACTACAAGACAAGCATACTTAGAATTGACTACTAAATTATACTTATAAGTATATCTCGATCAAAAGACTGAGAACAAGAATAGACCAAATATACTTCTGTCAGTATATAAGTCAAGTATACTTAAGTGCAATTTTAAGTATTTTTCTGAGAATTGCATGAAAAGTAGACTGAAAGTATACTTTCTTCTTTTTAGTCAAAAAGAAGTATAGTAATAGCACACTTCTTTTTCGTAAGGGTTAGCGGAGACAACTTTTTTTATGGGTACTCTATTCAATGCCTGACTGCGGAAATGATAGAAAATCATTGTATGGTGTATTTATTGTTAATAATTAAAATATTTAAATGAATGTATCTTTTATGAAACATCATTTGTTACCAATTCTATTGGCGTAGAGCCAACTCCATGTTTACTTATTTTAAAGATATCCAGTTAGGACTTTGTTTTTGTCTCACTCAAATTAATGTTTCCATATTATTCAAATGTTCAACACATTGAACAAAAGTCACTGAATATGCCTGTTTGAGGATATTTAAATGATCCCATATGCGCAGGTAAATTAGTAAATGGTGAATGCTAAGAATGATTGTGGTTTTGTCTTATCAGAGCCATCCTGTCAGAACAGTAATTGACAGCCTAAGTGGGTCAGCTGAGAGGCCAGCCCCTGTTAATTTATATTCCAAGACACATCATGCATATTCATGAGCTCCTGCTGTTTTGTCTATCACTGAGCATCATACTTACAGCATAATTGTATTTGGAAACCCAAGAGCTGTCTGAGTGGTCACACCATTTCAAACGCCACTGTATTATTTCATTACTTCCAACTGGAGAGAGAAAATAGACACTTGTGGCAAATGAGAAAAGAGAAACAGTCAACATTAGTCATACTCGCACCGACTGCAATTAAATCGCAACTTCTGAACAGGCAGACATTAATCTTCAGATCTAAAGACAGAAATGAGCAAAGACCTGAAACGCACGCAGAGTAAAGGCCCATTCACACCAAGAATGACAAATGTAAAGTTAACTATAACGATAACCATATTAGCATCCACACCACCGGACAATACAATTCTGTTTATTCTGCAGTTTTGTAATCTGCAGCTTTAAATGCTCGAGTTCTTTAAAGCAGGATGGATTCTGATTGTTTTCATGTTTTGTGATAGTTGTTTGTGAGTCATTTTATAATTGTAAAAAAGGTCACTGCAACTTTTTCCCACAATTTGTTTTTTCCTCACAATTGTGAGTTTGCATTTCACAATTCTGACTTCTTTTTCTCAGAATTGCGATTTAAACTCACAATTGCAAGTTATAAAGTCAGAATTGGGAGATATAAACTTGCAATACTGACTTTTTTTCTTGCAATTGTGAATTTAGTTTGTGAGTTAAATGTCATAATTCTGACTTTTCTCAATATTGTGAGTTTATCTCTCATATTTTTGACTTTTCTCAATATTGCGATTTTATATCTCATAATTCGTACTTTTCTCAATATTGCGAGTTCATATCTCATAATTCTGACATTATAACTCACAATTGCAACTTTATATCACACAATTCTGAGGGAAAAAAGTCAGAATTGTGAGATAAAAACTTGCAATTACCTTTTTTGTGTTTGTTCCACACTTATTAGTATTCCAAAGTATTCTAAAGTATTTAGATTAAGTTACTAAACTTGAGTAATGTAACGAAATACGTTACTAATTACTTTTTAAAACATGTATTTTGTAATCTGTAGTGAAATACATTTTAAAAGGAACTACCCAGCCCTGATTATCATTATAGTTCCTGTCCATGGTATCATCCTTGAAAGTGGGATATATTTGGACTTTCCTAAAAAAAGCCATCGCCATACGCTATTTAAAGTCATAATAGTCTTTTCCACACCTAATATGTTATTTTAATGTCATCAGAATGGCACTCACAATTATAAAGCCTCCATCTTCATACCTTACAAAGCAATGCTAATATTTGTCATGTCTTTTTCTTTGTGTACAGTGATTTCAAAGGCATATTTTGCAGCAAACCTAAAGGTTTGTTGATGTAAATGCTGCATACCTTCTCCATTAGCGGGTAATTGTGTAATTATGGGCTATTTTGGCTCTGCAAAGCATACATTCATTTCCATTCATTAGGTCGTGTGGTTCCTCCCAATGAACAAACAGGCTGATGTAAGCCTGCATAACGCATGTTGTTCATTCTTTTGTGGAGATTTTGTATTGATTTCTTTTGATGGTGTATATGAAAAACAGTTTAATCTCAGTTACATTCAAATCAGGTGGTCGAGAAACTCTTAAATTCACGGGAGTTTCCCAGTCTGAGCCGTGATAAACACATCAACTCACCGCAAACAACAGCTTTTGAGATTAAAACTGGTCACAACAACCCACTGCTGGGCAGATTATGAATATCAAACTGCATATTCAGGAATGTGTTGATGCACTGTCAGCTACTGGCAGACTGAAAAATCCCCGCTGTCTTCCTAAATGAGAGTTTTCTGCATATATTCTTCTATAATGGATTTTTTTCCAGGAGCTTTAACACAGGGAAGCAGTGGAAATTATTCACTATAATGATGTCCAGGTGAATGCTGTCATCAAATTAACTCAGTGTAGACAGGGGGTGAGTGTGTGCTTGTACAGTAATTAATGAATTTGTGTTTTCTACATGCTTCAGCTTAAGACTACGGTAATATCTCACAAAAAGAAATCAACAAATAAAGGACGCAGGTTTAGACACAAACCTAGAACTAATTAGGACAGCGTGGAGAATCAGAGCCTGCCAAAAAGCCGATTCAGAGTCACTCTTACGACATAATAGACCAAGCAGACGCAACCTGATCCATAACAAACACACAGACAGGAAGACACTATGATGCTCAGAGGATACAGTGATTCTCAATGTGTCTGTCCCTAATCTCTGACTAAACATGGGCTGCACCCGAAAACTTAAGCAGCTGACTCGTTGCCTAGCTGCCCTATCAGCCAATGACTTCGCAGGCACGAAGACACCTCACGAAATTTGAGACAGACTTCTAAGTCAACGCAATGGTTTATTATCTACAGCAGAGCTTCCCAAACTTAAGAGGGGTACGGCAAAAACTCCACGACCCCGCTGTTAAAAAAAGATATACCGACATTTTCCTACAAATACATTTATTAACAAGTTTGTAAGAATTTCATGTGAATTATGAGAACTATGATGTAAACATTCTTTACAAATATATTTAAATCCATAACACTAACCTTACATACTTTCAAAAAAATCTAATTTTAGAACACTTGGAATATTTTAATTATTTTAATATATTGATTTGGACTAGCTACGGCCCACCGGGGGGCCGCGGCCCACAGTTTGGGAAGCACTGATCTACAGCAAAATAGCGTGAGCTTTGGAGAGAGCGAAGCGAATATTTAAGTACTACAATAGTAATTTCTCGCTGAAAACAAAAGGGGAAAACAGTGGTCAAAAATGTACATTTACAAACTGACCACCAACCGCAACTTTCAGACGCCATCTTTATTTTTTAGTTCAACTGTCACAGGATGGAAAGCACAGGATTGTGGGATACATATATGCTGCCTTCATAAATCAATCGGACGAAGGCCTCTGATGACACAGGAAGTGAAGCTAACATTGGTTTTGGACGTGCCTTGATGTCTTCCTACCTGGGAATGCATCCTCCGAAGGAAGCATTTTTTCAGCTTTCGGATACAGCCATGGTCTAGTCCACATTGCAGCTTTTTCTGGGGAAGAACCACCAACTTAGACAGGAAGAGACCACATGATTGACGTGTAAAACAACCAACTATCGTGTAGTTCGCTAGTTTTTACTTGCCGTTTAGGGGAGCGTTTATCTGAAACATATTCTACCACAATAATAGACCAGCATGAACAAAAAAGATATACAGCTCTGGAAAAAATTAAGAGACCACTGCATATTTTTTGTTATTTTGACCAGTTGTTGCTTTGGGAAATAAATGCTCTAAATTACAATATTTTTATTTGGAATTTGGGAAAAATGTCAGTAGTTTATAGAATAAAACTAAAATGTTAATTTTACCCAAACACATACCTATAAATAGTAAACGCAGAGAAACTGATAATTTTGCAGTGGTCTCTTAATTTTTTCCAGAGCTGTAGGTAGGAATGACTGAAATAACGGAAAATGTTTACAGTCTCAGGGATCACAATTTCTTGCCTATCTAAAGGCTGGTCTCACAAAATGTTTTTAAAGGGTTAGTTCAACCAAAAATGAAAATTCGGTCATTAATTACTCACCCTCGTGTTGTTCCAAACCTGTATATATTGTTCCAAACAAGAGGTATATAACTCATCCATATACAGCAATATCTTTCAATGTCCAGAAAGACACTAATGACATTGTTAAAACCATTGATGTAGTGGTTCAACCTTAAATTTATGAAGTGACAAAAAAACAACACAAAAATAACGACTTTATTCAAAAATATCTTCTCTTCTATGTCATTCTCAAACTTTGTTTACATCGGCTTCCAGGTTCCTAGTCAGAACCCCGACTCATTTCCGATGCCGACTCATTTCCGAGGGTTTTTAGGCATAAGGGTATAGATTATAATATAGGTTTTAATTGTTTGTTTTCCTCACTTGTAAGTCGCTTTGGATAAAAGCGTCTGCTAAATGACTAAATGTAAATGTAAATGTTTCAGGCATAACTGACTACATACTGAAACCCACCTTAAAGGAGGTTTTTAAGCATAAGGTCAGATTTTGAGTGGGTTTCAGTACAGTTTGTCATAAAAAGAAAGTTAAGGTTAAGCTCAAAAGTTAATAAGAAACCGTCATTTATTCTCCCAAACCACTTCACCAGAAATCCCGCCCTGCAGCTCATTTCATTGGTTACGGTTACAGTGACGGGCAAGTTCAGGGATCAGTGTTTGGTGTAGGCAATCAGTACTGTGAGTGGCATGACCAATAAAATTAAACTAAAATAAAATCAATAAAATCAAAGACTCGTCTGATGTCACACATGGATGTGGGCTGGGTTGGATGTCCACCGAAATGCTTCTCAGATAATCAGGACTTTATCTGATTGTCGGAAGGGGAGAATTGGGCCCAAAATTAGCCTGATTATATTATAGTGTGTGGGTGCCTTAAATACAATAAGACTATTATATAGACATATTATAAAGACAAAGTGAAATTGACAGATCTGCTCAGGACCTAGATGACTGATTCACACAAAACTCTAAATATCTTTATCCTGACCAATATCTTGGCAAATCAAATGATTATTGTACAGAGATAATTCCCTCAAATGTACTCCACTCCAAACCTGTATGACTTTCTTATGTGGAACATGCAAAAAAAAAATATTTTGAGAAATCTACAGTCACAGCGAAATTTCGTGGGTGCTTTCCCGTTTTAAGAGAAACACCTTTCAGAAAATCAGTGGCAGTCTGTGGGTTTGAACTCCTCCACATGAGTCTCAAAGCTCCAACCATTGTGTCCAAATTTACTGCGAGATAACAGCCATCACCATTTTGCAAAAAGGACTCAAATCGACATCACTTTTCAAAACTATTCTACGTCCAGTTAACAAAGGTTCCCGGCGGAGGGCAAAGGTGACCAGGCCTACAATCAGACACATGCCATTTTCCCATCAAGCTTGTGCAGTGCATTATTTACTCCATTTCACCATTCTAGAATTATGAGCCACCTCTATGACAGAATTTTCCACATAATATTTACAGTGCTTCCTGGACGACACGTTTCAGGCCTTCAAAGTGAGCGTTCCCTAAAGGGTTAGTTCACACAAAAATGAAAATTGTTCCTCGCCTTCATGTCGTTCCAAACATCTTCGGAACACAAATTTGAGCTCAATTCTTACAATCTCTTTATGAACTTGTTGAAGTGGTAGTCACCGCTCTCAGATTTTATCAAAAAGACCTTAATCTGTGTTCTGAAGATGAACAAAAGTCCTACGGGTTCGGAACGACACGAGGAGTGAGTAATTAATGACAGAATTTCCATGTTTGGGTGCACTAACACTTTATGCATTATTTTGTGCCGTATTGATCTGTAGAAAACTGCTGCGTTCAATTTGGCCCGTTCTGTAGAAGAATCCTGTCCCACACATCTGTTCGGTTGTCAAGGCCAGAGTTCTGCTGTTAAATCATCAATCCAGGATGAGTTACTGCACCAGAACATCCAGGAGCCTCTCATCCATGCGGCACAGCTACCCCCCTCGTCAGAGTCTCCTTTAATATGAACATAATTAAATTTGCGTAGATATTTCTGTGCGCTCCCTGCCTAATGTACCCAGAAAGGTGGAGGATGACTGGAGACGGGATTCAACTTCTCATTAAAGACAAAACCCATCCCCCTTTTGCAGAAATGTATTTTTGATGTTTAGGAGCACATTTCCCTGAACTGCACACTAAGCACTTTAAACCACTGATGAAAACACTCTCTCTGCAGTCCTAGATATTAAATCTATATTTAAATACATGCTGTGGGTGCCCGCGATTGTCGGCGGTGGGACTCGCTCCCAATATTAATGGTCTTAATTTAATCATCCCCAGATCTTGGAAATTAGAATGTGTCAACATGAAAGAATAAATAATGGGAGAAAAAGTGTGGCAACTAATTTCAAGACTTTTCAAAAGGGGGTGTGGTTGGCGCATTAACAATTCTAATTAGATTTGCCCAGGGTAATGCTGTCTTTAACTTCATCAAAACCAAAAAACTGTCATGTTCCCCTCATCCCCTGAATCTGCTGATGTTCATTTAACCTGGAGTTAATTGAAATAACACATGATATTCCTGGAGGGAGTAAGGCAGATGGGGAGACAGTAAAAGGACAATAAAGCTCTGAATTATTTGATTTTTTTTTTTTTAACTGAACTTGCATGGTTTGATCTTTCATGGTTTGTGACGGCAAAATTCATACGACAGGATGTCATCGTAATACCTCTGCCCACACAATTGCACGACACCATCCTCCAGCTCTGCCGTACCCCTCTCCCTCACTCTTGTCAGGGGACTCGGCGCCATCGCCACACAGCCTGGCCACTGATGACACACGAGCCGTGAACTTGACAGAGCATGGACAGAAGCGGGTGGAGGGCGAGATGGATGTTGAGTGGGCAGGGCCTCAGATGTGCTACGGGGGCCCCAAGGGTCTGCTAGGAAATGAGATCCCCATCAGTCTATGACTCTGCAGATGCTCCTCGCATCTCCAGCCTTCATGCTTCATTATGTACCAGTATGACACGTAATGGTCACATTTGCCCTCTCTGAAGAGGATTCATAATTATTTGTGGATCGAGGTAAGTAATGCTGAGGGGTTCAGCCTTATAGATCTACCTTTAAATAGGATGATTGGGAGGTGAAATGCAAGCAGGACCTTAGTAATATTTAATAAAAATAAAATAGTACTATTTTTATAGTTTTAAATACATTTTTATATATATATATTTTTTTTTCTAATTTATTCATTAATTTATTTATTTTCAGTTACCTGTGAAACATTTGAAATAATTCCATTTTTTTTTTTTTAGAAGTCTCTTCTGCTCGCCAAGGCTGCATGTATTTGAAAAAAAGTAAAAAATAAATAATATGTTATAGTTTTAAATAGTATATAGACTATTATATCAGTATATTATTAACTATTATAATATTAATATACACTACCAGTTAAATTTTTGAAATAATTATGTTTAAAAAAAAAAAGAAAAAAAAAAGAAGTCTCTTTCTGCTCACCAAGGCTGCATCCATGTGAAAAAAGTAAAGGAAAAAAAGTACATTTTTTTTTAGTTTTAAATAGTATTTATATAATAAAATATTTGATTTCTGAAGGATCAGTAGTCCTTATATCCTTCAAAATATTACTGTTTTTATAATATTTTTGATCAAATAAATGCATGAGCCAGAGACTTTTTATTATTATTATTTAATTTTTTTAATTATTATTTTTTAAAATTATTATTATTGCTAAAATATGTCTTCATAAAAACATAAAAAATAATTAGAAGGTACAATTAATCACCATTAGTCTAGATTATACAGTTAACATGCATAATCACACAGACTACACAAACAAAACCTCATCCCGCTCTCTAGCATGAGCCTACTATAATGTAATTAACATTAACTCAAAACCTGTAAAATGTATAGAATTTTGAAAAACTATAAAAAAAAACAATTATTTAAATAAAATATGATGTGTTCTGAAATATTCCTTGCATGTGTCTCCTATTTCCCTTTTAAATATATGTAACTGTATTTATTATATACATATTGTGTATGCGCTTACTTTTCACAGTATACGGTAAGAGGACACCTAATGAGCAAGCATTTAACTTTTCTGTCACTGTGTTTGCATTACTGAATCATTATTCTCCTGTTGATCACCGTAAAGCTGCTTTGAAGCTGTACTGTATTAAGCACTATAAAAATAAAGGAGACATGCTTTGCCCAGTTAAGAGAGCTGTCAAAACAGTAAACAACACGTGTTAGAAACACTAATTTGGAAGCACGTGTAATAACATGGATTGACAACAGACATCTAGAGTTTCCTACATTATATTCAGCCTGTTGTAAATGTTCGGGGTGTCTAGAGATGGTGATCAGTTCAGCGCAGATGCAGAGCAAAGATGCGGTCTTTGCTCCATAAAGTGGTGGTTGTAAAGCATGCTGGTGCTCTGAGCTCATAGAGTGAGGTCACCCTTACACACATGCTCTCACACACACTTTACATCCAACGATTGATAGCTGGTGTCTTCTCCAGGCAACATCAGTGCACATCCCATTGAGCCGAGATGTAATTTTATCTATTGCCAGAAGCAATTCTTCCCCCTCAAAATATCTAATTACTGTGTAATTTGCTGCCATTTTGATATGAAATCCAAAAATGATGATGCTTAAGAGTAATGAGACATTAATTCAGAATCACTCCAGATAGACGTTTCGGGTGCTTTTCTTCGTGATAAGCCATGCAGTGGGGGATATTATGCAGCCTTAATGTAGATCTGCTTATTACAGTAATTTGTATGGGCAGCCTGTGTTTCATCTCCTCTTTTTTGTCTCTTCGTTTCTCATTAACATTTTCACGATGATTTGTTGGTTGTCTGGATTGTCCCTTTTTTTCCCCTTACTTGCTCTCTCTTTCTAAACAACTAAGCTGAATTATTACTACAACAAAGAAGTAGTGTTAGAACAACTGTGGAAAAATGCAAAGTATGTAAACACACAAACTGTGAAAACTGTGTGTATGTGTTTTTGTCTCATATACATATATATATATATATATATATATATATATATATATACACACACATACAAATATATATATATATATATATATATATATGTGTATATATATATATATATATATGTGTATATATATATATATATATATGTGTATATGTGTGTGTATAATATATATATATATATATATATATATATATATATATATATATATATATATATATATATATATGTATATGAGACAAAAAGACATCAATAAAACAGTTTGAGAATAATATCTCACGTAGCATAACATCTACCTCAGGCAAGTCATTTAGTGTCCACAATTCTGACTTTTTTACACAATTGTGAGTTTATAATCATAATTCTAAGAAAAAAAAAAACTGGAACTGGAATTGGGAGATAAAAACTCGCAATTGCGAGAAAAAAGTCAGAATTGTGTTATCTCATATATTGTGCAATATATATATAATATATATATATTCTGACTTTATAACTCACAAAAAAGTCAGAATTGTGAGATAAAAAGCAATTACGTTTTTTATTCTTTTATTTAGTGGCGGAAACAAGCTTCCATAAAAACCTGCATTATGTGCAATTTACATTTTTTTTATTATTTGGGTTACTATATCTAAAAATAAATAGAAACTGAATTTAATACTTGGCTCTGTTGTTACTTGTAACCTTTAATATTATAGTAATGTGCAAAAAAAAAGAGCTCCATGTATATTTACAGCATTAGCTCAGATAGATTTTTTATTATCCTTAATAAAATGTTAATTATAATTGAATTTATTTAAAAAGAGACACAATTTGTTCAGTTAAACACTATTTAATTAAAAAAAGAAGAAAAAGAAGCAATTTTATGTTTAGTTTTCTCCCCCCCTTGCTGTACAGAATCCTTACCGAATCATTCTCCTCATAAACAGCGGAATTAGGAAAGACAATCATCTATGAAATATTGGCTGTGAAAACATAAGCATACCCTGTCCAACTGTGATTGTACAAATGACAAATCTCTGAATTATTCATCAAAACTAATCACAGAAAACATCATTAATACTAGAATAATTGATTTGAAGAATTGTGGGTCCAACATGTAATTGGACAGGTCATTAAAATGCTTAAAATATTCTAATTCTGGTTCAATTATGAAAGTGCATCGTACAACTAGTCACACTGAATTTACATAATACCCCAAACATTTTCTATCATCCAGGGCATCATAAAATGTCCTGTAGGAATATATTTAGGAGCATAACGTGAGAGGCGAAACATATTCAATAAATGCCAAGCATGTTCTTGAAAAAAATTCTACAAGCAAACAAAAGCCATGTGTAAAAAAAAAAAAAAACCATTTGAAGGTGGAAAAAAAAAGGATTAAAAAAAATATAGTCAGCAAGTTTAAATTATAGAATCACCTCAACTGTCATTTTGTGTTAGCAGGCCAGTGAGTTTGGTCATCTTGTTGCCTGGTAACAAGCCTTTAGACTGATAAAGGAAGCCCAATTTAGGACTACTTTCTGTAAAAATCGATATGACAGAGCCGGCATGATGATTCGAGATTGACGAGCTAAAGCTGCCATTGGCCGAGCAAAGCAAGTCTGAATTCCATCTGAGAAGTATTTCAGGGTCTGTCTCTAAGATACAGCACAACACCACTGTCTTCAGCATTTACTCACGCGCTGTTGCCAAGCTCGTGTCGGACGTTGTTTGACTCAAACTAGGGGAGTTGTTATCACTTAATATTACTCTCCATTCCCTGATTAGCATCTATCATAAAATTAATTTCTTTAGCGCAGACTGATTAAATTGTCTAAGCACATCTGTCCATTCACAACTCTGAAGAAACACATCCATGCATTAAATCTGTTCATCATATAAAGCGATCGAGTCTCTTGAGAAAATTTGGACCAAACCACTCAATTCATATGGAATAGTTTTACCATCTCTTTATGAACTTTTTGAGGCACAAAGTGGTAGTTGCGTAGCCGTCTATGGAGGGACAGAAAGCTCTCAGATTTCATCAAAAAGATCTTTATTTGTGTTTTGAAGACAAACGAAAGTCTTCAGAACGACATGATTTTTGAACTATCCCGTTTAGGTACCACTGAAATGCCTTGAAACTTGCAACGTTATTCAATGTGTTGCAATTTTCACTGAATCACGAAGACAGGGTGGGACATTTCGGACAGTTCCTCCCCATTTTTAAAATAGCCAATAGCAGTTTGTTTGCATCACAGTTTGGCCAGAGCCGTTGAGCTCAGTAAAGCCACATTTGACAGCTTAAGGGTAGCCATTTTTTTATAAACACCTTTTGTTATACTGGTTGAAACTTCACACCCTGATAGCAATAAATGATAGATGTTCTAAATATTAAAACATGTACATATATCTTCTGTGGAAGTCCCAGGACAAAAAAAAAAACTGACAAACAATGATATGATGTCCTGTCAAAATATTTATATGTCAATAGTTTCGACATCAAAATGAATCTGCAACAGTCAGGTGGTACAAGTAAGAGCTCTGTAAGTTGTTTACGTTCATCATTATTATAATGTTATGTGCTTAATAATGAATTACTTGGTAATTTAACATCATCTCGTCTTATGATGCTTTGCAGACTCTGCTCTGTGCGCTCAGGGGTTTTGGAGGAGGCGTGGCTTTGGAGGGCGGTCTGAAGGTAGGGTGGGATCTTGTGCTTTCAAAGCTAGCCCGGTATTGCTAGCCTCTCCAAAATTGCCTACTCTACCTTTAAGACAGCCACAATCTAATAGATTCCCCCTCTAAATTTAAGATGAAACTGTATGAGTGCGTAATTTACATGGGTGCATATCACCAGCGTTAACTTCTACTCGTCAGTTCTCTTTCTAATGCCGAGTCCGTCTTACCGTTTCTCCTCTTAACATTGCTTTAAAATACAGCATTCTTTATAGAATTCAAATTGGTTCAACAAATGCATTCAAATTGCAACAAAACTCCTATTTTCTTTTATTAGCCACTGAAATGCTTTATTTACAGATTAACATCTAATTTATATTATCTGGCTGGTCAACTACGATGGATTACCCTCAGCCAATTACGAAAAAGCAGAAAATAAGGCACGTCTGACCTTGAGCTAAATAAACTCTCATTACATCGTCTATTGTAGCTCTGTTGCACACATGGTCAAAAATAAGATGCGCTGCAATTAGATTAAACCGATTACATATGCTCAAAAGAAGCACTATCCTATTTAAGTATAGCTTTAAGACCACATCGAGTGAGCCCGTAAGCCAAGAAAGATGGAAACCCCGCACCTCTGTGCCATAAGCGGAGCTGCTGATGGGCAGGAATTTGGACCCTATGAACCTACACAGAAAACTAGCGACGGGAGAGGAGGAAGAAAAGGAGAAAGAATAGGAATTGGCAGCTTGGTGTGAACAGACTCTGTGCATCACCGTGACCTGTGCTGACACCACTGTCATCATGTCTTCCGTGAGGCTGGAGGAATAGGGGGTTGAGTGAGGGGAGGGGGGTGTTTTCCATTGTAGCCGAGCGGGTGGGTTGGTTCAAGGCAACTCAGCATGGGTGTAGAGGAGTCTTACATGGATGAATGTATGATTTTAGAAGGAATGGACATTGTTGCCTGGTGGTCTGTCACACCACCTGTCAAGAGCTTATGTAAATCTGTGTGCTATAATTTACTATTCTGTGCTGCAGTACTTCTGGGAAGATTCTCATTCGTCCAGGTCATAATAGATTGTTCTAGTAGATTATTCTGATCAACTGCACACTGAACACATTTCACGACTTATTCAAGTGGCCTGATCAGTTGTAGACTGATGGTGAAGACAACAAGCCCACAAGACCAGAGTAATTGTTGGAGTTGTAGCAGAGAAGAATTCAGGAGTGAAAATGGGATGAAACTCAAAAGAGACTCGGATGTTAACACACCGCATTTGTAATCTTATTAGAAAACCACATCAGGGGTGTCAAATCCTGCAAATTAGTTCCACCCTGCTCCAAACACACCTGCCTAAAAACCTTAGCTGTGTTCAATTCACTCCCCCCCCCCCATACCCTCATTCGCTATTCCCTACATTACTCCACTAATGTACTTCACTCAAAGGAGTGAATGAAAACGAGTGAGTGAATTCAGACACTCTGCCGCTTTTGCATAGCTTGTACTTGTGGTTTAATAATCATTTGAAACTTTGCAGACTGGCAGCTCCAGTAGTAATAAAAAGATTTATCTTGAACTCTCTCATGGACACTAGCATGTATAAACCTTAAACAATTTAATAATTGAATTAAAAGGAGTTTACACCTGTATGATATCATGCTGTAGCCACATTGAACCAGTGGTTTGGAAAATGGATGGATGGATGATTCAGCTGCAGGCGGTCATTTTCTGGCGAGACGCAGGAATTTATTCGCCGTGACTGTCACAGTGCATTGTGGGTATTCTCTAGCTGTGGAGTGTATATCGTTTGTGCCCTCATTATTGTGAAGCATTATGGAATTTAAATAGCACACTTGATTACGTCCACTACGGATTCACACACCGCTACAAATGGCTGTTGCCTCAAAATGTGCTCAATTTAAGGGTATAGAGGGGGCGATTTCGGACACAGACCATGCTTAGTTGGTTCGGGTGTGTTTAGGGTTGGAGATAAACTCTGCAGGACAATCACCCTCCAGGAGCAGGATTGGACATCTTCGGCATACCTCAGGATTGTCCAGTCCTGTTCTTAGAGGGCCACTGTCCTTCAGAGTTCATCTCCAACACACCTACCTAGAAGTTTCTATTTCTGAAGTCTCAATCAGTCTTCTAGAAGTCTCTGATTCGGAAGATCTTGATTTGCTGGTGTGTTTAAATAGGGCTGAGCTAAACTGCTGGAAAGTGGTCTTCCAGGATTGGACATCCTTGGTTTATTCATGCCCATGTCTTCAAGGAACCTCTCCAACTTTTTTGTTGTTCATTTTTTTAAATACAGTGATACGCTGATGTAGAAAATTCAGAGGAAAAAAAAGATCCCAAAAAGTCAGAAAACACATTTGAGAGGAAAGTTATGACATGGTGTAAAAGGCTATCTGTCTTAGCTGGCAAATTGTGATTGGATCACCTGACACAGATGTAAATCCCAGGTGTTAACAGGACAATCAAAAGCCTTTTCATCCTGAAACAGTATATTGTTCCTGTTTAAAATCTTAACTACACTAACCTGTGATCCTTTTCCCCCAGATGTCCTCTCTAGAGTGTTTCTGCGTCTGTGTTGCCCATCAAGGTTAAATGCAGAGGAACCTCCATCATCAATCCACAACTGATGAAGTCACTTGGATGAGAGCTGAACTGTCTTAAGCTACAGAAAAAACAAAAACAAAGATAAGCATGTCCAGCTGACTAGAATGATGTATTACAACATATGCAAGAATCTGAAATCCTAGACAAATCCAGCTCCACAAGCTTGCTTGCAATGTCTGACATTCTCGTTCTCTAAGAAGCAGATATCAGTGTCAGTGAACCTAGTGGTCATTAGTTCTCACTCATTCAGTCCATTGAGGCCACAGTAATCCCACTCACAGTCACTCCCAGCTTTAGCACAGCACTCGTATCAGTTGCGTAATCTATCAATTGATTAGCCTTCCATCACAGTGCCTGCAGTCATTCAGCGAAATGAAGTTCACCGTCTTCCCGCCACTCTAAACAATGATGAGGTAATCAGTCTAATCGGATCTCTGTGTCCCCTCATTCCTTGGATCTGGACAATCTTTGCTGAAAGGTAATATCACCTGTCATTTTAAAATGTCTGAGCTATTAGTTCTATCAACCGACAGTGGTTCGAGCTCCTGGTTGCTGTGGTTCTTCATTGTGACGCATTCTTAAGATTACGTAATTTACCTTAAAGTGTCTAAATAAGTGAGCTGAAGGATAAAATGGCAACTTGGCGAGGAACAGTGGGGGCTTGTGAGACTTCACACAACTTATTAAAATGTGCAAGCTCATGAGATAAGCATACATGTCATCATGATGGTATTACAGCGTCTATGTTTCCAGAGGAATGACAGCGTGATGAAGTAATATGATTTATCAGCTAATGCACATTTGTAACTGAAGCCTCAAGCCTTGGAACCAACTACATGCTCATCCAACAACTATGCCCAAGCTTGAGTCTCATCTCTGTAAAAGAGAAAGACTGGAAGATGTGATTTTAGGTTAGCATTAGATAAGGAAACAAGAACGGTCGTCACTGTCTCAGAGAGAGGGCAGAGGGACTAGTGCTTGGCTGCGCGCTCCCAGACTCAATATCTGAGACGGCAGACTCAGTTACTGGCACGGTTACATCAGTGCTGGCATGGGCGGCACAGACTGAGAGGAGACATTAGTCAGCACTATCCGTTTCCCCCGCAACGCACACTGATCTGCAGATATTAGCATGATTACATTGTGAGATAAGGAGCTGATAAAACATCACATCATGTTTCCTTCTTCACAGCGCGCTTATCAGTCCTGAATGTTAAAACCAGAGCTTATCTGAACAATTAATCATATTGTTTTATGGCAAATGGAATCTCTAAGGTTTCTGACGATAGGGGAAATATAACTGTAACACAGTTCGTAAGAACGGGAAGGAGGAGGCGGGAACCGGCGAACATTGAACGTAACTTTAATTATAAAATAAACAAACAATAAAACGAAAGTAAAGTAAAATGGCGGCAGTTCCTCACGGCGACTGCCGCCCACACAAACATAATAAAACCACAACATAAAATCCAGGCCTGGTCCTCTCTCGTCCTTCACTGTCGTCGCTCCTCTTTTATGCTTCCGGAGCTCCTCCGTGAGAGATACGAGACCGGTGCAGTGCACAGCTGACACTCATTATCACTCGTGTCACCGGCCTCACGCCGTTCCCTCATGGCTCTCGCCCGCCCTGCTCGTCACAGTAGCGCTGAACATGCAAAATGATAGAAGTGCTAGTCTTAAGGTTCAACAGAAGTTCAAAACTGCCGAGGTACTGGAGTTGAGGTTCTCGAAGTAGTTCCATGAGTTATTCAATTGTAAGGTTTGCCCACTTTCTCCATTACTAAACAACAATGTATCCAACATATCCCCACCATAAAAATTTGAAAGTAATATGAAATTCATTTTCGGAAAATGCACCATTTTTATGTGTCCCTTTAAATGCAAATGAGCTGTTGCTCCCGGCCCACTTTCAAGAAGAGGGCGGAGCGTCAAGAGCTCATGCTCCAGCTCACCGGCAACAACAAAACAGAACAATCTCACGCAATGAAAATGTCAGAAACTGTCAGTAGCGGTGTTCAGCCTTATGTTTCAGAATAAACATTTGTGAAAATCCAAAGTTTATGAAGCAGTTTGGCACAAAATGATTGGTGCAAACATACAAGACACAACTCAAAACACAACTCTTTGGCGCAGAATTTGTACAACTTCAGCGAGGATACAGGAATGGCGGACTCTCTGATTCTCCCTCAGGGCTGCGTCTATGCTAATAGATTGTCACCGGCTGTGGGCAGGGCTTCTCCCTATGATGACATCATCGTGGGGGGGAATCTGAATCAGCTTGTTTGAAGAGACTGCTTGTGATTTATGGGAATTATTAAAAAAAAAAACATGAGTGGATTTTTACCATTATAGGCTAGTTGTTCTCACACTGTGGACACACATTGGTGTGTAAAAACACACTTTATAAAAGTGAATTTTACATAATAATAAAGCTAAACAATTGATCAACGATAAACAGGAAGTAATTTTTAAACAGTAGTCATCAGTGAGATGCATTTTGGAGCACTGTGTCACATTATTGTTTCTTCTCTCACAGCACGAGCACAGACTCTCAGTCTCCCAGCAGCTGCCCTCTGCCTGATAGCATCTATTCTCCCCTCCGCACGCTGCTTACTGCTGCAATTGATGCCGAGGTGACCGACAGAATACAAGGAATGAATCCCCCGCTTGTAATCTGAACCATGAGGTCGCATGCATGCTGGAGTTATCAGCACCATGGGAATGAATTCAGCGTCGTCAGCTGAGGGGATGGACAGAGACTGTCTTTAGCCAAAGCACTGAGGGACAGGACAAAGAGGGTCCGCTTCTGACTGTGGGCTGTTCATGAACTTCTAGAATAGACCTCTGTTGCTTTACCCCGAGGAAAAGTCATAAAAAAGGAGAGGTGAAAAAAAAAACGAAGAGCGTGTGATTTCCTTTGCATAATCAGTTGCAGTTGAATGAGAGCCTGGGACACGAGGTTTCTTATGAAACATTCCAGAATAGATGCTGAGAGTGTATAAAATGACAAAATGATTTTTGTGCTTGTGATTTTTAAAACCACTAACAGAAGTGTCATGCCCATTAAAATGTGCCTCCAGCATTAATTCAAGAAAAAAACAAGTTGTATTTTTGATAAGATGCATGATTATTGCACACACGTCAAGTGTTTAAAATGCTTTGGCTAAAATCACCCATTCACTTGTGTCCATCTCAAATGTGCATGACACCCCTGACCACTAATATTTCACAATCAGAATCTCTTTAAATAATTACTTTATGTTGGGTAAGGAGATCCTGATATACCCCTTTAATAGCAATTGTCTAATTAACATATTTTCATTACCTCTTTGAATGAATAATTTAGTGCCATGTTATAGTCATTATCTATTCGCTTTTAGTACAGTGATGGATTTAAAGGGACACAGTGTGCAATTTGGGCTTCAATCCACTGAAATGACATGAATAATTAGCAGGCAACCCTTTAGTCATTGTACACTTGTCAAATGCTTTAAAATCAGACTGTCACCACTCTAAGAACATCCAAAGGGTTCAATTAGAATCACATTATGAAGGCCGGTGCTCCAGAATGCTGACAGTTAGATGCCGTGGACTGGAGATATCTAGATATTGAATCTTATTAAATATTTATTTTCACAATATTATACAGAAAAGACATGAATTGATATAAGAATGGGCAGGATTAAAAAATGTTGCAAGCCAAATTCAAGTTTAAATTGCCCATATTGGCACCACAGCACAACATGCCAGTGCTAACCACAAAGCCATGGCTCCAACTATATATTTTAACTTTATTCTTTTATTTAATGAAACATACTTCTGTTTGTGATGATTTTACTGATGCACTCTCACACACACACACACACACACACACACACACACACACACAGTTTGGAATCAAGATTTGTTTTATGTTTTTGAAGTACATTACTACAATTGAAATATGTTTTCTATTTTAATATATTACACTTTTAAAATATGTATGATCCTTTACAAATCATTCTAATATGCTGAACTGGTGCTCCATTTATTATTGGTGTTCAATTATTAATATGGTTCGTATTATTATCAATGTTAAAACCAGTTTGTGATCCTTAATAATTTTGTGGAAACAATGACACACACACACACACATTTTATATATATATATATATATATATATATATATATATATATATATATATATATATATATATATATATATATATATATATATATATAAATATATACACACACATATATATATATGTATATTTACATTATATATATATATATATATATATATACACATATATACACATATATATACACATATATATACATATATACACATATATTTACATATATACATTTATATATACACACATATATATATACATATGTATGTGTATGTGTGTATATGTATATATGTGTGTATATATATATATATATATATATATATACACACATGCATATATACACTTATCCTCAATTTTAAATAGTAGTGTTACCACAGTTTTCGTAAAACTATTATCAGTAAATTATTATGTCATATTATATTTTACATTTCTTCACTTCAGATTTTCACTATAGTGTGAAATGAACGAGCTCTTATTAAACACCAGCAAAAGTCTTCCATCAAAACAGTCAGTACAGCCTACTATGCCAAAATAGAGCTTATAAAGCAAGATTTCACTCAACTCTATGGCAGACCATGGTACCTTGGCCAGGGACCATATTTCCTTCTTTCTTTGAAAGAAATATTTGCCAAATATCTCAATTATGTCAAACTAGCCAAGCTGCCAGAATGACTTACAGCTATGATGTCATGACAAACTGCGGGAGTGATGGAAAGCGGACCGCAGACACTAAAACACACACACGGCATCCAACCAGACCACGCCTGCTTTTAACTACGTCATTAGCAATGAAACCCACTCGCTCAGCCCTCAGAAGTCAGTGCGGCCTGCCCAACCGCTGCACAGGATCTACCTACAATAACATGATCTATGCGTTCTGCCCCCCCACCTCAATCACCCCCTACAACTTGTTCAAAGTAATGAAATTCCTCATTTGAGGCAGGCTGACAGATGGATTGGAAATCAAGAGCTCCAGATAAGTAATGTTGTTTTGATGCTGAACTGCATCTGATTGATTTGAAAACTCTACAGACCTGGAGCTGTTTTACCATCCTGGATGGGGAGCAGCGTGTGTAATTTAGTAAGGGCTATTTTCACGGCGCTTCGATTATTGCGGGACAGACATGTTTGTGTATGTGTGCCTGTAAAATTCTTCGCAGCTTGACAACAAGGAACACGTTTCCCATCTATTAGAGCCATACATCATTATCATGCAAGCAGCATGAGGAAAAAGACCTTCAAGAAACACCTTTACAAATTATACGACAACAGATTTTGTCATTTTACACTTTCAGTAATTGAATTCTCAACCTTACAAAATGACAAAAGATGTGTGTTTTGAGGTTACTGAATTCTATGGCAGTGGTTCTGAACTGGTAGATCATACTTCTTTTATTTTTATTTTACAGTATTGACCTTTTTCCATTAAGAATTAAAATTCCCTGATCATTCACTCACCCCCATGTCATCCAAGATGTTTATGTCTTTCCTCCTTCAGTCGAAAAGAAATTAAGGTTTTTGAGGAAAAACATTCCAGGATGGAGTGGACATCAACAGTTACCAACAGGTTGAAGGTCCAAATGTCAGTTTCAGTGCAGCTTCAAAGAGCTCTACATGATCCCAACTGAAGAATAAGGGTCATCTAGCGAAACGATCTGTCATTTTCTTAAAAAAAAAAAAAAAAAATTACACGTTTCAACCATAAATACTCTGTGAGGAGTCACACATTACATAGTCATGTTGGAAAGGTCACACACGACGTAGGTGGAAGTATCGCAGTAGGGCAAAAAACTTTCTTTTTTTTTTATAAAGACCGAATGACTTTTGTAAACACTTCTTCGGTACTTCTCCTTATGTCATGCGTGACCTTTCCAATGTGATTACGCATTACGTGGTGCATCACTGAGCAGTGTAAGACAAGCATTTGTGGTTAAAAAAGTATCTCATTTTCATTTATTTTTTTTTTTAGAAAATGACCGTTTCTCTAGATCAGACTCTTATTCCTCGTCTGGGATCATGTAGAGTCTTTGAAGCTGCACTGAAACTGACATTTGGACCTTCAACCCGTTGATAACTGTTGAAGTCACTATATGGAGAAAAATCCTGGAATGTTTTTCTCAAAAAAGAAAGACATGAACATCTTGGATGACATGTGGGTGAGTGAATTATCAAGAAATTTTAATTCTGAAGAGAACAAATCCTTTAAGGAAGCTTCCTCGAGGTCTTTAGATCTGATTACACAACAACTGCCATTTACTCAACATGCCAAAGATATTAAAGCACCAGTTCCTCAAAGAGACACATATTGAAAATCCACATTAAATTTCCCTCTGTTAAAGTAATAAAATGATTAGAGTATTGATTTGTCTTAAATGCTATTAAAAGAGATTCATTCCCGAGCACGTGTTGTGTGGGTACATTTAATTAGTGTTAGTAGGTTGACAGCAACAGTCCGCTCGGTCTTGTCTATTCCACATGAGATGAGTTGCTGTGGATGGTAATATAATCTGTCAACTCTTGCTGACAGAAGACAGAATTTTAAAACAGTCTGAGCTCTTGAATGATTGATTATCCCAATACATTTTGTGGAGGTCATATTGATTTGTTTTGAAAAGTAAAACTCCTGGAATTAGTGAGTTCAGACGTTTCCCCTGAGTGACATATACATTCAGCCTGCCTCAGCCAAATATGAAAAATAATATTCTTATGAAACCAACACTGAACACGGGAAAAGGATTTTGCCTGCACCTGCAGTCTAAGTTATAAATGACTCAAACTAATTCCCATGAAAAAAGTGGAAAAAAAGGAGAACAGAATCATTTTCAAATGCACAAGGAAATAAATCATTAAAATTATAAAATATATATATATATATAAAATGTATGTGTGTATATATATATATATATATATATATATATATATATATATATATATATATATATATATATATACACACACACACACACCCATTGATCAGGACCTTTTGTCAAGGTAAAGTTTTTAATCACAGATAATTTCAAACTTTTGTCAGCACATTTAGAAATTTATGAAATTTATGAGGGAGCTCTGGTAGTTTACACATTTACGTTTTGGGTACAAATTAAAATGCAAAAGCACATTTAAAATTCCAATCAATTAGTAAATGAGAAAAAATTCAAAAATTACAAACACAATTCAAACACTTATTCATCAAATAAATGCAGCCTTGATGATCATAAGAGACTTCCGTCAAAAACATATATATATATATATATATATATATATATATACATATATATATATATATATATACATATATATATATATATATATATATATATATATATATATAAAATATATATATAAAAACAAAAAAAAAAATAAAACCCGACCCCAAACTATTTAATTGTGTAAACTATCCGAACAAACAGATTTGATTATGAAATACAAACAATGACAGTGTGGACTGTTAGCACTAAATATATCAGCATTATGAACAACACAAGTGCCAAAAACCAGTAAAAATCCACCATGGCTTGGGTTTTTACGGTTCAGTTTTGCATAGCGTGCATCAGTTTGTGCACTGTAAAAAATATTTTCATGGTTTGAGAGAAGCACATTTGTTCTTTTGTCAAAGAAACTTAGATAACATAATATTTTGAGTTTCTGTTGATTGAACCAATCACCTTCATTGCAGTAACTCAAATTTTTAATTTCAATGAACTCAAAATTGGAAAGCAACCAGGTTAACTAAGTTAAACCAACCACTCTTTGTCACAGTGTGTCCGTTCTCCTCAGACAGCCGTCACGGAGCTCACTGAACAGATGGAGGAGTTTGTCAGCCTGTGGGGCACTATTGACCGATCCTGTTTGCTGAGAGGACTCAGAACAGGTCCAACTAAACCTGTATTACAGTGGATCAATACATACTGAGGAAGACAGAGATGAAGTCAACACTGTGCTCATCCCTCAGACCACTTCTGCACTCTTGGTTTCCCAGAATGCAACGACTACACATAATAGTTCACAGCGGTGTGATTTAATTCTCGCTTTCTATCCATTTAATGCTGAGATCCGCAAAGACACAAGGGACTGGGATAAGAAGAGGCGAGAAGATGAGGCCATATTCCTAAAACTAACAGACAGTGTCGTCTGGAGCCAGTGACTCACTGTTTTATTTTCATAAACGGCAAATGCAGTGTGTAAAATAAGATTATCTCAAACTACGATTACGTAAGGCTGATGCTCATCCGGTTCGAGACCTGATTTACTCACTATTGAATTAGATATTATTTACAAATGTCCTAGAAAGACACTTATTAAGTATTATGTGTCCTGCAGAGGGGTATGGCAAACCTTAAAACAATAAAATTCTGACCCCTTTTGGAAATGTTACATTTATCGCTCCACTTCAGGGTAGTTAAGCCAATGACATGATGCACTTTTTCGTCCATACCTTTTTTACTTATTAAAATTACAAATAAAATCTAACTAATTTGAACGGATATTATCTATGAGCATGCTTTTAATATCTGAATTTAAAATAATTAATTTTGTATTTTGTAATTAACTTTGTATTCAAGGTGGTTTTATGTTTTGAAAAACATTTATACAAGAAGTCCTAAAATTTTCCTTATACATGAATACATGTAAGTGAAAAAATCATGTATATATTTTTATACCAGAATGTATTACATATAAAATAAATGTATTACAAATATACTAAATAGATACACTTAAAGTCTGTTAAATTGGAACAACTAATTTTGTGCTTAATGCACTTTAATTGTCCAGAAGTAGTGCTGAGGCGCAACATTATTACGCAAAATTAAACAGATTTCATACAATACTTATAATGATTTATAAACACATTTTAGGCTTAGAAATACTAAAAAATATGCATTGTGCAGTTTTCAAGTCTCAAGCAATATGTCAGTAAATATGTTAATGGATTTTAATTATACTTAGGATGAATTTTTTTTTTTTTGAGTTTTTTAAGAGTATATATGCATATATATATATATATATATATATATATATATATATATATATATACACACAATAGGCTGTTTAATAATCAAATAAAAATTTGTGTTTACATTATATATATATATATATATATATGTGTGTGTGTGTGTGTGTACTATTTATTTTGTATTTATAAACAAATATACATGTTTGTGTATGTGTATATTAATACAAAATAAATATTCAAAGTTAAAACAAAAACCTAATTTTTATATTGGATGAGATTAATCACATATTAATATATTAATATGTTAACATATTAATTATTAATATATATATATACACACACACACACACACATACATACACATACATATTACAAAAAACATTATAAATAAACAAAGATATGTCATGTCATTGACATGCATAAATGTTGTTGCAATTGTGCTGCATATGCACTTCTTCATTTATTAAAACATTTTAAAAGTTAAAATAGTGATTCCAGAAACACTCCACACAGTATAAATAACATATGTGACCTGCAGGGGGCATGTGAGGTGACAGCCAGTGGAACGTGTATGTTATCATGAATAACGCTTCTCAGTGATCTGGAGAATTAAAATCCAGCCCTGCTCCTTCGGGGAAAAAAAAAAAAAAAAAGCACTTTCCATCAGCACTACCTCATACCCGGTGCCAGAGTTGAGTGCCTCAGCTGTCCTGCTGTTATGTTCCAACAAGCTTTAACTACTCTATAATCCAAAATAACGGCAGCTTTGCGGGGCCTGACAGACCCTGTTTTGAGCTAATGGTCACTCTGTGAAAGGGTAATGTAATAATTTCGGTAGAAAGAGAGTGAGGAGAGGTGTGGTAGGGGAATTGAAAGAGAGAGAGGAGTTGAGGGGGGTTGATTTAATCTCTTCCTGTCCTCTCTGGTCCCACCTTTCTGCCTCATGTCCGACAGACATAAGGAAATGAGCAGATTAATCAAAATTAGATTCTCTCACCACACTTACTGCGCAGAGGCAGTCAGCGCTGATCTCACGCAGGAAATGAGGCGCTCCAACACCTTAAATTCAGGTTGATTACCGATGATCTTCGAGCTCGGGGAGGCAGCAGACATCTAGCACATTCTGTCTTGGGCTACTGTAGGTTCAAACCTTCATATTATTAACAGAGAACTTCTTCCATTGGGTAATTGAATTGAATTGCGTAAGCTATTTAAACATATTGATTCAATATGTGGGCCATGCAGTAATGCGTGTAATGCAGGGCCATTTTTGTGATGTACTTGGTGAGATTGGTCTAGAAAGGATTATTTCACTCAAACATGAAAGTTCTCTCATTGGTTTCTCATCTAAATGTAATTTTAAACCCAGGTACGTGTTATTTCTACACAAAAATAGAGATTTTAAAGGGGGCCTAATATGCAAAATTCACTTTTAGTGTCTTAACAACCAGTCTAACCCCCGAAAAAAAACATTTTTTAATATAATCCCCATTAATCATAAACAGTCTCTCCAAACGAGTGGTTCCAGATTCCCCGAAGCCCCGCCCCTGACTGCCGACGGAATCTGGCTTATTAACATAACTCCTCCCCTAAGTGAGCTGCACACAATCCTCCATGTTTATCTCATCGCCAGAGCATTTAAGAGCAGCATTCAAGTAAGAAATGTATTCTTATTAAAGCTACTAACGTTATTTAATCAAGAGCAGTGAGAGATTTTGTTTTCCTTTTGTTGTTTGGTTCATAACAGCAGCAGTAGGTACTCTCCCGTCACTTTAATACAGATTTAATGTACACATGCGATTTCTTTCCCTGCTGTTTACGTTGACAGACATAACCGACTGTGTTTATGTGAACTTTGAGTGTTTTTTGACACAACCTTGTGCAATAACACTTGAATGAGAATTTAAGTTTAATACTCACAGGATGCACCGCCTCACGGCGCGTGCTTTGGATGTGTGTGCGCAGAAAACCGTGTATCAGAAGTTTAAACTGCTTTAAAACGCATGCAGATAATACACTTTTATGACGATGAAGAACTGCGATGTCACATGAGCATGATAGAGATGATAATCAAAACCAAACAAATGTTTTTGGCAGAGTTTCACAAGTTGTACAGGCACCGCCCTCTTTTGGAAAGCGGGCCGGGGAGCAGCAGCTCATTATCATTTAAAGATACGTGTACGTGTATGATTTTGTAAATGGTATAATAAATTATCTCTTGGGTATTTTGAGCTGAAACTTCAGACACATTCTGGGGAAACTTTATATAGCTCTTTTCCATACAATGACAGTTCATAGAAGAAGTTGTACCCTGACAAAGGCTGCTTTGTCTGCTGAAATACTTTTTTTGGTCTTTACAAAGCTCATAGTGGCCAAAACTTTCAAGTGTCAAACATCATAAAAGCATATTTTAGTCTTCTGAGGCATTTTGTGAGAAGAAAGAGTGAACATTTAGGCCATTATTAAGTGAAAATCAGATTTTTCAAACTGATATTGACATGTATTTTTTTAACTGGAATGTAAATAAGAATATTGGTGAATCCTCACATTCCAAAATGTCATTTTTAAAAACGTTACATAAAATTAACTGGTTAACTGTATGTGACCCTGTGCGCCGCCTATATATGACTACTGGCCATATTTTATAGACGAGCCACTTCAGATAAACTCATTAATTGGTTTGTGTTGTACCACCTGTATGTATCAGTATATTTTAAGATAAAGCTCAGAATTTGATAGTTCAAGTATAGCTACATTATATCATTTAATCAAATAATTAATCATAACCCTGGAAAATGTCACAGTATTTATTTATTTATTTTTACAGTGAATTACTGGCAACCACAGCAAGCCAGTTTTTTTTTTTTTTTAACCATAAATAAAATGGGATATTTCTACACTGCACAAGTGATATGGACCAGCTTGACAGTCCCTGGAAAAGAGCGACATGATCATTTACGTCTGTGTTTTTGTGTTTCACGGAAAAAACTAAGTCATGCAACAGCATGAGGGTGAAAAAATTATGACAGAATCTCAATTTTGGGGGTTAAACTACAGTATTCATTAAACACCAAAAGAAAAACAAATTGTTCAGCACAAACATCCGTTTAATTTATCAAGCAACCTGACCATTATACGCACAAACACTCACTTAATGAACATCTAGAACTACTAAAAATGACCCAACAGATCAGAATTCAGGTCAAATAAGGCTTCCCATTTTAATATACTCACTCCAGTCAATGGCCTGCTCTGATACACATGGTGTAGGATGTCAGGAACGGTCCTAATGCCGGGTGTTAGCAGAAGCAGCCTCTGCTCTCTCAATGCTGCTGCCGGTGGCATTGATTGTTGGTAATGGAGCTGCCCGGCCCTGATAATGCATGATGTAATTGTCAAAGGGGTTTAATCTATTTATTGTAAGTGGGATTGAAAGGAGCCTCATCCAAACTTCCCATTTCGGAGACAGACAGAATTCAAGCGAGAGAGACAGCGTGATAGAAGGGAAAGCTAGAAAGCGTGTTTGTGCTGGGGGTTGTGCGGGCTTTCTGATGGAAACCTTGCGAGATAGGGGTCTTTCATTCACCCCCTGACATTGAGAAGAGTGTGGGGTCCCTTATTCAATTGAAAATTTCTATCATGTCGCCCTGGCTCAATCCCTTCAGGCCACAAAAGGAAGGTAATAGTGCCTTATTGCATATAGGACCGCATACACACTACACTGAGCAATGCTTTTCAATTACCGTCGGCGTCGCGCGAAAATATATATCACATATTTCTGAGGCAAAATGCTTAGGTCAGACGCGCATAGAAATAAAATATACCTTGTGTCATTTAATTTGACAGTTGTCCTTTCAAGCTCGCACGCAGAGGTCGGCGCGTGCCGTACGACTGGAACAACAGACGGGCATGCGCCGACAGACCGGCTCTGAGGTGCTGCTAGGTGACTGGGGAGTTAGCATTTCGACAATCGCGCGTGCAAATTGCTCGCATCTAGTTAACGAGCCTGCCTGTGCTTAAACACAAATACAGTCGGTAATGATGTCAAACACGACCGCCCGCGAATCCCAACAGTCTGAGCGCGAGACCGTCTCTCATTAGACTAACCTTACGCTGTTTATGGGTTAGTTGGGAATGTCAAGCTAAAGCTATTTATAGATCAATATCAAACAAAAGAGTGTCATCCCCTCTGGCCAGCCGTTACCCAGAGCACGCACCCTTAAATCAAAGTCATTCATCATGTTTTTGGGGAAGAGCTTCTTGGGGCAGGGGGGCCATATCCCAGTGTCCTCCAATGAGGGGAGATGCATTAATTAGGTGCATGTAGGGACGGGAGAACGCAGTCGGGGCCTGTAATAGATTCCTCCTGGAATTGATGAGCTTGTTTGTGAAGGGGGGCAGCGGGAGACGCACCTCTGGACCTCCCCAGAATAACACTACCTGCACTACGGGGAAATGAGCCCATTTAAACAGTCTACTTCCATAACACCTCCAGCGTGGGTAAATTTTCCATTTTTAGACGTCTGGTGGCGCCGCCAAACACACAGCCGCGTGCGCGCGCGTAAACATTTAGCTTGACGCATTGTTTACATTAGCGCAGTAATGTACACCAGCCCTATTTACACCGTTTAGCAATTAGCAAGCTAGCTCTGACAGAATGTGAAGTACAAACACTAGCAGTTATCTTTTTTCATCATCACACATATGTAAATGAGTGTTTGATTTTGTTCATGCAAATGTGAATTTCAATTAACTGCGAATTTTAACAGGGACTTGGCGGTGCATTGTAGCCTGCCTGTTTTTCTTGCCAAAATAAATTATGGATACACAAATAGCATTACACAGCGGAGATAATTACAGCTCTCAAAAAGAATCCTTTAACATGCAAATACATCACTTTGCTTTTTTCACACGAAGTTCAATCAAAGACGAACAGGTAAATCCAATCAGCGGCATAGATTTATGATCCGTTTTATATTTGGATCACGCAACCACCACAATTTTTTTTTTTCCTCGCTTTTCTTTATTTGTATTGCATGCACAGTTCTGACTTAAAAAGTAGAGATGAAATTAGAGGGTTTATATGCTGATGGCACTGACATATCGGGGTAGTCGTTGCTCATTTTACCTGCCATCAAAATGCCTTTGCAGCCAAACAGGCTTCCATTCACAGAAGAGATTTCAGTAAATTGCTTTGGTATCAAGAGTGCCTATATGTGAGAACTGTGCAGATCAGTAAGGCAAGAACTGTCAGAAACACTCAAATATTATAGTATACTAACAGAATTTTGAGTTGCCATTTATTCTAGTGTTAATCCTAGCGTTAACCTAGCATTAGCATTTGTGGATATTCTTCAATATCCTACAAGATTAAATTGTGATCCCCGAAAAAGTATTCCAACACCTAAGCCACATTTAAAATGTATGAATGTCACTGCATTAGATATCAATGTTGGAGAAATTGCCACATGCATCTACTAAAAATGTCACCAGCAATGCAATGGCAAAATTGGCTGACATGGTTAAAAAGTGTTAGTAAGTTAAGTTGGTTAGCACTGAGAATGATGTTTGGTTTGATATTTTTATTATCTAAAACAATATAAAGCATGAACTACGTTAACTAAGGCTGCACGATTTATCGTTTTAGCATCGACGTGCGCATCCGCGATAGTCACAACGCAGGACGATGTCTGGTGTGAAACGTTAATCCCTATGGACCGGACACCGCGGTTCAAGTGATTCTCGGATTAAATGCAAAGTTTAAAATGTCGGTTAATCATTTAGGTCCTGTCAGTTTAAGCAGTCAAGCGATTTTAAATAATTTGAGCGCATGAAGACGCGAAAGAGAACTAAATTCACAACGCGCGGCTGTATTCTCTGCGCGCACACAGAGAACACCGGATGCTGTTCTCTTCCACATCCATTTGTGCCTGAACTGACATGTACATGCAAAAAAGAAGGTCAAAATACACATAAAACATTGAGTATCCTCGTGAACACAGTTGCTTATGGCTTACGTTAACTATTGAGAAAGAAAACCGGATGTGTCACAGTATGTTGGATCCGTGCATTCCGTTTTAAAGTGACATCATATTCCTGCTGCTTTCTGAGTCATGAATGTTAATCAAACAAAAGTTTGTTTATTTAATTTACACAGTGAAGAGTATGCCATGTTAATTTACATTCGATTATTCGATTTCTGTACCTGAATCCTGTTAGAGTTACCTGAAAAGCACTATTTATTTCATTTGAAGCTTTGTTCTATTATATTTATCTATACTTGTAATTTCACCTTACCTAAAACAATCACCCCAATCATCCTAGAATGATTAATTCTTTCTAAATAGAGATATTAAAGTCATCTGGTCATTTTTTTTTTTTATCATATTCCAATATATATCACAGAAAGACAAAAACATTAAAATGTTTTTCCAATATCGTGTAGCCCTAATATTAATTTATATAAGGTATAATAAATGTATTAAATTACACACACACACACACACACATCCATCCATCCATATCTATATATATATCTATACACACATATACATACACACATACATATATATTTTATATATATATACATACATACATATATATACATACATACATATACACACACACACACACACATACATATATATATATATATATATATATACACATACATACATATATATATATACATACATACATACATACATATATGTATATATACATACATACACACACACACACACACACATATATATATATAGAGCAAGCAATTTATCCTTATGCTGCATTTTCTACCTTTTTTGTTTAAATGCGCATAGGACCCAATACACAGTTTTTCATATGTTGCTTTGCTCACAAAGTGTCTGCCAAGAACAGAAGTTAATATTGATATGTAACCCAGCTTCTGAAAATCAAAGGTTAATTCTCCAGGCCTGCAGAAATTCTTTTGCCGTCAATCTGTCACAGAAAAACCGACCTCATCCGAGCCCTAAATCTCTGTCCTGTCAAACGGAGCATCCAGAATGCGGAAGTTGTGAACTTGTGAGAAGTGAGGATCAATACTGCAAGGACAGGCTGAACGATCCGGCCAGAGACAATGTATTTGGTGCCTGGGTCCACACGGCCAGCCATTAATCCACTCAGCAATAGCGGACCACGCTCAACACCCTCATGCCAGAGGAACAAGTGGTGTGTAAAACAGCCTGACGTCAGCCCTAGACATTACTGCCCAACGGCCAGATAAATCCATATTAACGGGCCTACGAGAAACTCTGCTGCATACGTGCGCACCGCAGACAGCCCTCCGACTGTGGAGAAATACGAGCAGGGCTCGTCATGTGTGTCATGACAACATACTCTTCCTGATGCATTTCACCATTATTGTAGCCTGCTGCAGTGCAGTGTGGGAAATGAGATGGATGGATCATTAATGAGAGGCTATAACGACCTGAACTATAAGCTAACAAGGAAACTGAATAGCAGACACAGCACCTGCTGTGGAGAGTGATCTTAAGGGAATACGGAAATTCTGTCATCATTTACTCACCCTCGTGCCGTTTCAAAATTCGCAAGACTTTCTTTCTTCTGTGGAACACGAAAGATGAATTTACAGTGAATATCCAAGCAACTCTAAAAGAAAAAAGAAAAAGAAAAAAATGAGGGAGAAAAGCATAATACACCTTCCATTAAAGTGGTTCATATGACTCATATGATATCGGTGTATCGAAGTCATCCAAATAAGAACAAATAATTGCATCAGCAATGATGACATATTTAGTATGCACTGTGTGTTTTTGATCAATAATGGAAACAAAACTTAGCAAAAAACTAAATATTACCAATTTAGTTGGTTTGGCCGAACTACATTTCCCATAATTCTCAGTGGCAGCATGAGAATAATAAAGTAAACCAATGAATCACCAATTAGACATGCTACGTGTATCCTTTGCTCTTCATTATGTTCCTTCAGCACTGAAAAATGGCTTTGCCAGGAAGTGAAAAAGTCATATCATATCTGACCAAAAGCACTCTGACACATCAAGTCAATTACGATTTCTAAACTCCTGAGTACAAGCTTCCCATAAGGACTTGAATGCAACATAAGTGGGTCTACATTGTGAACAAATGATTTAGATCAGTTTTGTGAATTGGATCAAAAGATTCACAAACAAGATCCAACTTAAACATGACTCGTTCACAAAATTGGACATGATTCCGCTCATGAAGGCCATATGACTACAGCGCATGAGTCAAGTGGACTATATTTGTGTCACTCTTATTGTTTGTGTGTGTGTGTGTGTGTGTACTTGTTTTCCTTACATTGTGGGGACCAAATGTCCCCACAACGCAAGTAAAACCAGTAAATCTTGACATTGTGGGGACCTTTTGTTGGTCCCCACTAGGAAACAAGCTTATAAATCATGCAGAATTATCTTTTTTGAAAATGTAAAATTGCAGAACATTTTCTGTGAGGGTTAAGTTTAGGGGTGGGGGGGGGGGGTAGGGGGACAGAATGTACAGTTTATACAGTATAAACTCCATTACACCTATGGAATGTCCCCATAAAACATGAAAACACAAAGTGTGTGTGTGTGTGTGTCCGTCCATATAGTGTCTCTTTAATGTGTCGTGACAGATCGCTGGAGCTCCTTCAAGCGGCTCGTGAACCGATCATCTCTTCATACTAGTTCATTTATAGCATCAAATAAACATGAATGAACATCAGAAGGAATGTTGTTTCAGTCGTGAGTACAAACAATTTTTCAAGTTCAAGTTCACCAACGTTAATCTACTAACTCCCCTGACTGCTTTGTCGGACAAAATGGCGGATTCGGGCTTATGATTGGTCAGATCATCTGTCAATCAAACTGTTTGCGAAGGGTCAATCGAGTAATCGGATTACATTATTTGAATATCCTTTAACATTACTTAAAATAGCCTACATAGGTTATGATAACAACGAAGCAATAGTAATTGGTTTAAATAAAGGTATCAAAGTAATTTTAGGCTTTTATTAAACATTAAAAAATAAACTGTTGTAATGCGTAATGTACATAATATTATAAACAATAAACTTAGGTGAACATTTGTGTATTATAATAAATGCCAGCAGAGGGTGTCAACGGTCAGGTGATTGTTGTTACATTTTAAAGTTGGATCAAATCCATGTTAAATATTGGCCAAACAACATTTAATTAAAATGTCCACTTAATCTTTAACATATGGCCAGTTTTTGTCTTTTCTTTTTGCAATAGAAATGATACACCCACTGTAATTTCTTGAAAACGAACATGTGAACATCAAAACACACAAACTCAGACCGACGGTTTAAACTTTTATTTTGAAACTGCGATAAACAACAGTTCGCATATTTAGAAACATACTGACGTATTTTTATGGTGCATTATCATTTTTTAAAATTGTTTTAATATATCGCGCAACCTTAGAAAACGATCTAATAATGTGTTTCTAGTATATGGATTCTAGTAGGTGGAATTTGCCACTTCCAGTTACATTGCAAGCGAGGATTTTTTTTTTTTTTTTAATCGAACAATTTAATCAAGAAATCGTGACAGCCCTACACTAATTATCTTGTAATGAACTGCACTTCAGTTCTACTCTGAATATGAATTATCATATGCAGTAAAAGACAGAACAATAATGCAAGCACAAACTCAACTCAATCGTGCTGATATCGCGAGACAGCTTTACCTCGAGGAGAAATACCGTCACTTTTTTTAATATCTCGCCCCACCCCTACTTTTTTATCTTTTTGGATAAAAGCTTACTCATTCACTTTCAATAATATGAAAAATTCAACAAAAATCCACCTTGTTTTCCACAAACATATTGGTTTGAACAACATTTGGGTACATAAATAATCACAGATGTTTCATATCTGGGTGAATTATCTAAAAAAAAAATATAAGGCTTCATAAACTGGAGTGAGATACACAAATATATCTTAAGATATGGGACAAAACATCCCTCATGCAGTCAGGTGTGCAAACACCCGCAGATGCCAAAAAAGTGTTTTGTTTGGAAAGATTTTTTTAAAGCCCAACAACTTTTTTTTGGTACAGAGCACATAAAATGTTTTATTTATATTCCATCCATAAATAGCGGGGTGTTTGGTGCCATCCCAGCGCTCTTCACATTTCTCTCTGACAGTATCAGTGCTCGCCATCATGCACCAACCTAGAAATAAATTGCATTTTGACTGGTGATTCACTAGCAGGAAAAGCATTGCAATATAAAAACATGAATAAACAAAATCGCTCATGAGCACATGTGCGTTAGCACAGGGAGGTAATCTACTTTAGGCACGGCCCTTGAAATTAACTCTCAGAATCTGCACACACACATTCGCTAAGAAGATTAATCAAATATTTTCCTTGGCCGCCCTATTCAAACGTACCAAATTCAAAACATTATGGTAATTATTTATTAAGTTTACCCAGGAGTTATTGTATGACCACAGGTAACGCAAATTTAAGGCTGACTGCAAGTGCCGTATCAGCGCTTCAGATCAGGGCAGCGGGGCTAAAACTGTCCGTCCGTACAGAACGATGGTGTAAGCACATGTTCGGCTTTGAGTTAGTCAGCGGAAACAGACAATGCTAGAAGGCATTAGACTGAGACAGACTGAACTGAATTTTAAAACTGGTTTACTTTGGACACCAAGCTCAGATGGAGCAGAGAGGCCAACGAACGAGAATTTAGAAATTAAATGATTATTTCAGCTCTTCCGAAACCGGAGCTTTTCAATTCCAGGTATTTTGAGAGTCTGTAGTTTGTCCTAGTTATGACAAAAGAAGTCAAATATTAGAGTTTGTCTCCTACAATCATCTGTGTAGTTCTAAAACTATACAAGGAAGACATGAAAAAGAAATAAAGAAACTGAAAATAGACACTGTGTGAAGCTTATTAAAGAGGACTGACTGTTCCTTTTTACAAAGTCTTGATTTTTTGGAGTCTACTAGAATAGGTTTTCAACCATTTACATATTTTACATTGTTGCAGCACTTCTCTTCCCAGTCTGTCTTTGAGACCTTGTTTACTCCAAGGTCTGGTTCGTCCCAGGCCTTCTGAAAAGCACGACGTGCTCTGATTGGTCGGCTGGACCAGTGTGTTGTGATCGGTCAACCGTTTTTTTCGGAAATGTGAGTTTCAAAACACTACTAACTCAACCAGGCCTTCCCCCTTTTTTGCCTATGCCAGAATTATTTAAATTAGGAATAATGAATTTTAATAATGAATAATAATTTTTTTTTTTTTTTGGGGGGGGGGGGGGGTTACTGGAAGAAACATACATTTCGAAAACCACAATCAAGCTTTTACAGGAAGTTCAGAAACAATGGTCCTTACTGATATAAAAAACAACTACCTTTGGAGTGAACTCAAAGAGCAGCAAGACACTAAAATATATAATGCAGAATTGGGTATGGTGCAATAATTGGAAAATTGGGTTTTTGTTATACAACAACTCTGCTTTTCCCATCTTTCCCTCATGAATATTATAGCATTGCTCTGGTAAAGACATCTTGTGTTGTCAAATCTGGAACTTATTGGAAATTTAAGCTGTGTGGCTGGTGAGCAGCTGGTTTTTTTGTAAGCCAAAGTCAACTTTAGGTCTGTGATCTGTTGAGTTCTGCCATGGTAGAACGGTCTGTCCCTCAGTAAGCTGGGAGAGGATGTAAACAGCTTGTCTGCAGATTGAACTAACATTTTAGATTTATCTGCCCTTTTTGAAGCTGGGCTGACCATATCTCATTGGCCTCGTCTGGTTTTTAACATTGAATTGTTGAAAGTCATCTAAAGTTCAGGTCTGTTTTTTTCAGACTTTTTTTAAAAGTATGGCCACTTCTCTAAACAGTAAGGAAACTGTGCCAGATTGATTTGATGCATATCAGTCGTGCTGAAAAAAAAAAACCTCTACAATCTCTTTCATCCCCTAAAGAAGTTTTGATGTCCGTCTGCTGTTGCACTTGTAGGATGAGTAAACATGTATTTCCTGAACAGACTGAAGCTCCGACAGTTACTGGGAAAACTCATTTTTTGCTCAACTACATACATCTAGTAGATATTCCATCAAGCATGCCTAAAATGCTTCCACTTGATTTGTATTTAAACTCTGGAAACCTTTTCGTGTTATTTATTACATCAGGTTGTTTTGCAACCTACTTCTAACACAATGGATTCTCACCAACATCTTTCACCAGAAGTGGCAGCCTAATGGAAAACTGCTTGCTTTCTTTTTTACTTGGAATTTAGAGGGCAAGTAAACATAAAACTGATGAGAAATAAAGTTAAAATAATGGTGCAGCAGTCTCCATAAATAGCTGCACAGAAAACCAAAGAATTAAAGGGATCCTTGATTATGATTTCCCTTGTATCTTTAGTTAGCGTGTAATGTTGCTGTTTACAACAGCTGCAAAGTGAGAAACTTACTTTTACAGAAATCGCTTTTTAAGGACTACAACAAACAGCCGGTATAGGGACTACAACGAGCTTCTTCCTGGGTTGGTGACATCACTAACCCTAAAATTTACATAAACCCCGCCCCGAAAAACACACAACAAAGGTGGTGAGGCCATGTTGGGCTGCTTTAGAGAAGAGGAAGGGTTGTTGTAGTAAAATATTGTTACCATGGCGTCATTTTACGCCGGACTGCTTCATAAATGAGGGTCAATTCAATGCTAGATTTGCAAAAAAGATGAACATGACGACACATGCTAGTGATGAGTTGAATCAACTCCACAGCAACTACATAAATTTATCCACTAACTGTTCTAAAAGTTCTTCCTGAATCTCTCCATCAGTGTCAACTCTGGTTTGAACACCGTTACTGACAATCCTCATTTTATCTGCGTGAGATTCTCCAGTTTTGTTGTTGTTGAGCAACCGAAGCGTGAGCTGTTAAAGCCGCCCTCTTCTTGAAAGGGGGCAGGGAGCAGCAGCTCATTTGCATGTAAAGGGACACACACAAAAACAGTGTGTTTTTGCTCACACCCAAATAGGGGCAAATTTGACAAGCTATAATAAATGATCTGTATTTTGAGCTGAAACTTCACAGACACATTCTGGAGACACCAGAGATTTATATTACATCTTGTAAAAGGGCCATTACAGGTCAAAGAAAATGAAAATTAATTTACTCATCTTCATCACCAAACTCACAAGACTAGATGCTAGATTCATATGAATTAGTTTAAGATGTCTTAATGAGCTTTTTCAAGCATTAAAGTTTGAGAGGAATTGCCGAATTCTTATGGCTTTGGAACGACATGAGGCTGAGTAATTGATGACATAATTTTCATCTTTAGTTCAACTATCCCTGTAACAGAAAACAGGAAGATTTTGGGATCAAAATTGCATACACTGCAAACACAACTTACAAGGTACCAGGCAGATAAAAAAAAAACACTTTGTGTCCGATATAATTGATGATCCATGAGTCTAAGGGCTCTGAAGCTCAAACTACCCTCTCAAGTGTACTACAATGTACAACACTCATCTTTACTATAGCTTAAGAAAAGCATTGGCTCTATTTTTGTGCCACGCTTAAGGTTTTCTTCCAGACCGTTGAAGGCTAACCTTAGCATTTACCTTCTATTCTCAGCTACCTGAGACAATCCCCTCTCACGCAATGCGCCCTCTCTTATAGAGTATATCGCATTGGAAACAAAGTGTCGTAATGGCATCCGTGTCATAACTGCTTTCTTTTGGTTCTGCAAACGCAGACAGTAACTGATGTCTGATGCTCCTAAACATGTCGTGCACACTGTTACCACAAAAATAGACTAGAATAACTCAAACACTTGATGCAATCATGCAAATTTCCCTCAGTACTCATTTCCTCAAACGTTTTCCCATTTATCCATGTTTTCACTCAAGCTGAGCTCATCAGCTCGACTTCAAAGAGATGAAAGGAAGGAAAGGTGCGAATGTGATGATTTTATAGGCTGTGGGAGATGTTTTGAAAGAAACGCGGAAAGCGATAACCTTGATATCTTTAAATTGAGCTTTTTAACGTTATCATCAAGTAAATTGTTCCTTTCATTAAACTGTCCAGAGTTTAGTTTTACATTAAGCATGATTTCGGGCTCGGGTCAGAGGTCAAAAAAGGGCTAAAAATAAAGTTAAATAAATTGAATGCTTCTTTTCCACAACATACCACACAATATGGGTTTTGCATGACTACCCATGCATTTCAAAAATCTAACTTCCCTCCCGACTCCATTTCAAAGAGGTTATTGAGGTTTCAAGATGGATGTATCCTTGGCTACAGGGCGAGTAGACAGTTATGCCCAAGTTTGAAAGGATTCCCAGTGGTCTTCATGTTGTGTGCATGGTTGATCGGTGCTCCGGCAGGTCTTAGATGAGGAATGAGGCAGGTACGGACCTTGGAGGTTTGGGTGATAGCCTTTCAACCCGTGATTCACTGAGACTCTTCCATAGTCTGACACTTTGCGAGCCATGATTGAGTTTGCAATTCAGCCATTCGCTCTGCTCTCCTTAATGCTTTCAGAGTAAATAAATTGTGAAATCATTGGAAGTCGTAAAAGCTATGAACACCTGGTGTATCATTTATGCATTATTCCATCTGACACAACTGAGAATTCAAAAGCCAAAATAACAAAACAGTAAAGAGTTGACATGACTGGCATACACAAAGACCGCATTAAAAGGAATATTTGAAAGGGATTTCAAGGCCATTGAGCCACAGACGGTTTTGGTTTCGCGTCTTCGACTGTGTCCATTGACCAAATGAGCTGCAGGTCAGAGGGTGCGTGTTCTGGTTTGCTGAAGTCAGCAGGATCACAGTCCTCTCATTTTTCTCACCGTGGCTCTGCCACAGCGCACGGTTTTGATCAGCGGCCGGATTCTTTTCACACTTCCCCTTGCTTATTGGAAACTGATGGAAAAATTCCATCTCGTTTGAGTGTGGAGAGAGTGATGGAGGTTCAGAGCATTTACCATGATTTGTGGGCAACCAGTGTTGTCCCCGATTACCAATTGCATCATCCCCAGGGTCCAATAGATACAACATTTAACATGATGTGTAGCAGAGGATGCATCATGTTTGCAAAGGAATAAATCATTCAGGAAGCCTTTAAAAAATTGAGTTAACATGTAATGTAAATGTCTTCATAGTCAACATGTAGTGTAAATTGACTGTTTGCTGTCTTAACCCTTTCGTACTGTCCGCAGGTCGGTCAAAAATGACTAGGGATGCAAAGGGGTGGAAAATTTCCGGTAAATTTCCAGAAACTTTCCGAAAATCCTGTAAAGTTTCCGGATATATACTGGAAATTACAGATTTTTTTTTTCTCTCAATGAAATGATTGTACATATTGTATATTTTAGTTCAATAATGTTTTTTTTATTTAATATTTTATGTTACTAAATTATATTTATGCAGTAGTTATAATGCATTTTTGGACCCATACAATTTTACATTTCGTCCCCTTGGAATTATAAAGTTCTATTTGACATTTTTGTCAAAATTGAGTTATTCACATATTCCTATTCTGTGACAACTTATTTACATTGTGATTTTTTTTTTTAATGCACATTATTATTTCTACAAAGTCGAATGGAAGCTCGATATCTCAAAACTGCTCCAAATGTAGATTGAACCTTAAAATTCCAAGGGGACGATTTATTGTTTCGCAATAAATGCGCATAAATACCATTTCAATTTTTTATACATATTACAAAACAATATACAAATACATATTTTCCAAAACATGCTTTACTCTAAAACTGTGAGATAATCAAAGCCATAAATCTAAACAAGCTGTGTTCCAAATTTGAGGACGATATCTCAAAAAAAGCCAAAAAAAAAATAGCTTTCAGTAAGAATTGTGTTTATACGTGTTTCCGATAGATTGAGTGTTTCCGATAGATTGACCGTGAACAAAACAAGTGTGACAATTTTTTCAGGACCATTTAACTTTTTGAACAATGTCCATGATTGTGTGTGTGTGTGTACTTGTTTTGGCTATACTTGTGAGGACCAAATGTCCTCACTTATATTGTGAAATACTTGCCTTCAAATCAGTGGTGAATATTGACTGGTGACTGGTCCTCACCAGATAAAAAGGCTTATAAATCAACCAAAAGAGGTTTTTATTTAAATCTAGTGATGGTCACATGTTTCTGTGAGAGGTTTAGGAGTAGGAGTTGGGTTAGGTGATAGAAAATATCAATGACCTGATATGTGTAGGGGGACAGAATATACAGTTTGTACAGTATAAAAACCATTACGCCTATGGAATGTCCCCATAAAACATGAAAACACAACGCGCGTGTGTGTGTGTGTACTTGTTTTCCTTACATTGTGGGGACCAAATGTCCCCACAACGTAAGTAAAACCAGTAAATCTTGACATTGTGGGGACCTTTTGTTGGACAGAAAGTACAGTTTGAACAATGTAAAAACCATTACACCTATGGAAAGTCCCCACAAAACACATAAACACAACATGAGTGTGTGTGTGTGTGTGTGTGTGTGTGTGTGTGTGTGTTCACACAGCAAGAGCCAAAACCTTTACCAAGTTCTTTGGTCAAAAACACCATCAGAGAGTTAAAAGCACTGATCTTGTTGTGCTTATTGAAGAAAATGTACCAATTTATCAAAATCTAAAAACTTTCTCTGCCTCTGAAAACAAATTTCTGTCAGCTAACATCACAATTTTCTCTTTTTCAACACTTCCCTCATCCCGTCCAGACATCTAATTCACACCGTGCGATTTTGGCCACAATTGCAAAAGATTTCTCCTGTCACAGAGCAAAATTGTCAGTCTTTGACCATTAAGTATGGCATTCGTACTGATGACCGAATAGTTGTCCTGCAATAAACCTTCAATTTCATTCTGACAAAGTTCTGTCAGTGTCAGAAATCGTGTCCCAGACACGAAGTGTGATTTTTCATATGAGATTTCAATAGGACCAAAGATATGTCTACACGTTCATAATACAATCCGAAATAAAAGACGGTCGCTGATGCACAGCGTGCCACAGCTTTTACCCAAGATCTCACTGGGATTACGGGAACATGTGACGCATCACAAAGCCATCTAAAATGGATCTGAAGCACCTAATGTCTTCAATTTCAACCCGTTGCCTATGCAGCAAATAACATTAGATGCAAAAACAATTAGATTAAATTAAGTCAAACAAAAACAAATTACGATGGTATCGATTGTTAGCTTGCTTGTTATTTTACTTGCCAAAAAGGCTCATTATTAACCGTCTCTTGTCCTCATGGGGTGGCTGATGGCATCCTGAAATAATTTCATTATCCTATGCACAGCATGGAAAAAATTGTGAGAATTATACAGCGCACTGAAGACTGGAATTGAGATTTTCAGATCTCTCTCTGGGGTCGATTGCAATGTTTTCTATCAACGTCCTATCAAAGCACAGATGTCAACAGCAATTCAAACAAACCCATTAGACTGTGTCCTTTCGCCTGGCAAGCTATAATCACGGTAAAATTAGAGATGTTTGAAAGTGTGAGAGCATACAAAATAGCAATGAGTGTCATACTGCTGATGAAGATATGGATCGATGGTTCGGTGCGGCACTGTGTCCAGCGTACAGATGATAATTGTGCCGTGTATCTGAAACGAGACTGTAGGTCCATAATTGAGGACATGTTTCTGTGATATGTGTAGAAATTACCAGTAATTGCTTCTGACCACATGGCAATGCTAATTTCCTCAATGATCAGGAGAAACGTACACATGCTATAATGGTTTCTTTGAGTGCCTTAAGTTCACAATAATCAAGAAGCTCTAAGTGCCAGCAGTAAAATGTGAACATGTCTTAGCTAATTCAACCAACAACTTGATGTGCCTCCTCCATAAACTTCACAGTCTGACATAAAACGGAGATAGAGAGGCTTCATTAGCATGAAAAAAAACAGCGTGTTTTGAGAATCTGGATGTTTAGTTCTACATCCCCCAGGGTCATACCAAACTCCTCCAGCTAAAACATGTGCTAGCCCATTATCACTTCAGTTATACAGAGGCAGACAGTCGTAATCCACATACTTATGGCACAATGTCAAGAAACACAGAAGCACTAGTGCAGACAACATCAGGTGTTGAGGAAAATGCCGTTCGTTGAGAGAAAATCAGAGTCGTTAGCAAAAAAACGTCGAGTTATGTCCGTCTAAAATGCACACTTTTAAATCTACATGTTCATCATTAATGTGATGATGATGACAATCTGAACGATTCTTTAAAGGGGACCTATTATGCCCATTTTACGAGATGTAATATGCAAGTGTCCCCAGAATGTGTCTGTGAAGTTTCGACTCAAAATACCCCGCAGATCATTTATTATACCATGTTTGAGTGGAAGGAAAAACACGCTGTTGTATCTTTAAATGTAAATGAGCTGCTGCTCCCCAGCCTGCTTTCTAAAAGAAGGCGGAGCCTGTGGGATTCTCTGCCAAAAACTAACAAAACATCTGTTTGGTTTTGATTATCATCCCTACACACACCTGAAGCACACACACAGAAAGCTGTCTGTCAGGCGGCGCGTCCTGAGAGTATCAAACTAAGTTCTCTTTAACATCTTATAGCGCTTAAACTGTCACACAACACACACAAGGTTATGTCAAAAACATAGTTCACATAAACACAGTCGGTTATGTCCGTGAACGTAAACAGCAAGTAAAGACATCACATGTGTGTATTAGATCTTTAGTAGCTGGTATAGTAATACCACTAAATTTTGATCTTGTGGGGACATAGTTTTGGTCGAGTTTGAACGAGTTGTGTTCAACCAGGTGTCATCCTTCCTCACACAGAACGACCATCTGGACGTCAACCAATCTGGATTCAAGAGCGGCCATTCCACCGAGACTGCGCTACTGTCTGTCACGGAATCCCTGCGAATTGCAAAGGCTGGTTCCAAATCATCTGTTCTCATTCTACTGGATCGATCTGCTGCCTTCGACACCGTAAACCATCAAATTCTTCTGTCCACCCTCTCGTCACTTGGCATCTCAAGTACTGCACTTCAGTGGTTTGAGTCCTATCTCACACGTAGGTCTTTCAGAGTCGCCTGGGGAGGGGAGGTATCCAAACCTCATGAACTGATCACTGGGGTTCCTCAGGGTTCAGTTCTTGGTCCCCTCCTATTCTCCATTTATACTACATCAGTATACCAAAAAAGTTACTTTAGTAGCTTTAATAAGAACAAATTTCTTAATTGAATGCTGCTGTTAAATGATCTGGCGAGGAGATAAACATGGCGGACTGTACAGCTCACTCAGGGCGGGGTCTATCCATCAGCAATTGTGGGTGGAGCCTAAGTATGTGTGTCATCACAAAAGCTACAAATCTGCAAACGGCTTGTTTTGAGACACTACTTATGAATTCTGGGGATTAAGGGTGGATTTTTACCATTATAGGATGGTTGTGTACACACACAGCCAACACACATTTATGTTCAAACACCATGGAAAAGTGAATTTTGCATAATAGGTCCCCTTTAATGACAACTCATCTACCTGTAGAACATTCACTGAGGGGAAAAACTAACATGCTGACAGCTAAACTGCTACACTGAAGCATAAAGAACACCTGCATAGCCATTTGCATACTATCCAAACAGCATGTTAAAAATGACTTTTGAAACAGTCATTTTTTTAACAAAAAAAAATTCTAAATCATTCCTGCAAAAAAATGTAACGAATCTAAACTGGGATGTTGGTCTAAGCATCTGTGCATACTCTTTTTCACTCATATTGTGCACAACCCTGAAATAAGAATGAACCTTTAGAATGTATAAGTCTGCTAATTTTGACAGAATCAATCTCTTCAACGGCAACCATTTTTAATAAATCTTTGGACACCTGGTTAAAGGGGACATGTCATGAAAATCAGACTTTTTCTATGTTTAAATGCTATTATCAGGTCCCCCGATGCATGTACCAAGCCAGAAAATGTGAAAAAGGACAACCCGGTAACTTTGTTTTGGCAAGCCTTTCTCTGCAAGCATGTGAAAAAAATAAGTTGCTCAGATTTCGCTCCCATAATGACGTTGGAAGGAGTTCTTATTATAATATCACTGCTGCCATTTTGTTTTCGCAAGCGAGGCAAAGCTGCAGATGAAGAAAATGTAACTATTTTTAAGTAATGCTAAAGGATTTCTGTGCTTTCCCGTAGCCTGCATGCACTCTATTACTTTATGCTAGCACAAACAGAAGTTGTATTTGACAGTAATGCATCTGTGTTACTTATGGCTCACCCACAAAACAGCTTAGTACTAATACTAATGTACATACTAATGTAATGTCATTTTACGCCGGACTGCTTCACAAACAAGGGTCAATTCAACACTGGATTTGCTCAAAAGATTAACATGGCGGCACATGCTAGTCGATGAGTTGAATCAACTCCAAAGCAACTCCATAAATTTATCCATTACAGTCAGAAACGTCCAGATTCATTCTAATAGTTGTAACTTCTTCCTGAGTCTCTCCATCAGTGTCCGGTTTGAACAATGTAAGGCTGAACACGTTACTGACGATCCTCATTTTGGCTGCGTGAGATTCTCCAGTTTTGTTGTTGTTGAGCAACCTTAGCGTGAGCTGTTAAAGCTCTGCCCTATTCTGGAAAGGGGGCCGGGAGCAGCAGCTCATTTGCATTTAAAGGGACACACACAAAAACGGTGTGTTTTTACTCACACCCAAATAGGGACAAATTTGACAAGCTATAATAAATGATCTGTGGGGGATTTTGAGCTGAAACTTCAAAAACACATAATGGAGACACCAGAGACTTATATTACATCTTGCGAAAAGGGAATAATAGAAAAGAAAAAGAAATCCACGTTGCACCTGCCTATTAAAATGGGCCTGCTTAAGCTTTCTTCGATGCCTCACTTGGTGTTTTTTTAGTAGGAAGAAATCAAGTTCTATTTGCCTCCCGTAGCAAATAACAGCATTTTTCTACAGAACCAATGAAATCCAAACCACCTCTCATGTCTTACTGTTTCTATCCTGGCAATGCATGAATATTCATATTTGCATTTTCCATATCCAAGGTCTCCAGCAGAGAAACAGAGGGGTCATGGGGGATGGCGCTTTCTCTGTGAACTCAGCAGGTGCTTAAGAGCAAGATGTGATAACTAGATGTAGCCTGCTCAATGAGAACGCTAAGGCAACTTGTCAGTCCCCGATGTACAGCATTCGCCTAATAACACAGCATGCAGTTGATTGCAAGATGAGACTTGTAACCTTCTGCAACCCGCACACCTCACCATCCATCCTCCATCTCTGAAGTCTGACCCTTCCAAGGACACCAAAGTGTAATGGAGTGCTTAATTTTACTTATTTAGCTGTGCGGTATGAGCGCCGGACAGCCCTCAAATTAAACCGGGGCACACCGATGTTCAATTGTCATTTACCCAAATGCCACTTTGCACAGCTTGAAGATAATAGGGCTACATTTACCATACAATTACCAGATTACCTCGGACACCTGTACCATTTTAATTTCCCCGGCAACAGCGTAGAGGACAAGTCACAGACAGGTTCGCCGCTGGGTTTCACACAAACTGTTTGCAGCAAATGGATATACATACATAAATGGATAGCATGTGTGTAGGCGGTTGTGTCCGTGCGTGTCTGTTTACGAGGCATCATCATTCCGCGGCTTACCCAACGTAAGATGGAGAGTAAACAGTGAATATCCAGGGGGTCTTCTTCAGCCGTCACACTAATGCCCAGCAGTGCTCCCGCATGACAGCAGCAGATTACTCTCTAAATTAGGACTCATTTACAGCAGCTGTTGGACCAATTTTACTCGGGGAGGGAGAAATAAGCTCTCATCCTGTCTAAAGTGATCTGTAACCTACAGCATGGCCTTGAATATGTATTAGATTTGTTTGAGGAGCGGATGGAAGGGAAGGGTAGACTACTGTAGTAGCTTGCTTGCCTTTTCTATAAACAATCAGGGTTGAATTTTATATATAATATATACATTTTGCTGTCGTAGTCTTTTAAAAAAGGCATCAGAATTAATAAACTAAGGGCTCGTTTCAATACAGTATGGAATTTTTGCCATTTCCATTATCATAAGTTGTGAATGGTACCCTAATTTCGAACTGTACCACTTTTAGCACCAAGCACAATAATATGGGTACCAAAAGGGTGGAGCTACACTCACCGCAGAATGTTGATTGGTTGACAGAGAATCGTCACTTGCACGTGCTACAAGGTGAATGACAACAATACCGTTGCAACACAATGTTTATTTTTCGGCTGTTCGGGAAACGAGCCATAAGTGCAATGTAGTGTTGTCAAAAATATCGATTTTTAGATACTGAAATACCTGAAATGCTCCCAATACTCATTTTCTGCAGAATAGATACACAATACCAGCTGCACTTTTGCTCTCTTTCATCTCTCCGACAGAGAGTTGACGCACAAACCCTCCTCCCCTCAATGATTGTTTCATTTACTCCGGAAGAATATTGTTGGTGTCAAAGGGTTTGAATTTCGCATGGGCATATTGTGTACAATTTTACCCATTTCCGGCAGATTTTGTGCTCAATCCCAAAGTGCACGCACATCCGTCTGTCAGGTCTTAAAGTGACAGCAGCCTAATATACCTGCTTCCAAATTATGAGAGAATATTAAACATATCCATATGGCAGTTTTTCCCCATGGTATCGATGTCACAATTGTGGCCAGTGAAAATGCTGATTGGCTAGTAACTTTGGAAAACCACTAGACACAGTAGCCGGTGAGCCAAAAAGTTCATGTCAAGCCCTATAAACAATGAATACAAAGCATGAAGAGGACTGTTACTGTCCATATTGTTTTTAAAAATAAACTTATGAAAGTCAAATGAGTTTGTTTACAATATACACCACTGATTTTACATTCTAGTATTACAATATGAATCTTGCTGCCTGTGTTTTAAAAACAATACTTTATTTTACTTACGTCCAAATCTCACAAAATCAAGAGGAAAAGAGGAAATATATATTGCATAAAGGAAATTAAGCTATTTTTTTTAACAACAAGAATTGTAGTTTTTAATATTTTGTGACATTTTCATGGCAATTAGGCATGAACAAAAATCTCATCACCAATAAAGAGTTTTGTAATCCCAATTATTCTCAATCATGATTCTCACTTTCATTAGATTTTTTTTTTGTACTGTAACCCAATATATATCATTGATCATACAAATCAGATAAAGGCAGCGCAAATCAACAAACCTATAAATAATACATAGGGGTGTCGATTAATTACTGAAAATTCATTTTTCTTTTGCATCACAGGTTTTAGGGTGCCATTCACCCTTTGCCTGGAGTTTGACTGACAGGCGATCATGATGCTGAACCCGCCATTTTGTCCGACAAACGAACCAGACAGGAAAGTTAATTTAACGTCGGTGGACCTGAACTGACCTTTAAAAAATGGTGTGAATTTATGCGTTTCTGCGGTTGAAATAACATAATTTCTAATGGTAATTCATGATTATTACTAGTAGGAAGAGATGACGCTACAGCGATCTGACGCAACACATTAAAGAGCCACAAAACGCTATTTAACCTTTGAATTTCTTTAAAGATAAATGACAAAATTTGCAAAATGAGACTTTGTTTCACACCAAAAGTAACCTGCTCTGTCTTGTCTGTCAGCGTGTTGTCAGTGTCCTGTGATGTATTTTTCAGTCTGTGTGAACATGATGTGTGGCGTGAGAGAGCCACGGCTTGTCAGACAAAGCAACAAAAAGGGCGGCGGGTTGAGGAAAATGTGCATAACTTTCATGGAAATAATCCATAAAATACAATATCCCTCAAAATTAGCATCATTATCTTTAATCCAAATATACCGCAGTGAATATACATGACTTGAACATGTTCTTGACACGTTTCGCGAGATCAATCAGAGCACAAGTCAGTAATATGACCAGATCAGGAAGTAACTCCGTCTCCCTGCCTTCTAAATTCTGTATGATGGACCGGAGGCACATACCGACATGAGACACCGGCCAAGCAATGGTCCTTCAGTTCCATCAGAGAAATCATTTGAGTCAATTCACTCACTGATGAGGCATGAATATATGTGGCAAATTCTGTTCGGGAGTGATTTATCCTAATTGTCACACTGGGACCTCCTATTACACCGCTGCAGAACGGGTCACTGCATTAGAAAATTAAAGCTGAGGCATTCATTTTAATTCTATTTGTAAATTCTCGCCTGTGGGATGAAGATGTGCTGAGCATGTATAAATGCCTCTATATGTCCCCAGAGTGGGCCCAACGTTGGCCTCTCAGAAGCATTCACCTCTACGCGTCCTGCCCCGCTCCGCCGTTTGAAGGGAAGCGGACCCTGGGTGGATGTGTTTTGTTTCATGTGGAAGTGTGTGTGTGTGTGTGTGTGTACCTGAGTTCTCCTTCCTCTTAGTTCCACTCACTGCTTTTGTCCTGCGCGCCGAGATCATCATTTCCGCATTCGCCATAAAGTCAAACCAGGAGTATGAATCGTCTAGTCGTATCATTTACTGTGTGGATGGACTTGCTCTAACCTTATTCCATTCCAGAGGTATTAAATGATTCAATTATTCTCTCTGAATTTAATGGAACATTAGGGAATCAGTCTGAAATTGATATCGGGCACAAACTATTACTGAGTTAATTATTGCTCCAGGTACTTTTATAGCACTGACTCTACATATATATACTCTATTTTTCTGTCTGGGCATGGAAATGTTACGAAAAAATTACACGTGATTAATTGATATTGTGATTTGATAGAGACGGAGCGAAGCTTATAATATCCAAGGGCTTGGAAAATCACTAATCAGTCGGAATGCCCACTACATATAGAGTTTGAAATAATCAGGATGAGTAAATACTAGATACGAGCACTTATCGTGACCCCCCTAAGAAAAGAGAGAAGACATTAATGAGATATCGTGGAGAAATTTCAGTGGTTTGTTTGGGTTCTTGAAGCTCAACGGTCTTAGATGTATCAGAACTGCTGCCTGACAGTTTCTAAATGACTTACAGATGGTGTCAATGGAATAAACTGAAAATGTTTCTTTAAGTTTAACTGACACTTAGTCCAAAAGGACCTCACGGAATACTAAGGGAATGTCTCCCCTGAGAAATCCCGGGTCAAGTCACATGGAGTCTCAATGACTCAATGGTGTAAGGAGATCTCTGTGACTAGCATTTCACAGTTAAGTCAGTGATTCTCAATCGGGGGTCCACAAGGAGGCCTCAGCAAACTTCCAAAAGGATAACATGAAAATCGAGACATTTCTTATTTTAAAGAGGAACTGAAAATTACCCCAAGATTTTCTCAAGCCATCCTAGGTGTATATGACTTTCTTCTTCAAACAAACAAAATCAGAGTTATAGTAAGGGTGCGTTCACACTTGTCATGTTTGGTTCGATTAAAACGAACCCTGGCGCGATTGCTCAGTTAGTGCGGTTCGTTTGAACATATGTGAACGCTGCCATCCCAACCCTGGTGCGCACCAAACAAGCGGACCGAGAGCGGGTCCTAATAAAAAGATGGGTCTCAGTCCGCTTCCAAGCGTACTCTGGTGCGGTTCGATTGAACATGTGTGAACGCTGCCATCCCAACCCTGGTGCGCACCAAACAAGTGGACCGAGACCGCTAAAAAGATGGGTCTCGGTCCGCTTCCAAACGAACTCTGGTGCGGTTCGATTGATATATGAACGCAACACGGACCAAAGACGTAAACGAACCAAAAAGAGGACGTGATGTCACAAGATGCGACGCTACAAGTCAGCTGATTTGACGACGCGGAAAGATCGGTGTATCCAAAATGAGTCGAGGGCAAACGTGGAGCAACGAGGAGGTAAAGTAAATATTTGGTCCGACGAGCAGTTTTGAATTTTTTGAACATTTTATGAGCTTTTCATGAGTTCTCAGCTGGTAAAAATAAAGCATATGTTCACGGATAAAATGACCGCGTTTAATCCAGAACACAGCATTGTTTTGAATGTTCGGTAAGCAAGCTCCATCGTGAAATATACGTCATAAAAGCCGACCAATCAGGTCGTGACTGTATCCCTATGCATTTGGTTCAGTAACTTAAGGTTCGCTGTTAAAAATGCCAGTGTGAACGCTAAGCGGACCAGGACTATATGTTTTGTTTTTGTTTTTTGGTCCGGACCAAATGAACCAATCCAACCGAACTACAAGTGTGAACGCACCCTTAAACTATCCTGGCTCTTCCAAGCTTTATAATGGGAGTGAATGGAGGTTTTTGGAGTCCGAAAGCGCATCCATCGGTCATAAGCGTACTCCATGCGGCTCAAGGGAGTTAATAAAGGCCTTCTGAATCAAATCGATACGTTTGTGACATCCTTATTTAAAACTTTATAATGTAAAATAATGAGCTTCGACTTCCATGACGTTCTATGCTACACCCTGAAGTTACGCCATGTCCCATGTTTTAAAGCATAATACATCATGTCATTGTGTACCACGTCGCGGAAGTTAACGCTTTTTTAATTTACAACACAGTGATACAGCAAGTGACATCTAACAAATACATGGGGTTTTGATCTTTGTTGGAAGACACACATTGACAGTCAGTGCACACGACTACAACAGAGGCTTTATTTTTTTTAAGAAGGCTGAGACAGTATGGGGTGGGTGGCAACATCACGCTTGCTTTTTTACCGAGCCACGCTTGAAAGTCTTATTCGCTACGGAATCACGGTTTGGAAATTTGTCTGTTCAACTGAAAAACAAATTGGCCCATATCCACAAAACAGCCATGAAAATCACAGGAATAGAACAATATGAGCCAATACAGACTTCATATGAACAGGCAGTGATGAGAAGAGCGGTATCAGTGCCGATTCCGAACAGAACCGAGAGACCGAGAATGCCAATGTGCAAAATGAATAGACTGAAGCTTTCATTTGTTGCTGCCTCGTTAAAACTGCAGAATTTGACCAAGAACAGCGCCACCTATGGCACGTTAACACTTGCATGTTTTGTATTTATACAGTGTTTGGTCAGAGCTTGCCCAAGACAAATTTCCCTTCGGGGAAAAATAAAGTTTATCCTTACAAAATTATTTTAACACAAAGCACTTAATGCAAAAGATCAATAGAGCACCTACAGTAAAAATACATTCATTTTAATTGATTGGAAACCCTTATGTGATGTGCAATGTCAGTGTGTTCAAAAAGCAAGATTTGTAAAGTATTTTAAGGCATCACAGTTCAGTTCTGACTAAGATATCAGTAAAGTTTTTCTATTTCAGCAGTCATACAAAAAAAAAAAAAAAAAAATCTTTTTTCTTTTTCGTTTTGTTCCTTACGTCTTCTCTCAGAACACAATCAATTTTGTCCAAATGGCCCCTTTGGATAATGATCAATTGCTGTAAAGCTAGCAGAGAGTCTGTGATAATGAGATCCCGTGTCCCTTTCATTCTGCCACGGTGCTGGAGATGTTCAGGTCCAGCTGTGGGAATGACAGATGATGAATAAGAGGAGAGTTTTGCTGGAAGAAGAGAATGGGAAAGCTATTTTATCAGTCGGAGTAAAAATGCAGTGCAATGCGCGCCGTTTTTTCATTAGTCCGGTTTTCTGCCCCTCCGCCTACAGTATGTCTGTGATCAAGAATGAAAGAAGCCCGAAATGAGATCATGACAATTGAAAAAATTTCCTGGGATGTCATTCAAATCTAAAAATAAGAGGGCAAGTCCATTACATATCTTGTGGCCTGAAAACAGATAGCTGTTGTTAAGGGAAAGCCGGATATTATTTGACGGATGATATTTAAAAAAAGGTGCGATGGAGATTTTCTAGAGTACCAGTACAAAAGCATTAACAACAATGAACACTGCCATAATAATATAATTCAATTAATAATAAAATATTGTTTTATTTCATAAACAGGGATTTTATTTTTTAAAGATTTGAACCTGGAAGCTACAATTCCAGGTATTCAGTCAGTATGTAAATGACAGTCCTACTTGTAAATAAGCAGTCTTGGAGTGTGACTGTATTATAAGGTCCTGTTTGGCTGACTTTCAATGATTCTGACAAGCCCACCATAACTTATAATAAATATGGTTGAATTCTAATGGTAATGTCAGTCTCGCAGACAGCTGAAAACTGTTATTTCTCCTTATCTCCATACTCCAATGGGCCCGAAGCAGGCAGTCGGCAGCCCTCATGCACGCCTTACTCTGAGTGACAGCCTGCCATGTACCGCGGTAAAAACAGCGCAGCCAATACCTCACAAACTGACAGTGTCAGCGGTAAGTAAATGCTGGCTATATGAAGTGAATGACTGGTTGAGCTGTATTTTATTCCAGGGGGCTGCTTTTGTAAACCATTATGTTTACAAAAAACAAAGCTCCGGTTTTTAAAGCCACATTACGTGTGAAGACCTTTGAATTTGAATGAAACGAAGCCTGCAATTACTCTTCACGCTATTTGTTTCTCTTCACGTCTTCGGTTTCAGAAACTACGACGGAGTCCCAATAAGTGGGTCGATGATAGTCTGCCACTGCGAGCCTTGTCATATGTGCCATATGATAATCATTAATTCACTCGCTCTACTTCTAGACTAGCCGCTGACCCCATCTGACCCAGAAGAAATTGATTCTGCCTCTGAACCTCAAACATCAGCACAAGTTTCATAAGAAAGAGAGCTGGAGAGAGAAAGAAATCAAAGTACTCATTCTGTTATAAAACCAAGCGAGCTGCCTTGCAGTCTGCTGCCTACAAAGGTTCGAAATCAACCCTTAAACCCTCATTATTATTCCCTCAAATAATATGATTCACTTAAGACTCAAGTGAATGAAAACGGGTGAGCGCATTCGGACACCGAGTGCGCCGGAAGGGCCGCCGCTTTTGCATTGTTTGTGCTCGTTTAATAATCATTTGAAAGTAGTAATGAAAAGATTTAACTCTCTCGTGGACACTAGCATGTATAAACCTTAATTAAACAATTCACTAATCAAATTAAAAATGAATTTATACCTGTATGATATTACGCTGTACCCACAACAAAGCAGAGGTTTGGAAAATGGACGTATGGATGATTCAGCTGCGGGCGCCATCTTCTGGTGAATTCATTCGGCGTTGCAATGCATTGTGGGTAATCTCTAGTCGTCGAGTGTACATCAGTTATACACGCGTTGTTGTGGTGCATTATGGGATTCAATGAGTGCACTCTATAACGTATAGCCACTATGGTTTCAGTCACCATTTTAGTGCTGCAACGACACGTCGACGTCATCGATTACGTCGACTACGAAAATACGTCACACTGTTTACATTCATCTGGTGTAATGGCGGCTTCTGCTCCTGGGAACGGAGAAAGTTCCATTCTATCTCAAAAACCTAGACCACGATTATCAAAAGTATGGGAATACTTTAAACAGAGGCCAAATAAAATGGTCCTTTGTTCCCTTTGCAGAACCGAAATGGCGTACCACCTATGGAATTGGATCTCTGCATGTGAACTGAGTTAAGGAGAAAATCTTTGTCTCACAAATAAGAAAATATTTCGAGCGAACAAAAATCAGTTTTGCATTTCAAAGAAGTTTATTTGGATACCCGCCCTGCGAGCTCAAGCGCAGAGTCTGCTCAACACAATCCAGTGTTACAATGTGAGAAAATTCCAGCCAATCAGAATTTAGCAGCCTCATCTCCCCTGACAACCAATCACAAGACTCGCTGCATTACAGACAGCGCAAGAGGAAAAACACATGGTTCAGGAGACGTTTGTTCAATGGCTCGAACACTATCAAAGTTCCTTTAAGACTGTATAGAAAGTCTTTGACACTCTTCATTTTAAAGTTCAAATGTCTACCACTGGACGAGCACACATGAGTGGCTTATTTTTAATCAAAATCAAATCATATTGTTACATAATGGCGTGTCCCAGTGTTTCTACACCTCAATGAACTGCTAAATTAGTTCTAACTTCTTACGTAAAAAAAGATAACTAGATTCATTAAAAAAAGCTTAATAAAAATAATCGTTAGAGTAGTCGACAGAAAAAATAATGGTTAGTTGCAGCTCTACACCATTACAAATGGCTGTCCCCTCAAACACCGCCCTATTTAAGGGTATGGGGGCGATTTCGGGCCAGCCCTAGTTTCTAACAAATCATGCTAAGAAACCTCCATTGAGACCTACGTAACTGAAACTTTGACACTTCAAAAAGTTCATAAAGAGATTGTAAAACTAATCCATATGAATTGAGCGGTTTAGTCCAAATTTTCTGAAGAGACTCGATCGCTTTATATGATGAACAGATTCTCAATTATGATGAAGAGATTCATCAACTCACACATCACGTTTGCTTGACGTGCGAGAACCGATGAGGTTCATTCTCGTGTTATGCTTCCGTAAGAGGTTTGTTCTTCTGTTTACGTTATCTGATCAATGTTTATATGTGAGTAAAAGCCTAAATTCAATCTGTTCATCATATAAAGCGATCGAGTCTCTTCAGAAAATTTGGACTAAATAACTCAATTCATATGGATTATTTTTACCATCTCTTTATGAACTTTTTGAAGCGTCTAAGTGTCAGTTGTGTAGCTGTCTATGGAGGGACAGAAATCTCTCAGATTTCATCAAATTTGTGTTCAGAAGATGAACGAAAGTCTTTGGAGTGACATGATGGTGAGTAATTAATGACAGAATTTTAATTTTTAGCTTAACTAACCCTATAAAATGCTGCTCACTACAAATAGAGTAACTAATGGAAAGAAAGAGACAAATAGACAGCAGGAGAGAGTTGGAGACAGAAAGGAAAATAGAAAGAAGAGAAACATCGTCAGCGCTTGCAGAATGAAGCGTACACAGTTTGGTTGAGAGGGTGTTTAAGTTGGGGAAAGATAAATGGTTCCAATGAGTCAGTTTGATGGAACAGCTGTAGGAAAGCAAGAGAGAATGACACCGGGCCTGTGAGAAGCTGTAATTTAATAGCCTAATTTCCTGCCTGGCCCTGCAGAAATATCTTTCTGACGATGACAGTTGATGAAAATGCACCAGGATTTGATTTGCTCCCCAGTGGAGGACAAGTTCAGACCCATCTCTTCTCTAAGGCCCCTCAGGCAAGCATGTTCGGGTGGATGAGTTTGTGTCTGACTGAGTTTATGCATGTGTGTGTGTGTGTTTGTGACAGCTGCAACACAACAACGCATGCATTGATCATTTGTTCGTAACATAACATTATATTTTAACAACTCTCACTGTGGCCAGTGATAATGGCAGAATTTGGGTGCATTATTCCTTTATTTACTCATTCCTCATGTTACTGCAACACTGTAATAAAAATAAAACAACAAAAAATAATAAAATAACATAATAGATATAAATAAAATAGCTAGAGAGTAAGTGACGACGCGTGTCATTGAAAAACAGTACTACATATATAAAATTGAAAGTATATTTTATTTTATTTTATGTATTTATTACAGTTTTGGAATGACATTAAAGTGAGTAGTCAGCATTTGCTCAGATATTTTATTATACTGAGTAAATGACAACAATTACTCGCCTTCACATCATTGCAAAGAGGTAATAAAATCAAAATAAAATGAAGAAATAAAATAAAATTTACTCTCCCTCATTGCAAAAATAAATAAAAAATGGGGTGAACTGTCCTCTTAAAGCACAATGACAAAAGGGACATTTCTTTTCAATACATCCTATCAAATCTACTCAATCTCAAGAGTAAAAATATGGCCTCAACATTTTAATGAAATCTTATTTTTTACCCCCCCCCCCCACAGTGGTAGGTCAATAGCAAGTATTCCATACATATCTGCATTACTCTAAGGTCTGTTGTTCAATATGCTGAGTGCCCTCTGTGAACTAATAGAAAACTTATGTAAATCAGATCAATAGGATATCCATATGTACACTGCCTACAGCTGTGCGAAGTCACCAAGCAGTTCGCTTAATCTAATAACTGATATCAATAGTTTATTTTGAAACCAAGTGGAGCAAAAAAAAAAAGAGAATGCCGCGTAATTAGATTGGCACAGCTTGCCTTCCCTGTCTTCTCCCTTCTATTCACTTACAATTAATGGCATGTGTCATTATAGCAGCCAAAGGGCGAGTCATGGGGAATAAATTAATAGCATTTTGGCTTAAAGAAAATATTTCATGGTGAACGACAAATACATATTTGCGTAAAGGAGTCGCCACCAGCCTTGGCGGGCGATTCTTAATTATGCATAAAGGACGGCTTGCAGAAAAGCATAAGGTTTGTTTTGAGGTCCTTTGAGACAGCGCATATGTGCAAACAAGTAAACGCAATGTTTATACATGCTTACTTTTTGCAGCTATTTTTGGCTAAAAATTATTTGAACTAGATTTGGATGTAAAACAAAAATTGTGGTGAATAATGGTGGAAGCTTGTTTCCACCAATGAAAAAAAAATTGTCTAATAACTGACCTTTTCTTCTCAGAATTGCAAGTCAACATCTCACAATTCTGACTTCTTTTCTCAGAACTGCGAGATATAAACTCGCAACAGTCCAATTGTTAGGAAAAAAAATACTACTTTTTTTTCTCAGAATTGCGAGTTTATATCTCAATTCAGATTTTATAACTCGCAGTTGTGTTATAAAGTCAGAATTGTGATAAACATTTTTTCTTAGAACTGCGACATATAACACAATTGTGACTTTATATCACTTTATAAACTCACAATTGCGAGAAATAGTCAGAATTGAGAGTTAAACTCACAAATGTGATATAAACTCGCAATTCTGACGATATAAACTTGCAATTGCGACCTAAAATGTCAGAATTGCTAGAAATAAACTCACAATTGCGAGATGTACTTTTTTCTCGCAATTGCATGTTATAAAGTCGGAATTGTGAGATATAAACTGGCAATCCTGTGAAAAAAAAAAATGTCAGAATTGCAACATAAAATGAAATTTTATAACACGCAACTCTGACTTTATAACTCACAATTGTGATTTTATATCTCGCAATTCTGACTTTATATCTCGCAATTGTGAGCTGATGTCACGTAATTGACCCTTCACAAAGACCCGCCCCCTTTAGTTACCGTTTCTAGTGCGGAAAGGCCGGAGTACGCACAAGATGGTGGACTATGATTGGTCAGATCGGCTGTCAATCAAACTCTTTGCAAAGGGTCAATTCTCAGGAAAAAAAAGTCAGAATTAGAAGAATTTTGTTTGCAAATTTCAAATATGTCCACGTTCACAATGAAATTCAAATATACTACATAAATATGTACACTTAAAGGCACCGACTATCTTTGATAGTATGCAAAATATTATGCAAAACCGTACACAGCATATAATACAATAAACATTTCAAATATTAGTATGCCACGCTGTCACAAGCAATTATGCTCACACGTAACCAGTTTTTATGAAAATATATACTCTAGACAGTACAATCAATCAATCAATCAATCAATCAAGATGTGAAAACTATACCACATTATTTCCAGTTTAACAAACTGAAAACCCAGCTTGTCCCACTGAAAAAGAGCAGTGAAGTTGAGACATCCTGGCCAATGCAGTAGGTCACAGTAAAGAAAAAGGAGCAGCAGGTCGGTAGTACATTATTCTGAACAGTCTATGTGTGGAATACAAAGTCAGAGACCTCATGACTCAACTTGCACTAGTGCCATAGGCTAACTCTCACGATTGCACTTGTAGAGTGACATGTACAAAGAAATGGCCAGACAAACTCAGCAATTATTTACATTGTGTCCAGTCAGTCAGGCCTGAGTCAGATGGTAGCCACACTCACAGACAGCAGGTGAGCTCATAAAAGCTTTCCTCTTAGAGCCGGAGGCCACGACAAGAAAATATATTGAGGAAACGTGCTAAGCATAACAAAGTAAGACAACATTACATAGAGAAATCAGCAGAGGGAGTCTCAATTTCCAAATAAAAATCTCCAAAATCACTTCCTCTAAAGCAAAACAATTATATCGGTTGGAAATGACTCCTCAGAAGTGGACACTTTTATTATATCGAACCAAGACCAAACCTCCAAACTGCTACGGTGAGATCAACTCCATTTAAAAGCAAATATGTGTTTTCAGCTGTACGTAGCAGATTATATAGCCATTGTCGGCTCTAATTGCGCTTCGCAAAGCACAGCCATTGGTATTCATAGAATTTATGTGCGAGTAAATGCTTCCTTCCATCCACTGGAACATAATTGAGAAGGCTGTACTGTTACTGCAGCGAGTGTAGTGGAAGGGGAGAATCTCTGCCAAAGTATTTGGGCGCAAGTCTCAAAATCCATAATTAACCTCCCAGGTCCTTCAGAAGGCCATTATAGTGAGGGATCGTGCGAGAGAAGCTTCTCGCTTTATGGATGCAGTACCCGCTGTACTTTAATGCGTTTATTTAGTGGTTCCTCAGAGCGTCCGCTCTCAAGACCCTTCTCAGGTGATGGAGCGGCCACATACACGCTGGCCATTGCCAGGTCCCAGTCGCGCCTCAGCCAACAGAGGCCTTGTTATGAAGAAAAATGGAGGATGGGTGAGAGTAGAAGTTTCTGGAAGGATGAATGGCTGAATTCCAGTCTACGACCTCTTTGTGAATCTGCAAGGGCATCTGTGTTGTTTTTGGCGGTAAAAGAGCATCACTCAAGCCATCAGTCACTGTTTCTACAGAAGAGAGACTTGATTACAGACTTGTGAGATCACCGTTTTTGTTCCTTCAAAACACCTCAGCTCTTTGGGATTCTCCACAGAAATCAGTTCTCGGGTAAAGCAACGAGTGATTAATCACACTAACAACCTCTGCTAAACTAGTAAAACATGCTGTTCATCAGACATACAATTACCTGCAGGACTGTAATTATCAGCATGTTTACGGCACCTCTACAGCACCTATAAACAAACGCTACTGTTGCTAATTCGCTACCATAGTTCAAATGACTAGATTGAGCTAGTTTGTCGTAACCAGCCTGTCATTTGGTTGGCTCTTCAAAACCACAGAGTAATGACTACCCTTGTTGTTTTTGTTGTCATCTTGGTTCCAGGCATGAAGCTTTTCAGTAAGGAAGTTTCCAATTGGAAAAACCAGCCTTTACTATGGAAGCCCGTTTCCGCCACTGTTGAGAAAAAAAAATATTCCGTAAATCACAATAATGAGAAACTTTCTCCTAATAATGACTTAGTATCTCATAATAATGACTTAGAATCTTTAACTTAATCAAAAAAAAAATATTTTTTTTTTTTTGAAACTTTCTCATAATAATGACTTAACATCTCATAATAATGACTTAGTATCTCATAATAATGAGAAACTTTATTCCAATGACTTAGTATCTCATAATAATGACTTAGTATCTCACAATAATGACTTAGTATCTCACAATAATGAGAAACTTTCTCCTAATAATGACTTAGCATCTCATAATAATGATAAACTTTCTCCCAATGACTTAGTATCTCATAATAATGACTTAGTATCTCACAATAATGAGAAACTTTCTCCTAATAATGACTTAGCATCTCATAATAATGAGAAACTTTCTCCCAATGACTTAGTATCTCACAATAATGACTTAGTATCTAACTTAATCAAAAAACAACCTTTTCATTTTTTTATTAAGTTAAAGATAACTTAATCAAAAAAATATTTTTTTTAGAAACTTTCTCATAATAATGACTTAACATCTCATAATAATGACTTAGTATCTCATAATAATGACTTAGTATCTTTAACTTAATCAAAAAAACAACCTTTTTCATTTTTTTATTAAGTTAAAGATACTAAGTCATTATTATGAGATACTAAGTCATTATTATGAGAAAGTTTCTCATTATTATGACTTACGGATTTTTTTTTTTCCTAAACAGTGGCGGAAACGGGTTTCCATACTTTACCTACAGTACATTTGGCTAAACCTACATAAAATTCACTGCAGTTTCCATCTGAAATGAACACTAGATGCAGTAAAACACCAACTTCTATTCCTTTTTACACAAATTATAATTACAGGGCCAGATTATCGATTAACAAAGAATATTTTTGCGCACTGCGCACTGCCTTACAATATCATTGTAACCTCAAAACACTTTTAGCATAGAGTTAGAACATTTTGATGTTTGCATCACAGCAGCTTCACATGTATAGCTTTTCCGAGCTAGTGAACTTGTTCGGTAGGGGTGTAACGGCACATAGAAGTCTTGGTTCTCAGTTTTGGGGTCACAGTTCAGTGCGATTTCGGTACAAATGGTCAAACTTTAGTTCAGGGTCCAATGGAATACTTGCACAACTACCTCTGCGTTCTAGAACTGCTTAGTACTCCTACTGAATTTACATTTTTAAATGAATTTGACTGATATTTATCTGGATTTACTATAGTAAAAATGTAGTAACTATCTGTGACAGCACATTATTGCGATGGCTCCTCCTATACTTAATTTTTCGTTTTGCTAACAGTTGAGTGCACAAGCCTTTCAAAGTATTCTCCATTGTCTGTCAGACGCAATCGATGCATGCGCACTATCTAGTAGACTCAAGTCACTGTTCTTCTTCTGCTCTTTTTCCTGTTGTGGTGGTTAGCAAATAGCGTTGCATTACCACATGCGCCCCCGTCTGTATTGGAGTGTGGATCAGCTGTGACTGACTGTACTCATCATATAACTGCATGAACCGAACCATGACGTCCGTAACGCATGACTCGGGACGAATACATGTAGCCTACCGTTACACCCCTATTGCTCAGTAACTCACCTGGTACACTTTCAATGCAGAGCGCTTGAGTACATTAGGTTTAGTGTTTCAACTAATGTAAAATAAAAAAAATGTTGCCAGATTCCCGTTCATCTGTTTCGGATAAAACTGAAGACGCTTATATGGATATTTCACTTTGATAGTGGCAAGAAACTTGCAAGAAGCAACGTAGTATTTTGCAGAGGTGTTGCAAAAGGACACTTTTTTTTCTTTCCCCAGTGAGCCTGGATTGGACGTTTCAGAAGCGCCAAGAATTCAAGAAATTAAAAACGGTTCCTAAAACTAGATTTTTTTTTTTTTTTTTCTGTAAGAACATTTGGATAATCCTTCCCATTCCCATGTGGTTTAATCTCAAGCAAAACTCATTAAAACAGTAAGAATATCACAAAAGACTTTCAAGCCAATAGGCTCACCGCTAACGTGATTAAATCATTGATCCCTCCGTAAAGCTGGAGGCCTCTAGGTGCAAAATGACCTTTTAATAAAATCAGGGAAATCCGGTTACCCTGAAAATAACTGATCAAAGTTAAGGTCAGGTGACTGTAGTGGCATTTTATCCATGTCGCGGTGAAAAGGTATTTATTTATCCTATTTTCTTGCAGCGAGTAGAGATTTGCTAGCAGTCTGGAGGACTAATTGTAATCCTGTATGAGACAGAGCCATCTCTGCTTTTCATTAGGCCCAAAGGAAGGATCTCCATCAAAGTCCACATCAGCTTTCAGGGCCATGATTCTGGGCTAAAGCACATTTTCATTACGGTGTTCTTAACCATCACCGGACAAACTGGCTGCTGCCCTCAATCTGGAGATCACACACTTTTCAGAGCGGCTCTAAAGTGCACAAGGTTCAGATCAGGCAATCAGCGCACATCCACAGCGCCGAACATTAAAACAGCGCGGAGGATTTAATCATTTTCATCTTCAATGTAGCAATACAGCAAAAGGCTTACAGAGAAGAACAGGAAGTCTCATAATTCCGTAAGCTTGTTCTAAGGCAGCGTTGATTATATTTAGTCCAAAAGCAGAGACGCTCAAATCCTTACGTTTTATTAAAATCATAAATGAAGTCCAATCCGAGGGATCGGCTCCAAAGCTCTTCCCACCTCTTCAACATTCTGCAGATCTCAATTTTCTTCCTATATTGCCAGAAATAAATTTCTTATCTGAGAAGGCCCCTTTTTATTAATGACACTAGATGAAATATCACTTCATTTCAAATTTAATTACAGGCCATAATATTTCCTTCCCTGAACCAGCTGTTAATGTTATGCAATTTTTGAGTACAGATGAATATGCCGTGCTCAGAAACATTAACATTTATTGGTTGGACCACCTGAGGAACTACTGCCAGTCAAACGCTCATCAACATAAAGTCAACGTGACTCTAAGGTTATACACATTTAGTATAAATTAATATTAATTAAAAGGCAAAAATACATATACATACACAAAACTGTACACATGTTTGTCATCAGGAAGATTTTTTTTCTTTTCAAATAACACTTTTATTCAGCAAGGACGCAAAAAAATTATCAAAACTGACAGTGAAGACTTTTGCATTGTTACCAAAAAATTTCAAATAAATGCAGTTCTTTTGAACTCTGACAAAAATGTATCAGTATCGACAAAATTATGAAGCAGCAAAACCATTTAAAAATGTTGAAACGGTAAAATGGCGCAATTAACCCTTCGCAAAGACCCGCCCCCTTTAGTTACTGTATCTATGTCCGACAAGCCATGCGCTCTCACGCCACACATCATGTTCTCACGCCGTGAAAAATACATCCAGGAGCAAAGAGGACACTGACAACGTATGTAACAGTTTCATATTTAAAATATTATAATTTTTTAAAGAAGTTTAAGCAATAGATAGCGTATATGTGTCGTGACAGATCGCTGTAGCTCCTCGTGAACCGATCATCTCTTCATACTAGTTCATTTATAGCATCAAATAAACATGAATGAACATCAGAAGGTTGTTTCAGACGTGAGTACACACAATTTTTCAAGTTCAAGTTCACCAACGTTAATCTACTAACTCCCCTGACCGCTTTTTCAGACAAAATGGCAGATTCGGGCTTATGATTGGTCAGATCGCCCGTCAATCAAACTGTTTGCAAAGGGTCAATTATGTCCCGTGGTCTGGATCCGGACTCCGGCTTGGTTCCATCCGCTATTTATATACCACTGCACTAGAGTACGAAGCAGACATAAGCCAGCAGACCATTTGGATTGATATAGAATTGAATTTGGCTAAATCAGGTTATTTCAAACAGTTAGGAGATGTGATCAGAATATGACAAAAAAAAAAGAATACTCTTGTGCATGTAAGCACAAAAAATATTTTTAGGCAGCATTTCCCCAGCAGAGCTGAACTGGAATTCACAAGTGATTAATTTCATCTTTTTTGTATTATATGCAATTTCTCCATTAACTTCTAATTTCTGCCATCATGTTGACTAGAGTCTCAAATGCAATTAAGATCTTCGGGGGGAGGGGGAGCTTTAGTCATAAAACTTCTGTTTTATGACTAAAAATACAAAATTAAAATGCAAAATAAAAAAAAAACAAGCAATAATTTAAGCTAGGAAGCATTCATCTCTTAACAGAGCCCGTGCGTTCCAATACATTAACTGTCTGTTACTGTCATTGAAATGAGTTAGGATGCACAAACAGAGGGATGCTGATTCGGCGGTTTGCTACAAAATGCTGCTGCTGGCTACATTTTGATGATGAGAGATGAATAAAGCAAATATGATAAATTGTACAGCACATAACGCTACTCTAATTAATTATAATGAATCATTTCAGAGCGTTCAGAGGCGTTATTTTTAAAATACAGGCTGGTTGATGCACTGCTGGAACAGTTTGCGAATCATCTCATTACCGAACAGAAACTGATCTCGGGTCAGTCCGATGATGGGAACGTTTCTGAATGTGTCCTGCTTGTTCAGCTCCGCAGATGGAATTTCATCTTAATTGACAGTTATCTCGCTTCATTTGTCATGCAGACAGATGCCTCGAAACGGGGTCTACCTATGATAGTGGCTCTGAGGCGGCACGCGGGACGTCTGAGTGAGAGGTTGAAGATGTTATGAAAGATGTTCTCTGGATGGGTCAGTTAGCATGTCATGGTGCCCAACTCTACATCCGTTCCTTGCAGTGTTTTGCAGTTGCCCTCTGTATTTCTGAAACGCGACGTTTATGATCTGTCCGAGCATTGATCCACGGACCGCTGTCGGGTCAGGCCTTTGTTTCGACGCGCTGCCTTTCAGCTGTCATTTACTGACAGAGCTTAGAAACATCCTGTGTAGCTTTAACAGGAGAAAACCACACACCTCTGACCTTTTAAACCCCTCATCTTTCGCTATTCCTCCGAGCAGGAGCCCCTTGTCCATTCACAGGTTTTCTGAATGTACCTAGGGACCGCTCTATTGAGAGAAAGACATCTAAAAGGCAGGTACGGATCTCCAGCCCCTGTCCAGATGTCGATCGAGCCAAATGGTCCTGGATTCATCGTGTGAGCTCCTCATGCATTGTGCATGTGTGGTAAGAGGCGGAACACAGAGCAAGCCAACAAAGTCAGCAGTTTTACAGCTATTGGTTTTCCTCAACAGTATGTTCAGACGATGATGGACACTAGGGCTGTGCAATATGGACAAAATAGTCACATTGCGATTTTTTTAATGAATATTGCAATTGCGATTTATTTTGCAATTTTGGTAATTGTTTTTGCTTTTTCAAACATGCTACATTCTGAATGCATTCAGTGCACAAGAAGTACATAATGTTTCACAATGAAGTAACTGTATTTACAGCTTCATAAACAAAACTGTAATTAACTGTAATTAACATAAAATAAATTAAGGTTAACTAACCTGAAATTCCAGTCATAATAAGTAAACTTCAAAATTGTATTTCAGTGCACACATTTCACAATGAAGTAACATACTGTACAGTAGGATTAACTGCTTGATAAACAAAACTGTAATGAACTGTCTTAAAAACAGACAACATAAAATAAATTACGATTATTTCACCTGCTTAAACTCGTATTCAATGCCCGCCTTACATTTCTCATACATTTTGGGAATTTCTCTTTGGTACCAAATCATTTTTATTCTGAACCGCATCCATATTTTTTCTTCTTTCCTCCCGTTTGCCTATTCTGTTCTCCCGCTTTGCTTTGTTCTAATTTGTGCGGTGTGCTGAGTGAGCTCTGATTGGTTAACATCTTAAACATGCGCACAATAACGTTGCAGTATTCTGAATTAAAATATAAACAAATTGTATTGTAGAAATTGCATGTGCTCAAATCGCGATTGTTTTGCGATTGCGATTAATTGCACAGCCCTAATGGACACTGTAAGAAATCTGGGCAGTGTTAGGGATAATGCATTTAAAGTAACTTGAATTACGTAATCGGATTACTTTTGAGAGTAACTAGTAAAGTAACGCATTACTTTTTCAATTTACAACAAAATATCTAAGTTACTTTTTCAGCTCTCCTGTCTCCATTTTGAGAGGAATAAAGTTTTAAATATTAAAATACACAAATATACTTTGTATTTTGCTTTATTAACAAATGTTTTTGCTGTTGACGTTCAATGATCTCATTCAACCATACAAACAAGCAAAAACTACTTTAGATTTTGAAATAAGAGTGTTGAACTTCCTTCTCCTGTATCCTATTCTTGTTTAATCCAGAATGGCAGCACAGCTGAAAGGTTTGAGCAGCGCCCTCTACTGTACAGGCTTAAATATGCCGTAAATAATTTCGTTCAGCACGAGGCTTATTCATTTCACTTTTGGTGTGAAAGGGCCTTAACATTTGCCAAAAATAGAACTTTTTTCGTTATTATTAAAAAAAGAAAAACAGGCAAGCCCAGCCCAGGTGAGAAAAATAATAAAGTAATGTAACGTATTACTTTCCATAAAGAGTAACACAATTAGTTACTTTTTTTGGGGAGTATCGCAATATTGTAATGCATTATTTTTAAAAGTAACTTTTCCCAACACTGCCTCTTGGACCCGCAAGCATTTGGACCTATTTTAAAGGGATAGTTTACCCAAAAACAATTTGAAAATTCTCATATTATTTAATCACCTGATTTATCCATTCCAAAGAGATATGGTCTGTTTTCAAAAGAATGATTGTTCATAGTGCCAACAGTTGTCAAGATCCAAAAAGGACCAAAAAAAAAAAAAAACCATACAAAATTCACAGATCATAAATCATAAATGAGATGAATTTATTTTTTTTAAATAATGGTGTTTTTTTTTTGTTTGTTTGTTTGTTTTTTGCCTTTATTACGACAGGACAATAAGTTGACAGGAAGCAAAGTTGGACAGAGATGGGGGATGAGATTGGGAAAGGTCCACGAGCCGGGACTGTGCTGCCCACGAGGCTACTGGCGCAGACTAAAAAGAGATTTAAAAATAAATTAGCTGCTGAGGTAATTTTTTTTAACTTGACAAACTATACTGCTGAAAGCTGGTTTGATCTTAACTGCTTTATGCAGGTCTCCCAGCTTCACCAGCAGAAAAGAGCTGAAAATCCCTCTAAAACCATTCAGCGGATCAGTCTAACCAGGTTGGAAGACCTTTTTTTCTCTCTCCCAGTAGTTGTAGAAATGTTCCACAGAAAACAGCATGAGGGCGAGTAAATAATGATAAAATTTTAATGACAGAGTTTGAGTGAAAATAATTAATACATGTACACCATTGCTCAAAAGTTTGCAGACAGTAAGTTTTGTTGTTGTTTCTTTAGGAAATAAATACTTTTATTCGGCAAGGATGCATAAAAATGATCAAAAATGGCAGTAGTGTTACAAACGATTTCTATTTCAAATAAATGCTGTTCTTTTAAAATTTACATTCATTAAATAATCATGTAAAAGCTCAGCCTTTGATAGTGTGAGACTTATTTTCAAAACATAAAAAAAGAATCTTACAGACCACAAACTTTTGAATGGTAGTGAACATTAAAGCTCGAGATGGCTCCAACCGTCTAATCAAATATTATAGAATATCAACTCAAGGGTAACTGAATCCTGCTCATGAGTTTTAGAAGTACATAAACAACACGCACACCCAGACGCTCAGAGCCTCTCGTTCTGAGTGACGGCATAATGTTGTCTTTGGAGAGCGCTATGGATACTGAGAAAACGATCACTCGTGGAATCAGTGATGTATACATTAAGGGATGGCTGCTGAGGGAAAAATGGGATTGGCGGAGTCCTTCCCACAGCAACAGACGACAGCCTATTGAATCGACCGCATCCTTGGCTGGGCTACCTAGACCAGGCGATGATGTCATCAGACAGGAGCTCGGCGCTCGAGTCTCCCTCGTAGACTGTGGTCTGCGAGACTGCAGCACTTCCACAGACTCACCTTGAGGCTGTGCCCTCCGCTCTGACATTCACGCGTCTCGTGTTATCAAAACAAAGTCAGGCACGGGCAAGTGCATCATTCATCACAACAAATATGTGGAGAAAATAATTAACGGGGTTTAATCAAAGTCACCGAGCTAAGAAAAATCCTCATTCCAATCGGATCCCAAAGTCCACACATCTGATTTGAGGGTTTTATCATTAGGTTTATCGATTAAAGACATAGACTAGAAAATTTTAAGACACCTTGAGAGATAAAAAGTGAGGTAATTGGGTTTTTTTTACCTGCATTTTTATAATAGTTGCTTTACTATGGACCCATCTTCACCTTGGAGTTTTAAAAAAAAAATGGTTAATGTGAGATTAGTTAGCTTAGTAACTTAAGTATGAGATATGAATTAATTTTATGAGAAAAAAAAAAATTGCGTAATTGTGAGAAATTAAGTTGCATTAGGAGATCATGAATTGAACTAAAGCAGTAAGCCCCAAGAAGCCGTGGTTTACAATGAATTTATAACAGCTAAGGGGCGCAGAGGAGTGCCTAAAACCCCTTTGGCGGTTATGAATTCACTGGAAACCAGGGCTTCATGGGGATCATTGCATTTATAAAACGGCTACCATACAACACAAATATTAAAGACAAAAAATATGCATCAACGCAACTTTCATTAAGTAAAAATCACTAACTTTCCTTCCACTGGAAAAAATAGTCCCTGAACGTGAAGCTATATTTATTACGCCTCTAGATGGCAGTAAAGATTCAGTCGCAAAGACTTTTATGTTGAAACTTGTCGTGAACACGGAACAAGACTAGCACTGTCAGTGTCAGCAGGGCACGGGAAAACTCAAATGTTAAAAAAAACAAGATCGCAGCGGACATTCAAACGGATTTGTTATTATGAACATATGACTGACCTGAAGGAAAATACCAGATGTGAATGCAGGGAATACACTCGCTCACTCGATATCTCTTTCACAATACTCTTCTACATAATACAGTGGGCTTCAATGAACAAAATCAATAGAGAACAAAGCTTAAGACAGACGCAGCAACATACACATTCAGTAGGTGTAATGCGGTCAGCTGTATGCGTTTCGGCAATTTTACGACTTTGAAAGTGACTCAACCAATCAGAATCAAGATCCGGAACCATCCTTTTTAAAAAATCTAATTTTACTATTGCACTCATTGTACAATAAAATGTCCTTTACTGTACGTCTCAAAAACTCAAAACGTCCTCGTTAGTCCAAAAACATTGAAATCAAGCTCCCAAAATGAGTCATTTTGGATTTTGTCTCAGTAGGATGTAATAGTGCGCAATAGACATATTAAAGGTTAATGCAGAAGATCAACGCCTATTTCTACATCATTGACTCTTTAGCCCCGCCCACCGATTCTCATGTCACGTAGTAGTAAATACGAGAGAGACATAAACACAGAATTACTCCAGCAACAAAACGATAGAAACTTCTTACTTGCAACACTAACATAATGTAATACAACACAATACAACCTCACACATACACTCACCTAAAGGATTATTAGGAACACCATACTAATACTGTGTTTGACCCCCTTTCACCTTCAAAACTGCCTTAATTCTACGTGGCATTGATTCAACAAGGTGCTGAAAGCATTCTTTAGAAATGTTGGCCCATATTGATAGGATAGCATCTTGCAGTTGATGGAGATTTGTGGGATGCACATCCAGGACACGAAGCTCCTGTTCCACCACATCCCAAAGATGCTCTATTGGGTTGAGATCTGGTGAGTGTGGGGGCCATTTTAGTACAGTGAACTCATTGTCATGTTCAAGAAACCAATTTGAAATGATTCGAGCTTTGTGACATGGTGCATTATCCTGCTGGAAGTAGCCATCAGAGGATGGGTACATGGTGGTCATGAAGGCATGGACATGGTCAGAAACAATGCTCAGGTAGGCCGTGGCATTTAAATGATGCCCAATTGGCACTAAGGGGCCTAAAGTGTGCCAAGAAAACACCCCCACACCATTACACCACCACCACCAGCCTGCACAGTGGTAACAAGGCATGATGGATCCATGTTCTCATTCTGTTTACACCAAATTCTGACTCTACCATCTGAATGTCTCAACAGAAATCGAGACTCATCAGACCAGGCAACATTTTTCCAGTCTTCAACTTTCCAATTTTGGTGAGCTTGTGCAAATTGTAGCCTCTTTTTCCTCTTTGTAGTGGAGATGAGTGGTACCCGGTGGGGTCTTCTGCTGTTGTAGCCCATCCGCCTCAAGGTTGTGCGTGTTGTGGCTTCACAAATGCTTTGCTGCAGACCTCGGTTGTAACGAGTGGTTATTTCAGTCAAAGTTGCTCTTCTATCAGCTTGAATCATTCGGCCCATTCTCCTCTGACCTCTAGCATCAACAAGGCATTTTCGCCCACAGGACTGCCGCATACTGGATGTTTTTCCCTTTTCACACCATTCTTTGTAAACCCTAGAAATGGTTGTGCGTGAAAATCCCAGTAACTGAGCAGATTGTGAAATAAAAAAATGAAAAGTTAAAAAAATATATTTATTACTATTTATTCTAAAAATTTTTCAAAACAAAACAGTTTTAAAAAATGGTTAAAAAACATTTTCATTAAATCATATCTTCAGATATATATATTTTGGAATCTTTGACGAATGTTGATATTAAAAGTTTACAGTTTCTACCTGAATCTTTGTTGTTTTTCATAGTGTGATTTTTGAAGAATTGTATTGAATCCAATTAGGGTCAATTTGACCTGCTCCATAACGAGTGTCCACAGAAATCCAACAGCGCATAAGGGTTAATGGGTTAAAGTCCAGCAAATACCATGTAGAGCCATATGATTTCGGCAATGATAAAATCACATAATCCAGTCACAAAAACTTACTGTATAAAGCGGAACGTCACAGAATTTGGCAATTTTTGGATGAATAAATTAAAAGTAGGGCTGTACAGTGAATCAGATATCGATACGGACTAGTGTCTGTGAATATTAAAGCAGTGTGTATGAACGAGCGCCGCAGTTTCGTATAACGTCACTACTACACAAACTGATTTCAGTGTCTGCTGTCTCACTCACTGTACATGAACTTCATCTGCAGAGCTGCTCTTAGTCACTTTATGAACATTTTAATTTGATGAAACTATCGACATCTGTCGTATCACATACACAGGAAGTCAAAGGTGTTCATGACCCTGTCAAAATAAAAGTTTGGTATAACTTGAAATTACTATTGTATAAGAGTGTGTGCTTCAATTAACAGAGACGATAATAATAATAATAATAATAATAATAATAATAACACCGTTTATTAAAACTCAAGGGTCAATCAGTGAAATTACAGAAATTGCACAGTAATAATTAAATAATTAAATTAATTTGATTACATTTTAAACTAATTTGTTAGCTTTATGAACTGATTTGGATTACATTTTTTTTTAAATAAATTTTTGTGTCCTTACAATGTTTATATAATATATATTCCCTGTACTTCTGACAGTACAATATTTCAAAATGTAGTTCCAGTGAAAAAAAAAAAAAACTTTATATACCGTGAAACCGCTGGAATCTGCCGTGAAACGCCGTAATACAGATTTTTGGTCAAACCGCCCAGCACTTCCTGTTATAACACTGTTCTACATCATTTGATCTTTGTTTAATGAATTACTCCAGTCATGATCTATAGAAAATGTACACAAACATCTATTTACCACCTGCTTTCTGTATTTTGAGAATAACACGCATCTATAATGAAGCTAATTTACATAGAAAGGAGGCACTGAAAATAATGACAATGACTTCATTTAAATACAACTCATTGCTATTTCAGAGCATTTATCGCTTAGTTGATTGTGGGTGGTTATTGAACAAGACGCAGGGTTTTGCACAGAAACACTGTCTGCAAAAGTGGTGCAACTGTTTAGTGAACTTGCCCCTCTGTCTTCTATCCCTTTCCTCTTTTTCATCCCATTCTTAATCCTCTTTCATTGTGTATAATGGCATTTTCCGCACAATGATGCAGCAGAAGAAAGGGACACTTGAAAGCGTGACCTCATGTCTGAGATCTGATTTCATGCGCAGGACAAGGCGCTGCTTCTGTTTGGCAAACAACAAGGCATGCCAGTCAACCCACATGAGATCATTATAGCATCTCCCTTGCGGATGTGCATCTGCATCAGTGTGGATTTCTATATGGTGCAAGGGACAATGTAAGAAATCAGCTTAAGCGCTGCATTTGCATGCCAGCTTGCATGAGAATTTTGGTTAACAGTGTGGCTCTCTAAGCCCTCGGTCGGCTGTGTTTTTCCAGCTGCTGCTCCTGGCATGGCTCTTCACAAAAGGACAGAATGCTTTAGAGAATGGGCAGGACTTACAAAAACAGGACTGCGCCTTTCAAGGAGGTCGCGGTTATTACTGAATAATGTTCTTTCCTGCAAGGTGCTCTTTAAATTAGTGAGTGCATTTGCTCTGGCACTTCAAAACATTAAAACGCATTAACATTATATTACACATTAATAAATAAATGTAGATTTACAGAGACTAAACATTATATTCTGCTGTGGCCTCAGAATGTATTTGAACACTTAAGCCACAATTTTAAAAATATACACATTTAATTGATTTAGGTAAATTAAAATTGCAAATTGAGATATATATATATACACACACACACATACATATATACATATTCATTTCATATATATCATAAATATATATACACATATGTTTGTATATATATATATATATATATATATATATATATATATATATATATATATATATACATGTATATGTTTGTGTGTGTGTATATATTGTGTATATATGTGTATACACTTTAAGAGCTAATGCACAGATCCAATATACTGTTACACACACGCTTTTTCTCAGTGTTTATGTTCAATTAAGACATAACTGACTGGGTTTACGAGGATGCTTACCAAAACGGCATTTCGACATCTTTGTCTTTAGGCTATTTCACCATTTAGGTGCTTATCTGAAGCCCGTAGTATACTTTGCTTATGCATATTCCACCCCGTCTCTTACAGTGTTCATTGTAAAGTATTATAGTCAGTTTGAGTATCCTTTCCATCTAAACTGGTTAGATCTTTTAGCCCTAATTGTGAATGTTTTATGAGCAGTAGGATAACCAGTTACATCCACAGTCAAAAGCAGAACCAAAACATGTTCTTTTGCAAAATGTATGCAGTTTTTTTAAACACTAGAGGGCCAAAAGTTACATAATAAACCACAGTAATTTTACCAGATGCTGCATCCACACCAACAGATGTCAGGATAAAGTCAAGACTTTAAATGAGCGAAAATCAAACTTTTTTGAGAAAGTTAGTCGACATAATTTTTTAAATTTTACTGCAAATTTTTTGACCTTGAATTTTTTTTAAATCAAAATGTTATAACTCGATCTTCCAATGAAACGACTTCTTACTGGTGACGTATGCCCGACTTCTTCCGAATTATTTAGTCTGATTAAGCCCCGCCCCTGCAGTCTTGCATTCCTCAGCCTCACTTTTTGAGTGTAACACCCACATCTCAACATCCAATCAACAACCAATAAAGAGAACCAAGCCCCGCCTTCCTTTTTTATAATCCGTAACACTAGGATATACATAAAAATACTGAAGAAAAGATCAGCCAATACTTCGGTTTCATTGCAACTTTAACGATCATTTCTGCAAAAGAGAAAAATAAACCTTGTCCTCGCAGACAGATGGTAAACACATTGTCTTAAGGACTCATACTGCAGCTGCTGGTGATTTGCAGCCTTGCATTACTGTGACAGATGCACTTATTATTGACAAACAGAGTGACTCAACAGTGTTGCCGTCATAGTCCTCTGGTTATATCTGGTGATATGTGAACAACCAGTGACAGAGATGCTTCATCTTTCAATATCACTGCACCATAAAGAGTCTCAGTGCAATTCTGTCCCAGCAATGTTTACTGGTAAAGCTTTTGTCATCATTATCATGTCAGTGTTAGCTAACCAGAACAAACTGCAGATCGCCAAGTATGTCACCCATCCACTCCTGCTGCATGGAATTACATCATCCCCCCATTAATCTTTATGAGCCATAGTCACCCAATCATCTCTAGACACACTGGCCTCACAAACAAACAGGAACCGTGTAATAGCTGCACTACCACTTGACGATTCTTAAGTTGTTTGTTTTATATATAGTAAAGGATATACAGTACAGTAGTTGCAGATAAGTCATTACAAGCTGCTTTAAAACAGCCAATATACTGTATGCACATCTTGGACTACACCGGTAATATAATCCATTAATGAACTATATTACTAATAACCATAAATAAAAAATCTCTTTGCGTCATGCCCAAGAACAGCCCTTAACGGAGATATATTTGTCTCTTTTGGACATTTGTTTGTTGATTTAAAGTAATAATAATAATAATAATAATAATCTTGTTGTGCTTATAGAAATTTGTTTGTAAATGTATCAAAGGGTTTTGCTTTGCAAAAGTGCGTTAATGTTTAAAGACTGTTTAGACAATGTTGGACATTTTGTAAATAAAATCTCTCAAAAACCCTTTGATGTGCTTGCAAAAAAAAAAAAAGGTTGTTGCAAATGTTCTGCTTTGCTTTCCAAAACATGTCATTGTTTTCTCAAACAAAACCCTTTGATGTGTAAAAAAGACAAAAGTAACTTTTGTTTGCATGTTTAATATATTTGTCAATTATAAACAGTTACAGTTAGACAAAAGTAATTATATTCATCAGAAGGAATAGTTTATTTTAAATTATATTTATAATCATTATATAAAATCAACTATTTGTAATTATCTTGCTTTTACTACCAACTTAAAAAAGTGATTTTACCGTTTTAAAATCCATGTTACACACAGTCTCTTAGCTTACTGCTTTATTTAGGAAGTGAGAAAAGCTTTGACTCTAGCTTTTACGTAACACTAAATAAGTTACTTTAATACATTATTTGTCTCCTGAGCTAAGGAAATCTTTTCCATATACTCTTGCACTTAGAGTGCCTTTAGTGGGGATCCTTGAAGTGTCTGATGATTTGTTCGTGTGAATAATGGATTCGAGCTTCTTACACTGCTGGTGATGACTGACTTACATTACAAATCTTCCCAGGCTGGGGATGCAGAGCTCACCTTTGTATGAACCCACTCGTATTTGGACACTGGGGCTTTTTCTCATGTTACCTCAAAGCGGACTGCGTTACAGAAGCTGGCTACTGCGAAGCGCTCCTTATGCTGTAAGCCGAGCTGCTGAAGGGCCCGATGATGTAATGCTGAGCACTCAGCAAAGAGCTCTGATGACATCAGCCTCTGCAGAGCCATCAAACCATCATCATCCTCATCCTATCACTAAACTTTTCTGTGCAGTATTTATTGCTCAACAAAATCTAAAAAGTGCCACAAAAAAAAAAACAATTGTATTGGTAAAAATGTCAGATCAATCTGAGTGTCACAACACACTTGTAGCCAATCAGCAGTAGGGGGCGTGTCCACGCATAATGGGGGAGGAGAGAGAGTGAGCAAGAGGGAGATTTGAAGACTGTAGAAAGAGAGATGGCTGGGAGACATTACAAAAGAGAAAAGGTCAGAGGAGTATCACGGGAAAAAGAAGGGTTATGATCAGGCAAGAGCTTTAGGAAACTTTCCCCAGGAACTAGGAACTTTGGGGTGGTGCTCTTGTGTTTTGACCACAGGAACCAGGGTCTGAATGAAGTTCTGGGTAAACATTTCCCCCTCAGCAAGTCCCTGATCACGAGGTAGCACTTTTTCAAAGTTCAGGAACTTTCAGGGGTGGGACTTGGGTGCTGAGCACGGCGCATTTTGATTGGTTGACTCCGCGCAGCGTTTTATTTCAACCACCATTTTTAAAATTCTGTTGCAGTGCGTGCAGTAAGAGTTGTTTGCTATCAAAAATGGAGTTTAAAAAATCTGACCAACGGGCGAACGAGGTTCAGGCTTTATTAAGCGGATATGCGGAGGATGAAATCCAGTGGGAACTGGAAAGTCGCACACAGCCCTACGTCGCGGGACTTAATCTTCACGGTGCTTTAGACCGCGATGGAAAAGCAGACAGCAACTGGTCTGTGGGAAAAAGTTCCTGGGACAAATTGATCTGAGTAATTTTGGTGGAAGCGATCCTTTAAAAAAGCTTTCCAGCGCTGGCGGACCTAAGCAGGAAAGCCTTTTTTTTCTCCATACTGGTTTTGCTGTGTTTCACAGAACCAAGACATGCTGTTGTTGCTTCGCTTCAGCTATGAAAACGAGACCTTCCATCTTATATTGCGTGTTCATGCGTTTTGGGGGCGGAGCAATGAAGGGAGGAGTCTGTTTGATTGGGTTGATTTCAAATATCAACAGTGTTTCTCAGAAATCGCACCTTTAAATCTGTCATTTAAAGGGTTCTGGGGGCCCTAGAATAATGAAAGTTACAAAGGATGAGAACCACCAAAACCGGGTGAGCGATCTAAAGCTTCATCAGAGGAAGGTGACGTGAATATCAGCTGCAGTGCCACATGTGTTGTGGTAAAGAGACTCACGTGTGACTCATTTATCACATCATCTATGTACACTGGCATCAGTCTTGTAGAGGGGAAAGTGGTCATAACCTCAAATGAACTTGCGGATACATGTGCACCTGTTTTTAAGGGTTTGTTGGCACTTAATGAAAGGTGGCCCTTACTTCATATCCTCTCAGGGGGCCACAGCTGGGTAATAAACTTATGCCCTTTTCACTCAGTTGTCAGTTTTGGTGAAATATCTGAAGTACGGTTTCAGATGATATATCCAACAGGAAGTGAAACACGTTTAGTGAATGTAAAACCGCCTTTCTAGTCCTCTCCCTGCCCTGTCTTTCCTTTAACGCTCGGAGGGTGCTTGTCAGGAAGACTGCAAGCTGCCACATGAGTCATGCAAACACTTGTTGTGATGTCATGAGCAGTTGAACAGCACCTGTCTCCCAAGAACAAAGTCAGAGGCGGTTCGCTCTTGCTGCCTTATGGGCAAGATTTCATCAGCTACATGTTAGGTCACAGAGGAGTCATTTCCAAAAACAGCTTTGGCAGGAGGAGACGCAGCTCCAGCATTCTAACTGTGAAGTAGCGCAGTTTAAACAGGGTCAATTATACATACGCCTGTCCGATTTCTCGTCATAAAGTGACTTTATATGCAAGAATACCAAGTTCAAAGCGAACGTCTTGTAATAATTAAGGAACACTCAGGGGTGAATAATATCATAGCACAGTCGACTGTAAAACAGCTGCAATGGCAAAAAAACAACAACGACAAAAAAAAAGAGCATAAAATTGCATATAAATCATTTTGTATACGTCATTTATAAAACACTGAAGTGCATGATGATTTAATTTGACTTTAAGGTTACAGATTACAAACTTAAGATTTGCACAAAAAAAAAAAAAAAAAAAAAAATATATATATATATATATATATATATATTAAAAAAATATATATATATATATATATATATATATATATATTTTAAAAAAATTTATATATGTATATATATATATATATATATATATATATATATATATATATATATATATATATATAAAATATATGAAATAAAATAATTCGTTTCTGACCCATGTATTGTAATAAGGTTATGACACAAAAATGTTAGACACCAGTGAAATTTAACAATTCTCGATTTCAATTTTGATGCCACAACTAAAACTACTATCAAACTAATATAAATATCTAAGATTATTAATGATAAGTCAAGTCATTAATAAACTTTTAAACCACATGTAATAGTACGAACAAATAAATACAAATATACAAAAATAGTAGTTCAGTAGTATCCAGGTGCAGAAAGTGAATAAAGTAATCAAAATGTAAAACAACACTGCAAATAATTTTTACTGTACAAATTAAATAAAGGTTAATCCTTGTTAAATTTACAAAAAAAGTTACTCGGTAGATTTGTCATTTTTAGTTTGATTAACATGAACAGCTGCAGGAATATTAGGCACGCTGTCACTTTAAGAGCTGCACAGATCCAATATAATGATACACACGTGTTGTCTTTCTCTATTCTTTTTACTGTGTTTTCACTGTACTGTGAATTTGTCTGTTTAAGTGCAAGGAGACGTGAAAGACAATTCTTTTTATTTGCACGCTGTCTGAGACACAGATTTCTGTGCGGTGTACAAACAAAACTTTGCGTGTTTTATTTTGGTCTTCTTATGCTTGAATGCTTAAATTGGCAAAAACGTGCAAATGATAAACTTTCGTGACCATGCAGCGCTGGCTCGATTGGGACAGTCACAGTTTGGAACGGCGTGTCTGCATTCGGCATGTTAAGCACTGAATAAATGACAAGGTCCCCATTGTCGCGCAAGGTAAATAACAGGATGACATCTAGTGGAGAAGACCAGTAATAAGATTAATGTGAATCAGACATTGGGCCCTATTTTAACCTTCTAAGCTCATGGTCTGAAGCGCATGGTGCAGGTGCACTTATGGCGTGTCCAAATTCACTTTTGCCAGTTTAACTATGGAAAAAAATGGTTGGCGAAAAGTGTTGTACCTAGTCTCTAAATGAGTCATGGGTGTGTTTTGGGCATAACGTGCAGGAAACCAATCAGAGTGTCACCTTCCATTCCCTTGATGCGCTTGCATCATGGTGGAATATAGACACTCTCAACCTGATGAGTCAGTTTGAATAACACGATTGCCACGATTGGTCAAATAATTAGCCAATTTCATTCGTCATTACTGCAAATAGGTCATTCTGATACATGCAATGACTATCCATTATGACACGAAAGCATTTTTATCTATATGTACACAATCTTTTACACTGTAATCCTTTTATTTTTAATATTTGGCATGTTTGTGTGCTGCCGCGCGTCCCTGTGTGTGTAACAATGGCGCAGTCGTTTTCAGTTCCCTCAAAATAGCAACACGCCAACAATGCGCCTGAACACCCCTCGTTTTGGGAGAATGAATGGGCACGAGTGCATTTGATACAACGTGGTGCTGGACGTGAAACTAATAACTGCGTCGGGCTGAAACTAGCAAAAAAAAAAACTTGCATCACGCCTAGCGTCATATTGTGCCAGGTGTATGATTGGGCCCATTATATATTGAATCGACCATATTTTAAAAAACGATCAATCAATCAATAAAAAAAAACAAAAAAAAAAACAATATTTTTTGCCCAACCCTACTATTGCATTTTTAGCGCCAGAAACACGTTCTGTGAACCAGCCATTATAGGAGGGTACTAGTTTGTTGCTTACTGGTCTAAGTAAAAAACAAAGGAACAGATAGGGTTTAGAGTTTAGATTCTCTGCCCAACCCCGAGCCCGAACTTGACCTGACCCGACCCGCCACCCGATATTTCCCGCCACTATCCTCGGGCCGGGACTTGTCCCTTTGATCAAGCATTGGTGTTTTTGTTAAATCATTACTTTAACCCAATTATATATATATATATATATATATATATATATATATATATATTCGCAAAGTAAATACTAATACTATTACTAAGTAACAAATGCGGACAACTTTGAACAAGTTAGACTAGTAAAAAAAAAAAACTAAATGCAGTCACGTGTCATTCGCAGCGGCTGCGTCTTCTCCACTCGCAGTCTCACACGAATCACACCAGGCAGCTGTATTGTGTAGCGTAAGTGCAACATGGAGCTCCAAGAAGTAAAGAAAAAAATAAAAACAGGAGAATTAACTTTGTGAAAGTTTGGAGGAAAGTCGGAGGTATGGAACCATTTTACCCCCGTCTTCGATAATTGCGCAACCAGGCCAGATTGTTTCAGGTATCCTTGTAAAAGGTCTGAAGATCGAATTTTATCTTCCACAGGGTCAAGACATTAGGGTTTGATTTTGTAGCCTACTGCCCAGAGAAAGCGGGTGTAAATCGGGCTCGGGCTCATAATTGCAGTTAATGTGTCGGGCCGGGCCGGGCTCGGACACAACGTGCTCGGGCTTGGGTCGGGTCGGGCTTAATTTTTTGGGTTCTCCCTGTTCTCATTAAACGTGGCTCTAAAAGACTATTTTATAGTCTTCAAAGCAAAAATTTTGAAAAAAAAAAGCACCTCTCCTCAACATTTCACACAATTTGAGCCATCATTCCTGCCTGTATGTGTAAAACGGCGTAATACATGGGATTTGTTCAAATTTCGAAGTATGAGCAGTACTAACAGCAAATCCTAGCGAGCAGCATTAATAAGCATGAATGAGCTATTTCATGAAATGTGTTCGTTTCATCAGTCTACCTACTGGGTAAAACCACAGACTTTGAGAGCAGTGCACCTCTGCAGAGCGTTTTGGTGATATTAAATCAAGAGTCATTTCAATATAATAGCTGCACTCTGTAATACCCACAGCAGTGGAATAACTCTGATTTAATCTGGCCTCCAATCAATATTATCTGTCGGCAAAGATTGATGATCACAAGGTAGGACTATTAACTGAGGGGAAAGTGTCCAAAACTGGATCCCACTGGCTGTTACATACTCAAAGTAATAATGTGAAAAGGAATCATTTGTCAGCCAATTCTCAAATAGGTTGAAACAGCGGGACTGCATTTTGGAAATGAATATGTGAATGAATTTTGCATTGATTTCTATTGTGAGGGAAAATGAGAAACAAGCTCGAGGTGTGCGAAACGGGCAGACGGCCCATCATCGACGTTTCATTTGAAAACCCGGAAAGTCTCGCTCAAGCCGAAAGAGGCATCTTGTGTATCTACAGCCCCTAGTGACTAAAGGTCACAGCGTTGACCCTTTTAAAAGTAGCATGTCAGACTTTTAGTGCAAATCATTTCAAATCGTCCTCCATCACGTTATTACAGATCTTAATTGACTGCCAATATGCAGCTGCTGAGTCGACAAAAATAGCGTTTTAATATAATCAAAACTATACACCTGACCGCTTTCTAATATCCCTCTTCTATATTAAAATAAGGACTGTCAATTGATTAAAAAAAGTAATCAAATTACTTACGATACAATGAGTATATTGCATATATAGTAAAATCAAATTATGAATTAGTCATATATATATTGTAAGGAAGAGTCAGCGGATGAGATCCAAATGCAGGCTTTATTAAAGCACAGAATGGTGTAACAGGCAGGGTCAACAGGTAGCAAACAGGGATGTAGGAGATAAGGCAGAGATGTAAACAGTACACAGGCGGGTGGGTCGTAGGCAGGCGGCAGGCAAGCAATAGTCCAGTAATTCAGAGCAGTAAATCCAAAAAGGTCGGCAGCAAACAATCAAGAAACTGAACAGACAGGCTGAAAACAAGACCGGGAAAACAAGACAGGGAATAAACGCTCGGAATTGACAGGATAACCAAAATCAAAACTTCGCACGGGTGTGTTTGTGCAATGAGCTTATATAGTGTGACTGATAAGAATGGGCTGGGTGATGTAATCAGTGATTGGGTAATGGGTTGCAGCTGGTGGAGTGATCAGAGATGGATGTGGGGCTTCTGGGAAATGTAGTCTGCCTTGGTGGATGAGTGAGAGAGTGAGTGAGTGAGTGAGTGAGTGAGTGAGTGATTGAGTGAGTGAGTGAGTGAGAGAGAGTGAGTGAGTGGGTGAGAGAGAGTGAGTGAGTGGGTGAGAGAGTGAGTGAGAGAGTGAGTGAGAGAATGAGTGAGAGAGTGAGTGAGTGAGTGAGAGAAAATGAGTGAGAGAGTGAGTGAGTGAGTGAGTGAGTGGGTGAGAGAGTGAGTGAGTGGGTGAGAGAGTGAGTGAGTGAGAGAGTGAGTGAGTGACTGAGTGAGTGACTGAGTGAGTGGGTGAGAGAGTGAGTGAGTGAGTGAGTGACTGAGTGAGAGAGAGTGAGTGAGTGAGTGAGTGAGTGAGTGGGTGAGAGAGTGAGTGAGTGAGAGAGAGTGAGTGAGTGAGTGGGTGAGAGAATGAGTGAGAGTGAGAGAGTGAGTGAGAGAGTGAGTGAGTGGGTGAGAGAGTGAGTGAGTGGGTGAGAGAGTGAGTGAGAGAGTGAGTGGGTGAGTGAGTGAGTGAGTGAGTGGGTGAGAGAGTGAGTGAGTGAGTGAGAGAGAGTGAGTGGGTGAGAGAGTGAGTGAGTGAGAGAGTGACTGAGTGAGTGACTGAGTGAGTGGGTGAGAGTGAGTGAGTGGGTGAGAGAGTGAGTGACTGAGTGAGTGGGTGAGAGAGTGAGAGAGAATGAGTGAGAGAGTGAGTGAGTGATTGAGTGAGTGAGAGAGAATGAGTGAGAGAGTGAGTGACTGAGTGAGTGGGTGAGTGAGTGGGTGAGAGAGTGAGTGAGTGAGTGAGTGAGTGGGTGAGAGAGTGAGTGGGTGAGAGAGTGAGTGAGTGAGTGAGTGAGTGAATGAGTGAGAGAGTGAGTGAGTGAGTGACTGTGTGAGTGGGTGAGAGAGTGAGTGAAAGAATGAGTGAGAGAGTGAGTGAGTGAGTGACTGATTGAGTGGGTGAGAGAGTGAGTGAGAGTGAGTGAGTGAGTGAGTGAGAGGGTGAGAGAGTGAGTGAGTGAGTCCATGGTGGAGTGGCCTCTGCTGGTTATAGCGGGCACTTGAGCTGACAATCGTTACATATATAGGCAAATATATTAATAAATTTTAGTTTTATTTTATTTCACAAGATGTGACACAGTATTTCCATACCATTGACCAAAATGCCATCACTGCTGCACAGTTCACCACATCATAATTAACTATACTAAAATAACATGTTAATATGACAGCCCCAATTAAATGTTTCCATCATTTAAAAAAAAAAAAAAAAAAAAAAAGAGGGAAAAAGACAAAAACAAACAGTAACAGTAACCGAGAGTCTGTTCCCAAAGAGAGAAGGTTAATACAACATTAATGCGTTGTGACAATATTTGAGAAAAGCTGGGTGTGGCTCCTGAGTTTCCAAAGGGAGGAAAAAACTGCTTTAATGCAGTAAACTGACCCATATGCTCTGACACAGATTCACTTAAAAACACACACTGACTCAGACTCCTCAAAATTAGGTTTCTGACTTTAAATAATTCTAATGAGCATGAAAAAGCCTCAAAGTGTCATATTTAGTTTAGAAAGTTCAGTGCATTTTGGTACAAAATCAGCGTTGTACTGGCTGACATCAACTGCGCTGCATGGGCTGAATCCAAGTTCCCCATGCGCAGCACTCACTGAACTTCACCACACGGCAGCAAGTGTGCCACACATGTTGACTGGTATGTGTGACGCGCTCGCCCTCACTCCCACAGCGGTCCAATGCGAAATGACATTTGCTGGCGTGAAGGTACGTGACGGTCGAGGATGACAGGCCTCTGGCCTCTTTCTGAGCTCACAGACACGCTGTGAAAATGATGATCGATGGCATGTTGAAAGGGCTCCAAGTGCAGTAAAAACTTGCCCAAAGAGCACCACCTGCTGACAGCTTATGTGATTCATTCTCTATCCTGACATCCTATGGAGCGCATGCATCCGTATATATAAAACAGAGGAAAAAGATAAATATATGTGTGCGCACATTTGTCTTGACTTACTCCATGGGGGTCTCGTGTAAACATTCAGACAGCATTTTTACACACAGGCATGCATTCTTCTGTAGGCATGTGTTAGTGAAAGCAAAATATGTAAATGAAGAAATGCAGAAGTTATACAGTATATGTATGATGACTCTACTCAGTCATTCTTTTATACAGTCAGTCTTTAATACATTTTATATGTGTATATGCATTTATATATATGTGTGTGTGTGTGTATATACACACATATATACACATATACATATAAATGCATACATATGTGTGTGTATTATGTATTTTACAGTGTCCTTGTTACATATGTTACATGTACTTACTGTAGTAATTATATAGCAAGTGTATATTAAGTGTAATTAACATTGCACTTATCTATAGTAAGTGTTCATTAATATTACCATATCATTATTATTACCAAGTGTAACCATGGGTTTTTCAATTTTTTCTCTAATAAATTGTTTTAAATGTTAAATATTTTATTGAAATATCTATAATGGGCCACCTGCATTGGGTCCTATAAAATCCATTTTATTTTTTTTTCCCCAAATTCAGTTTTATTTATTTATTTTTTTTTCTGGATTCTATTATCTTTTTCCTTTTAAATTTTTCTGTATTCCATTTATTTGAGCTTTTTTGGACTCCATTTTAATGGTTAAATTAAATTTTAATAATCAAAAAGCATTAATTGAATTCATGATATTTATACAACAATTATACAAATTTTAGGGCCCTATGAAATACCTCTTCTCTTTCTTAAATTCAGTCATTTTTTTGTTTTTTAACAAATTCTGTGTTTTCTTTAAGTTTTTTGGACTCTGTTTTAATGGTTAGATTCTGTGTTCCATTTAAATTCTGTGTTGTGTATGAAATCATAAACCATTAATTTATCTTTTAAATCACATGAAACTGTTTGGTAAGACAAAGAGCTGCACAACAGACATCTAAACATGGAAGAAAAATTAATTATTACTTAAAATAAAGTTAATAATTTATTATTAATAATTTATAATAATAATAACAATAAGTTGCTGTTGTTGTTTTAGTTAGTGTTAGTATTATTACATTTAGACATAGCTACATTCACAATTTTTTTTTAAGTTAACTTTTATTTTGATGGGTTGCCATGAGGACCTTTGAGTTTCTGTGTGTTTATGATATGATGCCGTTTTTTTTTTTTTTTCAAATGAAACAATAAACTGTTCATGAAGTGACTCTGTGGAGTGGTGGAGATGAAGTTCATACACTCATGACTTCATAAAGTGTGGCGGAAGAGGTTGAAAACACCGCGAGCGTTATGCGAGCTTCAGTGAAATGAAACCGCGCGTCTACACCATTCTTTCACACGGAGACACGCATATCACGCAGGATTCATATTTAAATAGTCTTTTTGCGGTTTAGTACTTACAGACAAGTCTATTTCACGATCGATTTGATTTAAGTGCACTCACTTTTTATTTATTCATCAAAAATTTCAGTGACATTCCGTGTAATACGGAAGTCAATATTCTGTATTATTACGGAAATATAATATATATAATATATTTTATTGTGGAAACTATTATTGGGGATCGATATGATTGGGGATCATTATTTCAGTAATATTAAGGCTTGTCGGCCAAAGCTTTTTTAGCCAGCTGAAAACGCCTAGCTGTAAGAGCTCGAGAGCGCTTCGGCAGCGCAGTGTTGATATGGAATATCCACGGAATGTAGTATCTCATGTCACAGTTTCTTTCTGTATTGTTTCTATGATCGTCGATACAATGTAAAGTATAGACTCTAGCTCTTGTTTTTATCTGTTGACGTTGTACAAGCAGAATGTGGCAATTGGTCACTAGGAACAAAGTGACAGTGATGAGCGCTGCGTTTTACCCAAAGTTGAGCAATCTTCAACCCTCGGTGACCGGTAAAAAACACAGAGCGCTTCGGCGTGAAATAGACGCTCAGCGGCTCGCTGTGCTCCTGGCGTTTTAAAAACATGGCGCTCCCATTGAAAACAACTGGAAAAATATTCTTTGGTGGACACGCGGCCTAAAACTTTAATAACTGAGACGGTGCTCTTTGTGTGCTTTCTTGTTAGCGGTGTCCTGATTTAAACCACATTTTATATTACCACTAAGCCTTACAGATGCTAAAGGAGAGAAGAACATGAAGGCTTAAGGGCAAGAATCTGCATGTCATATGACTACATCTGGCCACTTATAATAATGAGCTGTTTATGGTCAGACGTAGCGTGCTCAAGAACGTCTACTCAGTCCAACTGGAACCTCTCATAGTTTCATGCTCTCAGTCCAAGTATGACCGGTTTGAGTTTGCAGTTACTTAAGTCCTAAAGCAATTCCATTTCAATGCAAAGCGCTGTTGCTTAACGCTTCGGCTATAATGAACTCTGCGGTGGGTAGCCAGTTGATGTCTCGGGACAAGCCTCTAAGTGAATCTCACTGGGGGCCAAAATTACATATTTCCAAGATAAGACTTCAGGGTCAAGATCAAAGTCAAGGTCCTGTCAAATCTCATCACGCTCAGACGGGCAAAGCAGCCTTAATTGTCGATACAGCGCGAGGGTATTGACACCCGTGACTCTCCCGCTGGACGGTTCAGACACCTCTCTTTTCACCTTGTCATTTAGGACAGGAGCTATCTTTGAAAGCGGCCCAGCATGCCAATATTAAAAAGGTTGCAATTTATGAAAGGCCAGGGTCAGAAAAGGACTGATCAATGTGCCGCATTCACTTCATATCCTGAGATATCCCTGCTGTGGACCTGACCCTCCTGCCGATACTGTTCTTTTTGGCCCACTACTGATCTTACAGACGGATCGATACGCAGTGTGGTGGTCCGACACGGAGGAGAACACCTCATCCGGCGTGGAGATAAGAACTTACGCATTACAAATGGAGCACAAAAGATTCAGAAAACTATTTACCTTCTAGAAGAGGCAGTAAAATGTTCATGCCAGTTACAATAGAAACCGTTTTCCCATGAATAATACATGTACTGTATAAGAATACAGAGTCTAAGCAAACAAAGCATCGGTTTACTGAAGCTACAGTCAGTTTTTTTTTTTCAGTTTAACGTCAAAACTTGTAGGCCTACATCAGGATGAAGAGCTCAACATTTGAATAAACAACAACATATTGTCCCTTATATACTCTATGGGCTCCAAAGAGCGGATAAAAGTCTAAAACAAGCAGTGTCTTTTGCATTATAGATGTTTCCCAGATTGCCCTGAAAAAAAACAAATGCAAAAAGGCTGTTTTTAAGGTGTACATTATAGGAATTTCTGGCGCTACCACCTGACACTAAGTATCGGATCCACAGCGGACGGGCGCTGTAGTTATCATCGCCATCTTTATCAGACACAGGCCAAACTGTGACAGCAACACAAAAATAATCTTCGAAAATAGCGGTGAAGCACTCCAGGGCCTGATAAATAAATAACCTGTGTTCCTGACGCCAGCAGCTGTTCTGTTGTATATGTTGAGGCAGCAAAAGGAGGGAAAATAAATACATTAAGGAAATGCTGAGAGACATGCACCCCATCGCTCCTCACGCATTTCCCTCACGCTCCAACCACTGAGGGACAAAGCATGTCATGTGTAGAATGCACTTTTTGAGGCAATAGCATACTGATTGTTTCAGCAGCACTCAGCCGCTCTGTGGTTTGTGTAGTTCAGAACCAGCTGTCATGTTCTTGCTAATACAGTGAAGTCAAACAGTTGTTAAAAATTAAGGTTGTTGAGGAAAACATTCCAGGATTTTTCTCCAAATAGTGGATTTCAACAGTTACCAATGGGTTGAAGGTCCAAATTGTAGCTTCAAAAGACTCTAAACGATCTCAGCCAAGGCGTACTGGTCTTGTGTCTACTAATATATTTATATATAATATAAACTTATATATACTGTTTAACCACAAATGCTCATTTTGCTCTACTCTGTGATGCACCACGCATTATGCAAGCAGGTTGGAAAGGTCACGTGTGACATAGGTGGAAGTGTAATAGAAATAATGGTATTTCTCGATATTGGCTGTTACCGCAATATATGATGACAAGTATTCCTGTTCCAAGTTTAATATTTGTTCTCAGTATTTTTAAATCCAAGTTTATTCCACTATTTAAAAAGAAAATGCAAGAAATTAGACAAAATAGCCTAATGGAAATCTTTAAATGCTAATCAAATTAAAATAATAAAACAATCTTTCCTGCATTTGAGATTAGAGTGGTCCAAATAACTCCCAATAATAAGGTCCAGTGAACAAAGTAAGTTCGAGTGACACACTTTTGACACAATATTGAGTGTGAAAATGCCAATGAAAACAATTCCAAACAAAGCCAAAGAACAATCAACAGAGTGAATAAGAGTTAGTAGTGTTCCTCCCTGAATGAATCACTGATTTAAACAAAGCTGAGTGAATAATTCAATGACTCACACATATATAGACTATACACAATATATACACTTTTTATTGTTATTCATAGCCACTTGTTTAGTTCCTGAATGAATCAGTGTTTTTGAACGGTTGAAATAATGATTCAATTACTAACTCATACAGAGCTATTTACTGCCATCTACTGGTCACCGAAAACCCACCACTACTAATGCTCAGTCTGTCTGGAACAAGCAAACAGTGAAAAGTCTCAGTTCTGTTAGACTAAATATTAGAGCGCCTGAAGGAGGGTAAAATTTACCGCAATATATGATGGCAAGTATTCCTGTTCTGAATGCAGTTCTAAGTTTAATATTTGTTCTCAGTATTTTTAAATTCAAGTTTTTTTCCACAATTTAAAAAAAATGTGAGAAATTAGACAAAATAGCCTAATGGAAATCTTTAAATGCTAATCAATAAATTAAAATAATAAAACAATCGTTCTTGCATTTGAGACTAGAGTGGTCCAAATAACTCCCAATAATAAGGTCCAATGAACAAAGTAAGTTCGAGTGACGCACTTTTGACACAATATTGAGTGTGAAAAGGCCAATGAAAACAATTCCAAACAAAGCCAAAGAACAATCAACAGATGGATGAATAAGAGTTAGTAATGTTCCTCCCTGAATGAATCACTGATTTAAACAAAGTTGAGTGAATAATTCAATGACTCACAAATATATAGACTATACACAATATATACACTTTTTATAATTATTCATAGCCACTTGTTTGGTTCCTGAATGAATCAGTGTTTTTGAAAGGTTGAAATAATGATTCAATTACTAACTCATACAGAGCTATTTGCTGCCATCTACTGGTCACCGAAAACCCACCACTACTAATGCTCAGTCTGTCCGGAACAAGCAAACAGTGAAAAGTCTCTGTTCTGTTAGACTAAATATTAGAGCGCCTGAAGGAGGGTAAAAAGTTCAGTGCATGAGTAACCAGACTACATTGTACCTCTGTTGTCTAAAATGGACCACGGGCTTAACCCAAGGCATTTACTACAGAAGAACAAGAAAAGAAAAAAATCACCTCTGCTCTAGCTTGTTTCTTCATCTTATGTTATTAATTTTTAAGTCACTTTGGATATAGAGGTTGCTAAATGAATAAATGTAAATGCAAAGATGTAGTCATAACCCTGCTTTGTTCAAATTGCATGAATTATTGTTTGGATTTTTGAAATAAAGGGAATATTTCGCAAAGTTCCATATAATGCACAGTATATGCTGCTGAAAACACCACAGAGTGAATAATGATGTATAAACCTGGGATCTGATGCTAAACCCAATCCAATATTTGTTGGCTTTAATTGCAGTCGAGTATGGAGCGCAGGCTTCAGGCCGACAATTGATAGTAGCCATTAGCAAATGATTAGGTCGACAGTGATAAACTATATTTCATCGATTTGTCCCAACTACATTTCCGACTTCTGCTAAAGGGAAGGAATAAATTCACCCCGGCATCTGTAATGCATGACTTTATATTCATAATTTCCACGAGAGGAGCCTCGGGCTCTAGAGCTCTCTGTCATGTCTGGATGGAGCTGGCAGCTTGTCAATGTCTTACATTCTCATGCGCAATGGTTTGTGCCAAATCTTAAATGACTGTTTTTCATTCAAATAAGGGTCTAAGGATTTGAAATAAGAGAGCGAGACAGAAAGAAAGTACGGTGAAGTAAGACTATTTTAGATATAGGTGCCAAGGCAAGGATAATTTCTGCATTCCAAATAGCAAAATAAAAAGGTTACCTCAGACAACAGATCTATTCTGCCCATTTATCTGAAACTATGTTAGTTTTATTCACCCTAATCATAATTTTCCCTAGGATTTTTTTTTTTTTCCTCAGAAAGATGCATGTTAGGTGATCTGAACGATCAACACCCAGGAACGCACAGCCTCATTTTCATTTGTGAAAACACAAACAAACATTAAAAACTCAGACGTAGGTCCACAGAGGTAAAAGTACTTGAAGAGAGCAGTTCACAATGACACGTGTGTTTAATTGGGACTGCTAAAGCAACTAAACTGTGCTCTACATACAACATATGGAACCTGATCAACCAGACAGGACCTTTGAGGTCAGCCTCTCAAGCCTAATTCTGAAGCTTGCAGTGTTGCACTCTGACCTTTGGCATTCCTGTCAAACTGGATGGGCTTATGTTCAAAGATTGGCTTTGCAGTACACCAACTGGACAAAAGGTGGTCTGTTGCTGTAAAATCCGAGGAATGTTCAAGAAAAACAACAGAAAATCTTTAAAAACATCATAATTATAATGGAGACCAGAAACGCTTTCCATTATAAAAATCTCCTTTTGTGTTCAGCACAAGAAAGAAAACAACCTGAGGGGGAATAAATGATGACAGAACTTTATTTTTGGGTGAACTATCCCTTTAAAATGCTCCCTCTACATAATCAGACATAAACGGCATAATCAATTTCTTGTACATTTAACAAATACCGTATATACAAACTGACAGCCCTTCGGAGTCAGACATGTTTGCAAGACTAATACTTTGGTTGCATCATGTGCAAATTATTCATACATCTACATATCATGGTTGCACAAATATGTAGGCCACATTCACATCAACCATGAGGGTTTTATTATGATTTTTACAGTCAAACAGTGAACAAAGAGCAAGATGTACAGTGTATAATTTGCAAAGTGATGTCAACTGACAGTCACATGGGCTCTGTTCCAAAAGCTAACAAGCTGCATATGTACAGTAGACGGCATTTTAAGGCATCAGAATGCAGAAGAATCAAGAGAATTATAGAAAGTATTTCAGTTCAGTGTCAAGACTATCCAAAGTTTGTATGTTATTTTTTTAATGTAGTGTTGATAACTTAGCAACATGCCAAACTAATGAAATCAAGTTTGTGGACATCCAAACACCTCAGTCACATGTGTTGTTTGAGCGTTACATTTCAAATTATACTTCATTCGCTTCAACCCTTCTGGGAAGGATTTCCACTAGATCTTGGATTTGCTCCAATTCATATATAAGAGCATCAGTGAGGTCAGGTGATGTTGGGTGATGGGGTCTGGCTCACACTCTGCTCCAAATCATCCCAAAAGTGTTCAATGGGATTCTGCTTTGGCTTTTGTGTGGGCCAGTCGAGTTGTTCCACATTAGACTCAGTAAATCATTTCTTTATGGACCCTTGCTTTGTGCACAGGGAGAAGCTGTCATGCTAAAATAGAAAAGTCTCTGCAAACTGTTGGAACAACGTTGGAAGCACACAAGTCGTTGCATACAGCAGATTTGTCTTACACAGGAATAGACAAACATGTTAATTGAGGGCTGTTCACGTGCTTTTGACTATGTAGTGCATCTCACTAGGATTTAGAGCAAAGAAGTGTAGTGAAATAGTGTGAAAATAAAGAGACTTGAGTGATGTACCATGTCCAAATTCTACAAGATAATTGGTTTATTAACACATAAAATATTAAAGGATTAGTTCACTGCAGAATTAAAATGTCCTTATAATTCACTCACCAAGATGTTTATGTCTTTCTTTCTTCAGTCGAAAAGAAATTAAGCTTTCTGACTTTGGTAACTGACTTCAACAGTTACCAATGGGTTGAGGATCCAATTTGCAGTTTCAATGAAGTTTCAAAGAGCTCTACATGATCCCAGACGAGGAATAAGGGTCTAATGTAACACAATGATCAGTCATTTTCTAAAAACTAAATAAATAAATTAAAATATACACTTTTTTAACCACAAATGCTCATCTTGCATTTGCTCTGCCATGCGTCACGCATTACGTAATCACTTCGGAAAGGTTGCGTGATGTTGGCAGAAGTACTGAGCAAATGTCTACAAAGCGATCGAGCAAAGACTAAGTGTGCGTTCACACTTGTAGCTCGGTTGGTTTGGTCCGGACCAAAAAACAAAACAAAACATATAGTCCTGGTCCGCTTAGCGTTCACACTGGCATTTTTAACAGCGAACTTTAAGTTACCGAACCAAATGCATAAGGATACGGTCACGACCTGATTGGTTGACTTTTATGACGTATATTTCGTGACGGAGCTTGCTTACCGAACATTCAAAACAATGCTGTGCTCTGGATTAAACGCGGTCATTTTATGCGTGTACATATGCTTTATTTTTACCAGCTAAAAACTCACGAAGAGCTCAGAAAATGTTCAAAACATACAAAACAACAGCAGGATTTCCTCCGTTTTATGCAGAAACAAACATTGATGAGGCACTTCACCTCCTCGCTGCTCCACGTTTGCCCTCGACTCATTTTGGATACACCGATCTTTCCGCGTCGTCAAATCAGCTGACTTGTAGCGGCGCATCTTGTGACATCACGTCCTGTTTTTGGTTCGTTTACATGTCTTTGGTCCGTGTTGCGTTCATATATCAATCGAACCGCACCAGAGTTCGTTTGGAAGCGGACCGAGACCCATCTTTTTAGCGGTCTCGGTCCACTTGTTTGGTGCGCACCAGGGTTCGGATGGCAGCGTTCACATATGTTCAAACGAACCGCACTAACTGAGCAATCGCACGAGGGTTCGTTTTAATCGAACCAAACATGACAAGTGTGAACGCACCCTAAGTCAAACGACCTTTACAAAAAACAAAAGGTAAAACAACGATGCCGGCCGATTTTGAAGAATTTCGTTCTACCACGGTACTTCACGCGTGACCGTTCCAACATGATTATGTGGTGCATTACAGAGCAGTGCAGGATGAACATTTGTGGTTAAAAAGTATGTAAATTTGAATTTTTTTTAGAGAATGACCAATCTTTTCACTAGGTAAGACCCTTATTCCTCGTCTGGGATCATGTAGAGCTCTTTGAAGCTGCATTGAAACTGACATTTGGATCTTCAACCCGTTGAACCCCATTGAAGTCCATTATATGGAGAAAAATCCTGGAATGTTTTCCTCAAAAACCTTAATTCTTTTCAACTGAAAAAAGAAAAACATCTTGGATGACAATTTTAATTCTGAAGTGAACTAATCCTTTAAGTGTTCATGTTATAAACACTTTTTTAAATGCTAAAAATTAAAGATATAGTTCACCCAAAAATAGAAATTCTCATTTATTCACCCTCATGTTGTTCCAACCTATAAAGACTTAATTTGTTTTTCGAAGATGAATATGAAATGACACGAGGGTGAGTAAATGATGACAATTCTCTGTTTTGGGTGAACATGGGTGAGCTTGGTGTGAGGAACAGAAACATTTTTAAATCATTATTCAATGAACATAATGCTTCACCATTCACTTTCACTGTATGGATAAACAACATTCTGGACAATCTGCAATGATGAATATCTCCTTTTGTGCTCCAAAAGAAGGAAAGAAAGCCATACGAGTTTCAAAATCATTAAGGTGAGCAATGTTCACTTTTGGGTGGATTTCTTTAACCTACAATTCACTACAACATTTTACTTGGCGGTTTTCTTCTCACAACACTTCACTATATAAGGCCAGAGGCAAGTAAACAGAGAGAATACAGCCTGAAGTATCTATTGCTTCACTGAAAAGTAGCAAAAGTGATGAAATCACTACTTGCCCTGTCAAATTCAACTAAACTAAATCCTGACACAATTACAAAGCATTCCATATTTATTTAAACTCTAAAAGTATGAACATCACTTCTAAAGTCAGAGTCTCTCAGGATGATATTTTACTGGAGTTCTGGGTTTTTGAAAATCTTGCACTTCTCCAGGCAGGTTCTGCGGTCCACATTAAACCACTGTTTATTTCCCATCGGGCATCTGGACCTTCCTTTGGAATATATTAAAAATTGATCAAATACACATCTCTCTGTCTTTTGAGCCACATCAAATTCTGACGTTTCAATTCTGAACATCTCTCCCATGGAAAAAAAAGTTTCTCTTCCTACAGTATAACAACACAATATTCATTCAGGGTCACTTCCTTTTAAAAACTGTCATGATGCAACCAAATCTGAGAGGGAAAACAACAAAACACCAATTGGCAGTCAGTAAACATATTGTATGATTTATGTGAGCTGACAAAGGGATATTTTGTTACCACACAAACAAAAGTGAACAAGCGTGACTATTGATATCAGATGTTGTTTCAGACACCACCGAGTTTAGAAAATAAATAAGGTTGAATTATCAAGCCCTATCCATTATAAAGATAACCTTTAAAGCACTTCAGCCTCATATAATATACTCTTTCTTAGGAGGAAAAAAAGTATAGAGTTGCTGATGCACAGAAAACAGGAAGGTAAGGAAGAGAGAGGGAGAGAGAGAGGGACAGATCCGTCACCTCATTATTTTTCCAACTGGAAAAGGAAGGTTATAAGACGATAGTTTTACTATTCACCACACTGACGGGGAGGGGCAACCGAAACAAGTCAAAAGCGCAACTCCTGCTTAAAGCGAGGTTTAGGTTGATCGGTACGGCGTCTCCTGGGGGGGGGGGGTGAGGAGAGGAGGAGAAGCCGAGCCGCCAACAGGATGTTGTGAGTGGAGGAGCCCCACTGAGCTCAGAGACAGCAGCTGTCAATCAAAGGCTCATTAGACTCAGAGAAGGCGGCACAGGGGCACTCACATAACAAATAAGAGCAAGACAGGCCACTGCCAGAGCCAGCCTGAGTGATGTGTGTGTGAATCAACATGACACGCATTCACAATCTCGAGCACAGTTCATTCCACTCCTAGCCGCAGACCACCAAAATTCATGTGATTTTTTTTTGTTGGTTTTTTTTTTGCTTCCTGCATTTAATTTGAAATCGAGATGAATAGATAATGAGCTCTCTCAGTTGAAATCATTTTCGTTAGCGTTTTGATGTCAGGGCTGAAAAACGCGTTCTGTTGCTGCTAATAACTACTAATACACCTAAAAGTCAACGTGAAATCCAACCTAACAAAATGGAATTACTTTAATCTACCTCTAAAACAACTTTCCTTTTCAGCTGATGTCATCGGGAACTTATTTTTAGCCCCTCCCCCCAAACCACCTGTAATATACAGACCGCTATTCATTATCCTATCAATTCATTAAGGCCCACCAAAGAACTCTTCTCATTTCACTCTGAAATATACAGTTTCACATTGGGGAAATAAAACATGCAGTTCCAAGTTGGCGTGAAGTAAGCTTTTTAGCATCTAGCCAATCATGTAACACTAAATAGTATTTGGAAACAGATAAATGTGAAAACAAACCTATTTATGTGACCCTGGACCACAAAACTAGTTATAAGTCGCATGGGTATATTTGTAGCAATGGCCAACAATACATTGTATGGGTCAAAATTATTGATTTTTCTTTTATGCCAAAAATCATTAGGATGTTAAGTAAAGATCATGTTCCATGAAGATATTTTGTAAATTTCCTACCGTAAACATATCAAATTTATTTTTGTGAGTGGATATGCATTGCTAAGGACTTCATTTGGACAACTTTAAAAGGCAATTTTGTTAATATTTTGATTTTTTTTTTCCTCAGATTCCAGATTTTCAAATATTGTCCTATCTTAACACACCACAAATCAATGGAAAGCTTATTTGTATGCATCTCTATTTAAAAAAAAAAAAAAAAAAAAAAAAAAAAAAATCACCCTTATGACTGGTTTTGGGGTCCAGGGTCACACATTAATTCTCATATTGTATATATTATAATATAAGTAATTCTAACATAATGGGGTCCAATTCCTCGTACCTCGCTTAATACATCCGAGATGATTTGACAGATGCCAGATGTTTTAATCGTGATAACTGATCTCTGGCTAATTGGGTTCTGCAAACAAATTTGTGGGTTTGATTAAAATATCTGGATTAAAGGGATCGTTCATCCAAAAATGTCATCACTTATTCTCACACTCATGCTGTTCCAAACCTTTATGAGTTTCTTTCTTCGGTTGAACACAAAAGAAGACATTCTGAAGAATGTTGGTAACCAGACAGTTGACAGCAGACACTGAGTTCCATAGTATTTTTTTTCCTAATATGGAAGTCATTCCAATTCTGACTTTTTTCCTCCAAATTCTGACTTTTCTCAGATTTGTAAGATATAAACTTATTTAAAGTTATAATGTCCCATTTCTGAGCCTTTTTTTCTCAGAACTGCAATCTCACAATTCTGACTATAGCTCACAATTGCGAGTTTATATCTCACAATTCTGAGAAAAGTTAGAATTTTGAAGAAAAAAAGTCAGAATTTTGAGATATAAACTCACAATTACGAGTTATAAAGTCAAAATTACGAGATATAAAGTTGCAATCACCTTTTTAATTGTTTTATTCAGTGGCGGAAGCAAGCTTCCATAGTTACGTGGCAGCATTAATTTTTAATACATTTATTAAAACTTATGAAAAATTAATTCTAAGTTTCTTAAGGGGCAAGAACATTTTTAACATTTTACCAAGCTATCTGAATCAAGTCACTCCCATAACGGTCACCGTTCAAATGAATGAATGAATTAACTATAATAATTCCCTCAATGAGTAAAGCTGCCTGTGCTTATATTATGATAAACTGCACATTATAATAGGCCTTCATTTTTAAATCATTATTATTTTAAGCTATTATTGTGCCCAGTTCAATACGGTACTGTAGTCAGAAAATAGCACTGGGAATATTATCTGCACTTAAAAACATGTTTGCATGAAATAAGTCTGCTCCCAAACAGGTTTGAGTTTACTGACCCAACCCTGGGATGAGTTTTGAAGAACCTAGCAGTCCTGGATGATGTAAAATCACCAACAGTAAAATACAAAATAATCCACGTATGAAGAACGGGCCCACAGGTCCACATGAACACTTAGCTGGCACACTACGTAGGCTATTAAAACAACGCAGCAGCATCTCGCTCATGCTGTTTGGCTTTAATCAGGGGCAATTCATGCATGGAAAAATGTATTCCCACCTGTCTGTGAAGAGTAATGTGCATTTAAGCAGGGTCCTGCTCAGCCATCGCTCGGAACACACTAACCGGTGGCCAATCGCTCGCCACTTAACCTGCCCACTTGTTGTTTGTTTTCATTAAGAGGTAACTGTTTATCATACATAATTCATTGCTTAATGAAAGGGGTTTCATTAATTCATCATGGCTGGATATGCATTATTCAATTAGGATTTATGCGCCTTTAAGAGGGATATATAAATGTACACAGGCTCGGAAAGGCAAAAGGTATTTCCGTTGCACATGACTGGTTTCTTAATCACAGCGATGATGAGTGGCTAACCGTCGGAATCCGAGGCGTAAACAAATGCGAATGCTAATCTCAAGGCAGCGCTCTCGCACACGGTGGCCTCTCGCTTTCATTTAATTATTCACCTCTGCGTTTATGTGTTCATTAATTTAAGGCCAATTCTGAACGCCTGTTTAATGTCGTCTTACGAGTGCGAGTGCACAATTACGCAACCTGTAATTGAAAACAGTTGTTTTCACGTGTAATTATATCACGACACGCAACTCTTTGTAGTTATGAGAATTACATTTTATGTTAGGTTGTGTTGAATGCACGGTTTGATTAGACAAAGGGATCATTACAGTATGCTGTGGAATCACCTTTTAATTATGAATATCAAGTTTTTAATACTTGATTAGACGAACGTGGCTATAAATTAACAAATGCTTAAATAATATTGGTAATTTCCGTTAACATGGTGCCATCATTTAAGAACTATTTAAGCTTCTTTTTATTAAAATAACAATTATTTGGTAAATATTGTGATGATAATAATAATAATTAAGCTCTTAAAAAAAATTCTGGGTTGAAAATGGACAAACCCAGGGGTTGGGTTAAATGTTTGCCCAACGTGCTTTATTTAACCCAACTATTGTTTAAAAATTACTACCATGTCTACAAAAGATACGACTTTTATGGCATCGCGCCGCAACAGCTAAAATCTGTCCGAACAAGCGCAAACTGACTGTTGCAAAGCGCTCGGACTTCGTCCGAAAAAGAACAGAGAATCCGTTTACTGTCGGGAATTTATCGCGGCGCAACTCTTGTCTTTTGCCGCGTCTCGTCGCGCAACTCATGTCCGTGTAGATATGGCTGGCTTAAAATGAACCCAAAAAAGATTGGAAATTAAAAATCAGACAATTACTAGAGGCAAAAATAATAGTCAAAAGGTGAACATTTTTTTTAAATAAGCCATTTAATAAATGTTTATCGTTTAATTATCATTAAACATATAAATAAATGTTAATTCATTAAACATATAAATTTCCAACGTACTTTGGGTTCATTTTAAGCAAGCAATACAGTCATTTTTAATCAATAGTTGAGTTAAATAAAACTACCCAGCAGGTTGGGGCGAACATTTAACCCAACCGCTGGGTTTGTCCATTTTCAACCCAACTTGGGTTGTTTCTAACCCAGCATTTTTTTAGAATGTAATATATTGATTATTATAAAACGGTTAGTTCCTGTCCTTGATTCTGATTGGTCAATACCTGTTTTATTCACGATAAAACAGGGCTATGACCGCTTCACCCGACGGTTCTGTGCGTCACTACACAACACCCTTAAACTATGTTCTCAATTTGTTTTGTTCATTGAAGCTTACTGTATTTTGTAGAAGAGTATTGTGAGAAAGAGATCGAATGACTGCATTCAGATTTAGCATTTTCCTTCAGGTCAGTGTAATAAAAAATCTTTTTAAATGTCCGATGTCCATTTAACATTTGAGGAGTTTTCCCATGACTGACAGCGCTAGTCAAAGCATTTGTCAGTTGCGTCTTGTTCAGTGTTCACAACAATTCAGTCTTTCAATATAAAAGTCCTCGCACACTCATAAAGACAGTATTTGCCGCCATCTAACGGCGTAATAATGTAACTTCTGTTATTGTTCACGGTCAGGGACTATTTTTTCCGGCGGAAGGAAGGCATTTACTGATTTTACCTCATGAAAGTAGCGTTGATACATATTTTTGGCTTGAATATTTATATTGTGTGATAACCGTTTTATAAAAGCAATAAGGTACTCGAGGCTAGTGCTGAATCGTGAATAAGTCACGGCTGAAGGGTGCCTAACAACGCACAGCACAGCCTCGAGTATCGTATTGCTTACAAAAAATTGTTTGTAGAGCAGCATGCCATGCAGTGATATATCATGCAATAATAGCATGAACTGTTCACAACAGTCTTTCAATATAAAAGTCCTCGCACACTCACTTTTTCCCGCTATCTAATGGTATATCATGCAATAATAGCATGAACTTGTTTTAATAAATAAATAGGATCAATAAATGAAATCAGATGATAAGGACATCCCACTTATAAGGATAAAAGTGATGAAGCCTCTATATCTGTTCCTCCACATGGCTGCTGTTTGTCCTTCCTGTAGGAAGTGAAGGGGAAAAGCAGAAAAATCACATGGTCTTGGAATTCTATTGCATTATTGAAAGAAGAACTTAAACCGAAATCTATGCTCTCTGCTGTGTTATTGTCTTGACAGTTGTGACAAATTACAGTGCTCTGGAGAGACAATGAGAATTTCTCCTAAAGTTGGAGTACATTAGAGAGACTCATAAACTGCAATATATTTTCCTCCCTCTTTGCGGCTCTGAGGAATTCGTCACGGGAGAAAGAGAGAAGTTGAGGAGGATGATGACGGTGGCGGCAAATGAGAGCTGAAATCATGTCTTTTTGAGCCGGTGATGTGTCACAAACGGTGATGTGGAGCAGAGGAATCTTTTCATCTCAAGTTCTTTATGTACCCAAACATGGGGCCTGCATCAAAGAGAGATCTCATAAATGTTGAAATGTGCTCTCTCAAATCTGTGGAAACACATCCATTAAGAGTGACCTTTGTAAAAATCCGGCTTCGCCAAGTGCCAGACTTTTATCATCCTTATAAAACTCAGTGATGGTCCGCAGACCATCGCCAAATCCTAGCCTCAGTGAAATAATTGAGTCAAGCCTTTTATCGCACTCTTTTGTGAAACACAGACACAGAAGAACTGAGACTTAGTTTGGAAATGAAACATTTTGTCCATCAAGAATAAAGCTAAAGCTGTACATGACTTACATTTGTGATTCAAAGTTTCCTTCAGGCTGGTGAGTGTGTCTCTGAGACGTTGCCAAGTCTCACTGCAAGACCTAATAGGATGTTTTTTTATGAGCCTGATCTGCACTTGTTAGGACATATCTATGGCCCTGTCTCCACCTGGTTTTAAGATGAGTTTTGGTCGATCGGATCACAAGTAGACGAGGGAGACACATTCCCGTTTACACCTGGTGTTTTAATCCGTCTCTGTCCACTTTCAAGCGCTTCTGTCCTGATGTCGTCGAGGGGAGGGTGTACGTGTGGGTAAATGCATGGGCTTTTTCTGATCTTTCAATCTAAATGGACAAAATTACCTCGCGTAATTTACATATGAACGCGGAGACGGCGGAAAAACACACAGAGAGCAGCAGCTTTCGTTTCTGCTCTGACAGCCGCAAGACCGACCAAATGCTGTGAGTCTGTATTAGAAATCAGGAATGGTGAGAGAACATTGTGCTTGGTACATTTTTCCTCTTCAAACCAAATTTGGTTCTTCAGCCAACAAAATTCATCTGGCTTGTGCGCTTCCCACAGTGTTTACGCATTAAGTCAGCAGGCGGAGAGTGGGCGGTCTTTTGTGGTTGTGTGAACCCATTCAACCACATGAGCGTCTACACTAGGAAAGCAATCCGGTCGAATGCGTTTTTAACCACCTCTGGAATTGGTAGAAAGAGGATAAGCTCAAAACGTACTTGGCGTCATCCACTTGTTCCAGTTAATTCCAGTTGTAAATAGGCTAGGCTCTCTGTATTTCACATATTTTCAACCTTTTGATTATTATGGTATAAAAACCTAAAATTTGCATTGGACATCAAGTGGCAATCCACCATATTAATAATAAATTTGTCCAAAAAAAACAAAAAAAAAAACAACTATAATTTTTTTTTATAAATAAAAAATATATAAAAATAAATATATAGATAAATAAATAAATAAATAATATATAAAATAAATATATAGATAAATAAATAAATAAATAATATATATATATAAATAAATACATAGATAAATAAATAAATAAAAATATATAAATAAATTATATATATATATATATATATATATATATATATATATATATATATATATAAATATAAATATATAAATATATATAAAAAAATAAATATATATAAAAATATATATATACATACATATGGCTGTAAACACAAAAGTTTGACCTGAACATCTTTATAATCAATTCACAATGATTGAAATTACGACCATTTCCTGACAGCCAGTGAGCAGATGATCTTTATTAGAAGTTGTCCGGCCGTCAGCGCATTGGAATGTTCCGTAAACACGTCTCATCAGAGGCGGCAACTTTAAGAACAAGCCGATTCCACGCCATCCAAGTTTAAGTGAAAAAATAATTCCAGTGTGTTTCATTTCAAGCTCCTGGACACCACAACACCAGCACTTGGTTTATTAAACCCAGCCCCTATCCAAATAATCTTTTTATCGTTTTTTTTTTTCTTCCCCTTTTCGTCTTCTGTGTCTCTCTTTGTTGCACAACTGGACTTGCCACTGTTTATTGCGATAAGTCCTGCTAATGAACAAATGACCTGTCACCTGGAGCACTTAGAGCACGGTGTTAAACTCTGGTTTTAAAAACCTCTTCCAGCTTTATTGATTTACTGCCAGGGTTTGATTGCACCCTAGGGGTAGGAGGCCTGCACGGGCCAACACTGCTCTTACTGTTTTACAGTCCATACAGCAAACAAATAAATCTTCCACTCATTAATTCACTCCTGCTCCTTTCTGCCCACTGATAATGGTATAGGAAAAATTGGGAGCAGATTCATATTGGGCTCCTGTAGCTTGATGCATTGTGTCTCGCAATGCCCTCTCACATTAGATTATGTGAGCAGACAACTTCCACTTCTCTCTGAAGATTTCATTAGTGCTCCGGCGAACGCATAAGGAAGTGATTTGGAGTGGGCTTCGACTGTTTTCGCGAGCGACGGTCATTATTTTTGAAGTCCCGCTAGGCACTTTTACAAGGCCCCCATGGCACTAACTGGATGCGTCCTCGACATTTAGGGAGAGATTACGCCTCGTTCTTAACATAACCAAATCCAGAGGAGCGGGCCGTCCGACAGTCAGCTGACTTTTACGAGGGGGAAGACATGATAAACCGTGATAAAGCAGGATGGATTGTACCACCAAGAGAATCGCCTCAAGAGATACACTGAGAGCCCAATGTTATATTAGCGCAGCAGGAAATTGGTCAAACTTCCACGTAAAATTGATTCTTCAGATAATGACTGACCATAGACACAATTACGTCTTGCTTTGCTCGGTTGAGAATAGCATCAAGTTTGGTGTGACAAACAAACAGTAGGTTTTACAGCAATTCCAGCCACGCCAGGGCAATTCATTCTTCTTAATGTAACTAAAGGATGCAAAAGATTTTTTTTACTCTTTTAGGGCAATCAAGTGTTGAGTTGCTTTGAAGTTCTACTTCAGTGCAGTTTAGAGGTTTGTGTAATACAAACGTTGCCGATGCCAGCTGTGACCAAACAGTCCATCTAGATGAGATGTGATTCGAATCATGTGTTTGTTCGGCACATGTGCTTGCATCTTCTCATCTTCAGAAATTTGTATTCATAATGGTTTCATAGGATTTAAAAAAAAAAACATTAATATGATTTGAGAAAAGTTTTAATTTAATGACTAAAAAAAAGTTACTATAGTAGTATATTAGTTAGTAGTACTAAAAAAAGATTTGTGATTCTCTCTTCAAGGATTCTGAATCAACTCGGAGAGATGGACAGATGCACAAGGGCATTACGTGTGCTCTACAAACTAACATACTCTGTTAATTGCTTGTAATTATTTTTTTAAATTACTTACATTTATTTATACTTTTTTATTTATGTAATTATAAGTTTTAAAGTCAGTGAATTAATTAAAGGATTAGTTCCCTTCAGAATTAAAAAGTTTCCTGATAAGTAATTTAGGCTTTTGAGGAAAACGTTCCAGGATTTTTCTCCATATAGTGACTTCAACAGTTACCAACGGGTTGAAGGTCCAAATTAAATGCAGCTTCAAAGAGCTCTGCATGATCCCAGACGAGGGAAATGATTGGCCATTTTCTAAAAAAAAATAAATTATACACTTTAACCACAAATGCTCATCTTGCACTAGCTCTGCGATGCAAATAGATTCATTGGTTCCAGGGCTAAAACTCTGGTAGTTGGAGCAACTTAATTTTTTTGAGTAATCAAATTAAGTTCCTCTAACTCAATGTAGCTATCATAGCACATGCTAACATAACTTATATAACATGCATATTTAAAGAATAAGAAAGATATTACTTGTTCACTGGCATTATCGCTGTCATTGCTTATAGAGTCAATGTAGTGTTATCTACTCTTAAGTTACAACTTTTTTTTAAAAGTTTAAATTACAGATGACATTAACTTGATGTAATGATCACCATTATTATGTCAACAGAACTCAACAAAATAATGTTTGCAGCTTAAAAGGTTTAATTAAAACAATAAATTAGAATTTTTAACTTGCAACCATGCATTTATTTAAGTTGTGGTAACTTTTTAGAGTGTAAAATCTAGATGAATATCATGACAATAAGAAAACTGTAAATGAATACAAGCAAAGGTTAACACATCAACCGCAGAGTAACTAGTACTGATCCAAGCAGTTTTTCCCAAACAGAGACGAACCAAAGAATATATATATTATATTTTTATGATGCTATTCAGTGCTTGTACAATATACAGTATAGGTTAAAAATAACAAAGCAATGTCAGATGAACAAAAGAACTTCTTGATATTCATAGCGAACATTTATCTTGTCTGTCTCTCTTTTCTAGAGGGACGAGAGTGACAGAGAGCACATGCTACCTGTCACAGCATACGGTGAACTCCCCGAGCGTGGCCTGAGAGCCATGTGACATCTCACGGTCTCTCACAGTCCCAGCACATCAGGCAGCAGGAGATGTGAGGGTGACAGCGAACTTGACACGCCGTGTACAGCTGCTAGGGGCAAATGACTACACTGCCAAGATCCTTCTTCCTCTAGCTTCCTGCCAGAGGTCTCTGACCTGTACTTAAAACACTAAATTCACTGTCCAGCATCCATCCATTCGAACCACAGTGAAATAATTATAATTCTCCAAAGAAAGAAACACCGATGCACTGATGTTGCTTTCTAGCTCTGCATAACTGGTACCAGGTGCGTACATGCTGAGCCATTCTTTAAGACATCGGCCTGGGCTCTGTTTAGATCTTCGAGTCAGCAGGGCTGTGGCCTCCCCTGGCTCAGGAATATGACCATAACAGCCTTTTGTAATCATTTAGTCATGAGGTAGTGTCAGTCAAACAGAATCACTTCCACAAGCCAAGTCGCTTTTCATGTAGAAACCATACTAGAGCGTTTGAAGAGCTTGGACTCTCATCAGAGCTGAAATTCAAAGCTCAAACACACATCTGTTGGTGGAAAGAGGATCTAATAAAGCAGCTTGCAGTAACACGATCAAATTATGTCTTCTGCAAATGTATTTATCCCTACTGATCGCAGTTCGGATGCATATTTTTGTCCCCGTATATATTTACTCAAAAAAATGCAATTCATACGTGCTATAAGTTGAATACAAATCTTCTATGATGAACTAATTTTTAATTTCTGAATTAAAATTTGTTTTGACTTTGATGTTGTGGCAACTTTGTCTTTGTGTGTGTGTGTGTGTGTGCGTGTGTATGTGTGTCTGTCTACATTCTGTGTTTGTATTTTATTGAAGACTACCAGGGGTTTAGTTTGGGGTGGGTTCTAGATTTGTATAGTTGCTTTTTTCTTTGTATTCTTGGATTTCCTGGCATAGACACATATATACACACACATACAACACAACGCTAACAAATATCAAAAGTAAATGTTCTTGAAAATGTTGTCAATAGTATCGACTTATATATTATCGACTATATTAGGGATTTGCTGATAGACTCCTGCTATATATATATATATATATATATATATATATATATATATATATATATATATATATATATATAAATAATTTTATATATATCATTTTATTTATATATATATTTATATATATATATATATATATATAAAAATGATATATATAAAATATAATATATATTACACATATATACATGCATACATACACACATATTATATATATATTATATAATATATTCAAAATTATATTTGTATATATTACACAATTATATATTATATTTATTATATTTTACAACAATATATATATATATATATATATATATATATATATATATATATATATATATATATATATTTGAGAATTAATATTAATTTATTATGAACATATATTATTCTTATTCAGGTATAATGTATATTATGTATTAAATAATGTATAATATAGCGTTTGAAAGCAGGAGTCTATCAGCAAATCCCTAATATAGTCGATAATATATAAGTCGATACTATTGACAACATTTTCAAGAACATTTATTTTTGCCATTTGTTAGTGTTGTGTTGTACACTCACATGTATTCAAAGTGTCAGGTAAATATGTTATTACTTTTTACTTGGCTACCCCACATGACACTTCTTACTAAATTTAAACATCTTGAAACTTCTATAAAATATACAAACGAAACCAACATGAGAATCCTAATACAGCAATCTCTTAAACACTGCTTGTGCTGGCAAATGAACACGAACACGCTGGCAGATGCATATTTCCCCCCAGATACCTGCTGCTTATTGTTATCAGGGCTACAACTGGTCCTGGCACAGGCACAGTGGATGAATCTCACCATACAGGGCTCATGCTGCAGAAACCCCCTGGCCTGAAGCTTATTGGGGGGCCTATAGCCAAAATTATGTTTTAGACCGTCTATAATCTGCGGGGCAAACGATAAGGTTTTCAGCCTTGGCTTTGCATAGCCTAATTTGCATTTAAAGGCCCTTAAGTAATCTGCAGGCTTATTTAAACCTCAGTAAGACACAAGGCGGGGAAAAAACAGATCCACTTCCAGTGTTTTCCCATGGTAGCACAAATCCCTCCCTCTGATCAGCTGGTGCACACTGTGCCCTGGCACACGCAGCGCTCGTGTATTGTCAATGGCTTTTAATTGACTGAGAATTATTTTTCCACAGCATTCAAACAAAATCTCAGCACAGGGACAAAAAGCTGCAGCCCAAGAAATTTCAACGCATACACAAAATATGCAAGATGATGCATTTTAAAGACAAAGGCCAAAAGAGACATCGAGTTACTTTCATAAAACAAAGACCTAGAGGACGGGTTTTCGCGCTGGCATTACTGATGTTTGGTTGCAGCGCAGCTTTTCACACACGCAAATGCATCCGGTGACAACAGCACAACAGAATGTGTTATCAGGTCATTGAAAAGCATTTTCTCTGGTGACTACGATCCAGACAATGGAATAAATCATTTCACGAGGCTTTTCAAAAAGCCCCTATGCATCTTCATGCCTGCCATTTTAAACATGTTCAGATATTTCTCGCCCTCACACTGGTGTTCATAACTATTCATTGAACACCAGTCTACTGCAACAACATGCATATACTGTAGATGAAATCTTTTCTATTTGTCTGCTCAGATAGTTCTACTTTCCATCACCAAGATACATTCAGACTGCTTCTATGTTGCCTCCTATATGTCCAGAAGGAATCTGAAAGATTAAATCCCATCGTTCCGTCTGAATGTATGTAATTTCGTCTGACAAACACCAGCCCTGTAGGGACGTTCCCTTCATTAATACTTGACAATGTTTCTGTCGTTCCAGAGAAGAGCAGCGTTGGGCAAGTGCTGGAAAGTGACCCAGATTCAATCTTTACTCTGATGCTTTTAACACCGAGCAACACCTGTGATGCAATATTTAACCCTGAGAATTACAAGGACACCCGACGTAACAACTGGTTGCACAGAATCCAGATGGCGAATTTTATCAAAAAGCATCACTGGGAATGCTTTAGTAGGACAATGTTCTTGGGGAAGTTTCTTCAAATGTAAACTGCTCTGTGGTGGAATCAAATGGAAATTTCAGTCTCTTGAGTAATACTTCCGAGCGTGCAATGCATGTCGATCCGTCTCAGACACATGACATACTGTGGCTGTGTATTTTTACCTCACATATTCCAGACGATTCTTATTTGCAGGGGTTTTCAAGCTTTTGGCCTATTAAAAAAAAAATGATAGAAAAGTAGAAAATTGGTAATTCCGTGTCAAATCAACCACATTTCGGAAACTTCCCCGGCTTTGTGTTAATATTTTTTTCTGTAGAAAGACAAAAAGTAATTCAGGGGATCTGTTACCACAACTTAAATAAATGCATGATTCCAAGTTAAAAATTCTAATTTATTGTTGTAATTAAACCGTTTAAGTTGTGCAACTTAATATCATGTGTAATTTAAACTCAAATGTCTGTGTTAATTGACTTTTTCTTTTTTTTTTAAGTTCTAGTAACAAAAATAGGTTGTAGTAACTAAATGAAATTGTCTTGATAACTTCAGAAATTAGGCAGTGGATTTCTAGTTCCCAGCATGCTTTGTATAGGACTGGATATGGAGAATGTTTTTAGTGAAGGGAGAGACTTGTTTAATGCTGTTATGTTTGACATTTAAAATAATTTCTGTAATGTTGAAGTTTTTGTGGTGAAGAGTAGATACATGAAGGTAAACACTATTGACTCTATAAGCGACTACTGCACTAATGCCAAAGTATTTAAAAGTATTTCTTACTTTTTCATTAAATATACATGTTAAATAAGTTAGCGTGTGCTATGATAGCTGTTGATTTGAACTGAAATAGATAAGATTAATGGGTTCAAGGGCTACAACTCTAGTAGTTGGAGCAACTTAATTTTTTTGAGTAATCTAAGTTCGTCTATCTCAATGTAGCTTGTTGGTTGAACATAATCCATGCAAACTGCTGCATTATTTTTTTTTTTTTTTTTTTTTTTGTAAAGCCAACACATTTTTTAAAGTGTATGGGTGAAAGACAAAATGTTAAATGTCACAGATTATATTTACTGATAAATGCACCATTTTGTAGAGGGTGTCAAAATTACAATTTTCACCTGAGATTTGGAACCAAATTACAGGGGTGTAAAAATGACTTAAAGATGGCAGCGATTATAAAGATTCTTGTGGTTTTTGTCACTCAAGAAGTATTAAAGATACCTTACTATCCTTTTAGATTCTGGTTCTTAAACTTTCCTTTTGGCATCTTCATATGGAGATCTTAATGCGGCTCCACATTTTGAGTGTGTGTCACTTTGCATACAGCCGATTTTCTTGTAAAGCAAAATATATGAAGAACAAATAATGTTAAGAAACTAGAAATGTATCTCAAATGCAACTAAAATTCCTGTCTGAGTTCCATAAATATTCCTTTTCCAAAGTTTCCAGTAACTCTAAAAGTATTCAAGATACCTTATAGAAGGTTATAAGATATAGAATTGTATGTGTACATACTGTAGAGTGCTGGGTTGTAACCGATTGCATGTACTCCGTCCAGTGCAATAAAGAGCATCAGGTGTAAATTCAATGACTACACAACATTAATTAAAAAAATAAAATTCAAATGAATAATTGAGAGCAGTGAAAAAAAATAAATAAACACAATACATTGCAAGACTGTCTTATTAGTGGTGCTTGCTCAGCCTAGCATTACTATTACTATTGCTCAGTTTTTTATGGGTTAGGGATTTCAACAATTTAATCCTATTAAATTTTCCAAAGTGATCAGACTTACAATTTTCACCTGGCAGACAGTAAAGAGTGTGAAAAAATCCCGTAAATTACACTGACATTCTGATCCCTCCTTCAGAGACTTGGCTTCTTTTGAATTGGTCCAGTAAGCAACCACCCAGTTCACCCCAGCAACCATTTCGAAACGCCCTAGCAGCCATCCAGAACAGGAAGACAAACATTTTCATTTGACAAAAATACGTATAATCAAATGCACAGCACTTTTGGTTCTCTCTCTCTCCTGGTTAATATATACTTCTGTTTGGGTAGAATTACCAGACTGTCAATCTGAATTTGAAAAAAACAAATCCCATCTCTTATGCGCACACACACACACGTTGAAACTACCGGAGCTTCTAGTCACACTTAAGTCTTTTCTTGCTCACTCTTCCATGCTGTAAGCTCTCTACGCACTAAACAACCATTTGGAGAATCTAAATGGCTGACTGCTCCACAGAACTCTGCCCACAGGGGTTCGGGCAGGTGACACTTGACGGGAACGTAATTGCTGCGGTTGTGTGCTGACTGACAAGGTGGACTACTTCACAAAATGCAATAAAATATGCTTGAGATACCAAAGGCAATACTTTAGTGACACTGTGTGGCTTTCTTTTTTGTTGGACATGCATTGTTAAATACAATCCCTCACTTCTTTCCAACTACAGTTATGAACACGTTTTGTCTCTTGTACTTTTGCTTTATTTAACATATGGTGGATGAGAGTCACAGATGCAGGTAGGGCTCAAACCTGAGCACCAAGGCTCAACATATAGAAAACATGGCTCCGCCATCCCATGTTGATTTGAGAATTAAGAAAGAGTCGTTTACATTATTCTCTAAAAAAGCCACAGACATTAAAAGGACAGTTCACCCAAAACACCATCATTTTTATTTGTTCCAAACCTGTATGAATTTCCTTCTTCTGCTGAACACAAGTGAAGATATTTTGAAGAATGTAGTTGATGGACCCCATTGGCTTCCATAGTATGGAAAAAAAAAATGCTATGGAAGTCAATGGGGTCCATCAACTGTTTGGTTTGCGACATTCTTCAAAATATCTTCGTGTTCAGCAGAAGAAACAAATTTATACAGATTTGGAACAAATTCAGGGTGAGTAAATTTTCATTTTTGGGTGAACTTAAAACTTAAGGCCCATTCACACCAAGAACAATAACTATATTAGCATGCGCACCATCAGCGAACAATATCGTTCTGTTTACGCTAAGCTCGCGCTTTAAGTTCTCGAGCTCTTTAAAGCTAGATGGATTCTGATTGGCTGTCAATGTCTTTATCATTCATCAGCTCGAAAAAAAAAAATAGTTTTGGAAGCGATTCCGACAATAACGTTTCTCTGTGCCGTTATCATTATAGTTGTGGGCCTAATGACTAGAAAAACTATAATATATTTTATACATTACCATTCAAAAGTGTGGGTACAGTAAGTTTGTTTTGTATTTTATTCAGGAAGGATGCATTAGTGATAGCAAAGACATTTATAAGTGCTTCTATTTAAAATAAATGTTGGAAAAGGGGGGAAAAAAATAGCAAAAAAGTAATGATGCTAAAAATTCAGCTTTGCAATCACAGGAATAAATTACATCTTAAAATGAATTCAAAAAGAAAACAGTTGTAATAAGATTTCACAGTATTGCTATTTTACTGTATTTTGATCAATTACACGAGCCCACACTTTTAAACAGTAGTGTATACAATGATAACTTAAATGCATTTAAAATAAATACATTTTACGAATTCTGCAAATCCTGATGAATAAGAAAAACCGAACTAGATGTAAGCCCTTCAAACTCTTCAAGGCATTTTGGTTAGGCACTGACACCGTTGCGTGCCAAAAGAATTAGAGATTTCCCTTTGAGGTCACACCAGGTGAACGAGCTCAGTGAATTCAGAGCTCTCGCTGTGTGCAAAGCACAACTGAACATTTTCATCTCATCAGGTGTGCGATTTGGGATTCAGGTCATGGCGTGCATTCCCAGATGTGCGCTTTGAGTGACAGATCAGAAAGACGACGTTCAGTGAAACATGCGTTTAAACACGCGCCACGGTCTCTAACTCCGCTGATTAAAGAAATTATTTTGGGAAGAGATTCCGAAACTAGTAACAAAGGGCTGATCTTGACTGCAATTGGTTCGACAAACAATATCGCAGCGGAATACGGCCAGCTCTGCTGAGAGAAAGCAAAAACACAGGCCCATTTTCATCTCTGCATTTTGCATTGCCACTTTATGGTGATATCAGTGATAACGTAGCAATATATCTGCCTCCTGAGAAGCTAAAAAAATCAGCTTTTACAGGGGGTGGGAAGGGGGTATTTTCACTTGTAATTGGGGTAGCTTTCATCTTGGCTGACAAGGCGAGCAGTAAAAAAGGGAGAGAACCAAGTGGGAGCTATCACTTCCCCTATTTCCTGGCCCCAGACAAAGCCAGCCAACCCACTGAAGATGATGTATTTCTGATCAAAGAGCTAGAGAGTTGTCAGCAGCCCCGGCTAGCTCAGCAACCTGATTGCTCCTGGATAGATTTGTCCCTTTGATCAGAGAATATTCTGACTGCAGGCACTGTTTATGCACTGAGACGAGAGGAGGAGGAGGAGGAGGAGGAGGAGGGGAGAGAAGAATCCAACATTATGAGGCGAGAGGAACAGATAGTACACGAGAGAGCGAGTGCGCGCTTAAGGGTACTTTGCCTAGGGACTGCGTCTGGCTTATATTTGTTATAATTAGTTTCAGCTAATTAGATAATGCTATCTAACACATCCTCAGTCCTGAGTACAATGCTCCGTTATTTTTCTTCCTTCAGCACTTTCAGTCCCGGTCAGCATTTTGCTGCTGTAAAACACTGAGTATTGCAAGTCATACAAGTTTGAGCCATGTGATCTGCACATAAGCTATGGCGGTTCATTTCGATAATATCCGATAAGAGGAATTAAATACTCAAAACAACAATTAACAGATTATTGTTGGAAACGAGGACATAAATAAAGTGTCAATCTAGCTACAGCCCATGAATGAGAGAATATTTGGCCGATTACAATGGACGTGGCAAAGTAACGATCTTAATGCACGACGTGGAGGCAAAGATCCGCCCGACGCGAAGCACGGCGAGCCGTGGATTATCCCGATTATACAATGGTCATTCGCCAGAATTGATAACTTGAAGCGCAAAAATTCTGCATTTGGAAAACGCTTGATTCCTCCATCTTAATAGGGAAATATAACAAGAACCATCTCGTCTTAGAGCCCATAAAGCGAACAGATTACTAATTATGCACATTAATGAGCCAATTGACATGGACAGTATGGTTAACCGCAGTCAGACAGCCATACATGTGCTCTGCTCTGGACAGTCAGCCCTTGTGGTTGCATCTGTCTGCTTGTTGCAAAAACATCCACAATCTCTTTAGCATAACGATTTGCGTAGACAATATCAATCAAACTAAAAGAAAAGGTTTTTACCTACACTAATAATCACGGTCCCCAGCGGCAGTGGCAATGCTGCAACAGCTACTTTTAAAAGAAAGAAAAAAAATGCAAGCACTGGTATTCCCTTCAGGAAATGCAAGCCTATGTTTTTGTAAAAATGACATAAGAGTACTTTGATGCTTTAAACCATATATAGACTAAACAAGGAAGACAGACTAATAGTTATATGCCATATAAATAGAGTAAAAAATAACAATTTGGTATGTAAACACATTAAAGTAAGAAAAGACCAATTAAACTTTAGTATGCAAATATTATTATGACATCATCTCTTGTGGTTAAATTTGAATTTGTTAAAGTGAGATATTTGCTGTTTAAGGACTACAATAAATGATTGGTAGGGACTATAACGCGCTTCTTCCTGGGTTAGTGACATCACAAACCCCAAAATTTACATAAACTCCGCCCCCGAGAACACACAACAATGGCCAAAGCCATGTTGGGCTGCTTTAGAGAAGAGGAAGAGTTGTTGTAGTCGAGTGTTGTTGATGCCGTCATTTTACACCGGACTGATTCACAAACGAGGGTCAATTCAACACTGGATTTGCACAAAAGATTAACATGACGACACATGCTAGTCATGAGTTGAATCAACTCCACAGCAACTACATAATTTTATCCACTAACCATTCAGAAACATCTACACACATTCCAAAAGTTGTAACTTCTTCCTGAGTCTCTCCATCAGTGTCCGGTTTGAACAATGTAAGGCTGAACACGTTACTGACAATCCTCATTTTGGCTGTGTGAGATTCTCCAGCTTTGTTGTTGTTGAGCAACTGAAGCACAAGCTGTTAAAGCTCTTCTGGAAAGGGGGCCGGGAGCAGCAGCTCATTTGTATTTAAAGGGACACACACAAAATGGTGTGTTTTTGCTCACACCCAAATTGGGGCAAATTTGACAAGCTATAATAAATGATCTGTGGGGTATCTATGTGGGGATGTGGGGATGTGGGGATCTGCCATCAGTGGTCAACTACTACAAACCTGGGTGTTTTTATTTAAAAAAAAAAAAAAAGAGAGAGAGAGACTTCAACTATATCCTTCCTCTGTGATGTTATCGTTATACAGTAGTTGTGGTCTGCTCCTATTCTCGTAGAATTATTGCAATTATTAATCTTTCATTGTTATAGTTATGTGAACAGCCCTTAAGGCTAGTGCAATAAAGCGTTTTCAAACACTTAGGCTAAATAACTTTAAAAAACAGCATGAATAAAACTACATAGCACACAAGACTGACTTTATCAATGAAAAAGTTTGAATACAATATTTATGCTAAATCCATAAAGTTGAATTCAATTTCAAAGTGTGTAGAATAAAAAAGTATTGAAAGCAAAAAAAAAAAAACAGAATAAACTAAGACCTTGAAATGTTTTTTTTTCTGTATTTCACCATGAAAAAGAACACAGACTGAGTTCACGCCTACAGCAATTTTTTGTCTAGCTTGTAAAACCTAGACATGCTGCTGCCTATGCAGTCTCAAGTAAAAAGTTAAAATCAGGATGCAGAAAGGATCTCTTTTTTTTTTTTTTTTTTTTTTTACTCGTCACCTTTCATTATTCGGAGCTTGATACTATTTTCAGCATCATGGCATGCCAGCAATAAAGACAGCGATTATGTAAGCCCTGCTTAGCATATGCGACGGTTAGAATTGGGTCAAACAGTGATGCAGAATCCAGGTCATCTCTGACAGCTGATGAAAACCGAACTCATCTGTGCTGTTGTAATGATGTATTTATGAGTAGGACGGGATCTCTGGGTAGAAGGGGCCGAGCACAGCCCTCTCAGTAATGACAGATTACTTCCACTAGTTTGTGTGTGCATTTCCAAGTCCTCTCAGCCTCTGTTGTTTCTTCTCTGCTTTACCTGCCAGCCAAACCTTTCATATCCCTGTGCAGGGGGGGCTAAATGTTGCATTATTAATATATGAATCACTCTTCAGAAAAGAAAACATGTATGATTTACCCACAGGGCAGTTCTCAAACGGCTGGTCTGTGTATCAAAGAACTACACAGTCTTCAATCCAGGGCCATTTTGTACTGAGATTTATAGACCGTTTTGTTCTGATTGATATGTTGAGTCTTTCATGAATATACCATCTGATGGGTGCTGGTTTCCCATAAAACATGCAAGGGATGCAGGCTGATATATGACAGAACAATACATTGGGGTCTATGATTAAAAAACAAAACAAAAAAAAAACAAAACATGCATGGCTCTTTGACATAAGTATTGCCCATAAAAAATCTAATAATAACAAAAATATTTAATTAAATGCATTTTGTTTTGTATTTCATGACATTTTTTTCAATCTGAACTAACCTTGTCATTAAAAAGGTTGACCTCTGCACACAGTCAGGGGTCCTCAACCATATGACTACATTTGTCAGCAGTGTTGGGGAAAGTTACTTTAAAAATGCATTAATGCAAAAATAGCTAATTGCGTTAGTTATGTTTTATGGAAAGTAATGCGTTTGTTACTTTTCCAATTCTTTCTCTCACCTGGGCTGGGATTGCTCTTTTTGTTCTAGGGTTCTAAAATGTTACATTATTATTATTATAACCATATGTTATAATTTTTTTGTACACATTGAATTTATATATTATTGAATTAACAGATCCACCAATGCTACTCGATTTTAAATCGCACGATACAAAAAATAACAAACGCGATTCTTAATGCAATTATGAAATTGCAAAGGCTGCGATTATTTTTTCATGCGCAGCTTGTCAGTGAAGTACGGCTCCAAATCCAAAGAGTCGCTTATAACGTACATTTGAAAAAGCAACGCACGCCATTTAATTACATTTAATAATCATTTAATAACATGTTTTTACTCCAAACTCACTTCATAACGACAGTTGAGCATCCTTCTGTGAGATGATGTGGCTTCTTACACAGAATGAGGCAGTCTTGTGTTTATTAGTCATGTTTACTCAATCAAAGTGTTTCATGCTTCTGTTTATTCAGCTACAGCGTGTAATCATCTTCTGCTGAAGGGCATATTTTTAGTTTCTGCGCAAGAGCGCCCCCTGGCTTTCAGATGGAGAGGCATTTACTACTGATCCGTACAGCTCTGACAAGCTGCGCATTAAATAATCACAGCCTTCGCCAAATCACGTGCGATTTAAACGCGATAAATCGTGCAGCTCTAAGATCCACATAAAAAAATAGCATAATTTCATAAAGTCAGTGGTTTATTAATGATTTTCATATGAATGTTTTCATAGCAATACCAGCACCTTTGCATTTACAAGTCACAATGTTAGCTTCCTCACAAATAGTAAAGGTGCTGCCATTCTCCAGAAACATCACAGTGCATTATTTAACACAAGTTTGCGGTGTCAACACTTTTATTTCTATCATGCGCTGAGGCCACAACTCTGCTTGTCCTTTTTGACAAATGATTTCCTCTTTGGCATTTACACCAAGGTAACTCATTTATAGCATCTCAAATTTACATGTAATATACATATCAGAATAGCCAAGGCCCATCACGTCACATATGGCTTTTGTTCGCAAGCGTCAACCAAACAAGGGAAATGTTACCGAAGGCATCCCACTCCGCTCCAGCTAATCAAAGCCACTCAAAAGTTGTACGGCACCAGATCTGTCTGTGAAACCTGACATTTCTTGGTGAAGAAACACATTTAATGCCGCCCTGTCTTCTGTTCGCGCCGTGTAAAGTTTAATGAGCACCTTTTGTGGCAGGACATGAATAATGTATACATTACCCCACTTTAAAGCATACATGCCGCATGTGTCTTGAGAATGGACAGGAGGCGCAGTGATGGACTGGTGAAATTAAAAGCCTGAGGGGGAGGAGAAAAGTTAAAGGCTCCACATTACGGTCGATTGTGTCACCACGTCAGTTTCAATATAAGTGGGAAGATGGAAAAGATGTCCACTCACCCCCCTCCAGCCAAGTCAATCCTCACCAAAGATGTTCATTTACGGGCAAAACGAATGCACTGAAGGGTGAAGCCACAGCAGAGATATAGAGTTTCCCAAGGCGCAGGAAAATACTTCCAAAGGCTTCTGTCTGGGTAAATGTTGCCAATATGAACCCATTTACTATTAAAAGAATAGTCCGCTAAAAACTCTTTTACTCAGATTATGTCCACACTAATATGATTTTAGTTGAAAAATACTCATGTTTTCCCTCAAAAACATTAAAATACATTTTCATCATCCACACAAAACTGGATAAAAACGATCACTGGTTTACATCGGTGCGTTCGAAATCACATGACTGCGATCGTTAAAAATTTGGTTCTAATTTAGCATGAATGTGTCTGAGCGTACATCCATCATGTTGGTTTTGTCATGTGACCTACCAGTGTTGGGGAAATGCATTACAAGTACCTTGAGTTACTTGTAATCAGATTACTTTTTTTCAAGTCACTAGTAAAGTAACACATTACTTTTAAATTTACAACAAAATATCGGAGTTTTCCCATGAATTTGTATTTCTTTCAGCCTGAGGTGAAAGGGCCTTAACATGTGCCAAAAATAGAATTTTTTTCATTGTTATTTAAAAAAAAAAAAACAAGCAAGCCCAACCCAGGTGAGAAAAAGTAAAGCAAAAGTAATGCAATGGATTACTTTCCATAAAAAGTAACTAAGTAACGCAAGTAGTTACATTTTTAGGAAGTAATTGTAATGCTTTACTTTTAAAAGTGACATTCCCAACACTATGATCTCCTCTCCCGTGGCCTCATGGGATAGTAAAGTGTCCATCAGATGGACTTTTCACCTACTGTTTTATGATACACTATGAATTTGGATATAGTACTCACTTTTCACCTACTATGTAGTAGGCTTATTCAGATGCAGTCAAGTCTATTACTTACACACATATGAGAGATTATACAAACACTGCAAACAAGCTATTAAACAGTTGAGGCAATTATTTTGGATCTGATTTGTTGTGTTTGTATGTTGAGGTCATCATGGTGATAATTAGGAACCGGGATTGTATATATGATTAGTGAGAACCGCCAGCGTCATTGATTCCAACATGAGTGGATACAAGAAATCAAAATGTTTAAAAGTTTCTGTTTGTGGTGGAGGTGAACAGCAGTCCAGTGTGGAAGAGATTCAGAAACCAATGTTGCGAAACCAAAATGTATTGGTGTGGAAGTAGCCTTAATAAATGAATAAATAAAAAGATATTTCACATAGATCTTTTCCATACAAAAAGCTCAGTGTGCTCATAGTGACCACAGGCTGTCAAGCTCCGAAAAGTATGAAAAAAACACCTTTAAAGCTGCAACAATGTACAATTTTTGCAGTAAAATATCCTAAATAAAAATATAAAAATACATTTATAGACAGAAAACTAATCATTGTTATATAGCTCAACGCATTCAGTCTTAAATCAAATTGTCTTGATTTTTTGCGAGTACTATGCAAGTAACGTTAGATAACATAACAATCAGATGAAGCTTTATTTTTAGTAACAGTAATACAGAATTTTCTCCATCATACAATATGTTTTAAAATGAATTGCATGCCATTTATCAACGCAAGCCATCCAGCATTCAATATGATATTCTAAAATCGATCTTCGATCAATATTGTAAAATCTCACAGCAGCCGCACAGAGAAACATTATAACATCATTCTCAACACACTCAAATGTATCTAATATGATAAACAGAGCTGCGTTTCCTCAAACTCATGACCGGAAAAAACGGAAGCGGCGCCAACATAATAAAAGTCCCGCTGCTCGCGAGGCGTGCGTGTCGTTCGTCTCTCAGTATCAATCGCTCCAGCGTCTCGTTCTGCTCCACAACACTCACTCCTGCTCTGCTTCAGATTACAGTAACGTTAATAATCACATCCATGAACATGATTTCTGCCTGATTCTTTTCCACCGACTGTGAGGTGAAGACCACATGTCCCAAGATTCCTCGCTCAAACTCGGCATCATCAAGCTACGCCTTTGTTTTGAATATGCGGATTAAAAAGTACATAGTGCACCTTTAAAATCCCCATAAAAATAACAATTTACCATACACTGTTAAATGTATGCTCAAAAAGAATATCTATTTTGAAAAAGGATGAACACGTGAAAATAAAATTTATATTCGAGTAACCCAAATTTTAAGATCATCCCTAAAATAAGTTTATACGGCTTTTAAATCACATTTGGAGTTTGACAGTCTCCAGTCACTGCTGCCAATATACTGTATATGAAAAAAAAATTATTATTTTTCTTTGTGTTCCTTTTTTGTGTTCTTTGTGTTAAATAACAGCATGTGGGTTTGGAATAACACACTAAAGGCAAGTAAAGAACAGAATTTTCATTTTTAAATCACCTGGCCCTTTAAAATGATGTGACAGACTACTGTACTGTACTGTGTACTGTATCCAGTGCTGTGATAATAAATAATGTGCTTATGGAGAACAGCCAAGTATACTAGGGTGAAAAAAAATACAGAAATTGCTTATGTAATACATGTGACCCAGTGACAATGTGCAACCTAGATTTCCAAAAAGCCACAGTATATATTACCTGTATAGTAATATGCTGATGTTTTCTTTTACGACCTTCAAAAAAAGCAAAGATAAATAACACCGATAACTTCCCAGCACAGTCATCTCTCTCGCTGCATTTTTATCCAGCAAACCTGCACCATATGCGACAGCCCCTCGCCCCTTTGATCATGTATAAGTGCAGCACTTCCCCCTTCCAATACATCCCTCCCTCCACACACGGCTCACCTAAGCCGTCTGTCATCCAGCCCTGTAACCGCCTGCTCTGCTCACTAAATTAGATATCTCCTGAGCAAGTCCTGCTGCTCGACTGAGCCTCATTGAGGAGATTGGTGGGCCTCTATCTTCTGAAAGATCTTCCCCCTGTTGAATAAGCAATGCAGCGTCCTTCTGGCCTGCCCAGGGCAACCCTCATCCACGTTCTCCTCCGCTTCCCACCCCCAAGAGATTGCCTTCCCAGCTACTCTCAGTCAACGCAGCCACGCTGATGCACAAAGAGTGGATGGGCTTAGCCGCCGGGTGATGGATGCATTTTCATGGCCATCTCCGTTATCTCTCTCAAACAGGTCCCCGACTTCATTCTCTTCCTTTTTCTGCCCCTTCTACCCTCTCCGCCCCCAAGCCTTTTATTTCGCCCCGTTTTCTGAAGGTCAATCATTAATGCAACTGGGCATTAGTGCTGACCTCCTGAACCCTCAACCTCGAATATTGAGCATTCAAACCCTTGTTTTGGTCCTTCTCAGCTCAGGCTATATGCAGGAACCAAGTTTTCAAGGTCAAAGACTGAATGACCTGTACCCCAAATAATGTGGAGGGGCCCCCCACTCATCATTGTCTCCATGGACACGGTTCAGCAAGGCCCAGTGCACTGATTGGCCAAGCGAGGCATCTTCAAGTTAATCAATGAGCTTCACTCGACAGGAAAAAGCATGAAAATCTATCAAGTAACTGACACTTGGGGCCCCACTGCTTTTACATTGCTTCGTTTTTAAACTAGATAAAGCAAACTAAAATATGCACATTTTCTAAGTGATAAAACACAAATGGTCCAACTTTAATAACATCAGGTTATAATAAAAATGTTTTCAAAATTTTAGTCATTCCCGCAGGTTTCGCACTCACATCAAAAGCGCAAGTGATTTGTTTATTTGTTCTTGTTTTATTGGCGACTTTTTATGAAAATAAAACTGCGTTGAGGAAAATTAGATTTTTGTTTGTATATGCATACGCTGTCAATAATTATAGTTCTTAGAAAGAAAATCGTAATTGGCAAAAATCGGTATCAGCAGGTCACACTACACTATTGGCCAAGAAAATTGCAATCGGTGCATCTCTATAAAAAAAAAAAAACAACATTTAAAATATTTGCCAAGTTCTTTTTTTATTTACGTTTCATGTTTTTGAAAATAAATTTCAAAAAGTTTACACTAAAAAACAATGTGGTGTAGCCATTATAAATATCATTACATTTTTGGGGAGTCACACCACATGACATTTTGCATCCTGAACTAACCTGGGCTTGTCAAATTACAAATATCCGAAACTAAGAGACTTATCAATTCTGTTGGAAGAAGTCGGTACTGAAATTTTAAAAATGTGACCAGCATTTCTCCCTAGCATTTTGATCACCATTAAGCTGATTCTTAAACACCTCTGATTGGCTACTGTGTTTACGCGCTCAACAGATACAATGATCAACGCTTCAAAATCATGTTGCAAATAGACATCTTTGATACTCTCACGTTTGAAAGCAGGCGTCGATCAGCCAATCCCTAATATATCCACTGATAGACACCTGCTTTCAAACACTGCATTTGTCCAAGCACTCAGTAAACGGCATCAAAGATGCCTATTTACAACATGTTTTTGAAGCATTGATCAATGCAGCCAATCACAGAGCATGAACACAATGGCCAATCAGAAGTGTTTAAGAATCCGCTCAAAATGTTTTTTTCTTTCTTGCTACCGAAGTCATTCCTTTTGACAACACTAGTTGGAAGCATATCCAAAAACCACTTGCACAGTGTTATATATTTCGTTCAGCTGAGTACTTACATTATCCTAAATATTTCCAAGAATATGTATTTTCAGAGAAATTCACAATGTTAAATATTGCCCCATCCCTCCCTTGTCGCTTGTCGGCTGTCAATGACGTAATATCTGCGTTATTCCTATAGCGCTGCATAGTAACCATGGCAACAGACAAGAACAGCTGCGTAATTCGCAATCGCGTCCGCCATTCTCGGCCATGCCCTGCTTCAAACCACAGTCATGTTAAAAACATGCATTCACTCATCCATAAACATCATTTCGCCATAAATATTTTTAGATCCATCGGCATGACGACAAGTTCCATGATTCGATAGTCATTCACTGCGTCATCAATCTACGCCTTTGTTATTGTTTTGAAGAGTTTAGCGACCCCTAGAGATGAAAAAAAACATTGTGCCTTTAATCGTCAAAAAGGTATATTCAAGTCATTGTATGCATGATTTGCATTCTTTGAGCCACAGAGCAGTTGAACACAGGGACCTCAAAGCTGAATCTTGGCAGCAGACTAAACAATAAATAAGGTGGAAACACTAAAAATGGGTTAACCGAGGTTGAACGTAGGTTCAAATATAAATTCTTAACAATTTTACCATTGAGAATACATTATGCCACTCAACTCTTTTTCACAGTATTGGCGGCATTTTGTTTTACACGTCCTTATGCATTATTAATGAAACAACACACTGGATTCTTGATTCTTTCTCAACCTAAAGAACCAGAACATGTCCTGAAACAAAGAAACATGGACCTAGGGTCTTTGTGAAAATGAAGAGCGCACAAAGCACTGCCATCACAACCGAAGACTCAGAAACATTCCAGAACGCATTCATTCTGGACAAGCTTCTTCATCATAAGCAATGGTGTTTGGCCCCAAACAAAACCCTCCTTCATTCCTGCAAACTCTGCATTTCGGGCCTCTCTCTCACAGCTCTGGAGTTTCACCAGAGCCTTGATGTATCACATATCTCTTGTGTTTTTCCTGCATGGCCGTGTCTGAGAGCCAAAGGTCAAAGGGTGAAATAAAGCAGAAGCTATTTAAAGTCTGACAGGGCCTTGAAAGTCAGAACTCACTGCTGTCCCAACAGCCATACTTCTACTGCAGGTCCCGTCCAACAAAGGTGTGGTGTGTTACAAATTCTTACAAAAAAAGAAAGGGGAAAAAAAGATACTTGGGAGAGGATTATAGGGGGTTTTCTTAACCCTTAAAGCCACTGGAGAAGAAAATGTTTTCAATTTTTACCAGCTGGACAAGTCTAGTTCACACTTGGGGAGTTGGACGTGCTCTAAAAACACAGGAATAACATGAGTATTACTGTAGCGTGCGGGCCATCGACATGCGTACAACATACATATCATAAATCACTTCTTCGGATCACACACCATTCATGATATTCAATAACAGCAAAACCCCCGGACACCATGTATGCATGCATACAGAGACTGACTTTAACCAGATTAAATCTATATGCCATGTTAAATCATTTACACGAGTCCAAAGCGAGATTTGCAATATTGCTTGAAACAGCGTTTTTTCCCCCCATTGAAAGATAGGCTATTTTTCATTTATAGCAGGAGATCGACAAATGTAGGCTGTGTGCTGTTTGCTAAACATATCATCAAATCTTGTAAAGCCTGCTTAATATTTAAAGTCCCGGCTATCCGAGCTAATGGCACAGGGCAAGAATAAGCTATTATAAAGTCAATAGTTTTATTAAGACAAATGATGGCATGGAGAAGAGGTTATTCTGATTAGTGTGGTTCATGCTTTTTAAAGGGGCAGATGTACAATAACATTTTCTATCAGAAGAGCCGGGCGCATTTCAACTCATTTCTCTCTTTTAGTGATGTTCAGTTTACAAACCAATCTTTCTTTCGAATCAGTTCTAAACAATTCCTTTGAAACGATTCACAAAGTGTTTATAAACCATTTGATTTTAGAGCAATAACTCAACATTTTGGAGAAATCAAACAAAAAAGTGATAAATCATAAATACAGCTTAAAATACTTTTTCAACGTATGCTTAAATTCAACTGGGTCTGCAACACGATTCAAAACTCAATCATTTTGAACTAGTTAACTGAAACAAACTCTCTAAACAAATTGATTTGAATGAATTGAAGGCAATGTTTGTAATGGAATACTAGCGCTCAGTGTAAACTGCCAACTATATTGAACGAATGATTCAATGACTCACTCACTTGGTTCATTACTGGAAGAATCAGCATTTTCGAACAAATCGCTTGAATGAATGATTCAATGACAAACACTTTTTAACAGTCACTTGCCGCCACCTACTGGTGTAGCAATGTAACTGATGCAATCTTTATCTGAAGCATCCAGTTACTGATTTAATATATTTTGATCTCTACCATAGACACCAGCGTTTATAACCCAATTATAAACCTTTATTCCAGTTCTTCTGTGATAATCTGAATTATTGTAACAGAAATGATGATCCTGTGTATTTGTAAAGCTGTTTCATACCTGCCCTCTCTGGCTTGTCAAAGGTTTAAACAGCAGAGCTGAATTATTGTCATTAAGATTGCGTGGGTGTTTGAATCGAGATTGCGATCTTTAAATGATTAATCGTGCAGCTCTGATTTATTCTAAACATTTATTAACCATATTGTTGGAATCATAACTCAACATTTGGCAGAAATTAATTACACCGTTAAATACCGTTTAAAATACTGCTCATTCATTTTCATGTATAATTAAATTCCTTCAATTCTGCTTACTGATTCACAACCCAAATGAATCAGTGAATCATTTTAAACTAGTCAACTGAAAAACAAATTAATAGGAAGTTATGTTTGCAAAAGAATACTAGCTTACTCTGTACTGAATACTGCAAACTATGCATACACTTAATATATGCAAAATACAACATTATACAAATTTAAATTTACTTTGTCTCAGTGGAAATGGAACATCACTTTAGGACCCCGGTTTGGAATATTGCACAGTCATCTGGAAATTCTTTACATAATTACACAAACTATGCATTGCAAAAATAGTAAGATTGGTACGGTAATGTGCCATTTTGAAAATTGTAGGCTTCCCAAACTTAAAACATGTTGGCAACAGTCAAGATCAGAGTAAGAAACAAAGTGCAAACAGAAACTTTGGCAGCAATAAAACTGCATTCAGACAAATGTGACTTTTGACTACGTTTTGTGAGTCCATCCAAGCTCTTACAGCTTGATACAGCATGTAGCCAAAGCTGTAGACCAAACAGCACATTAGCGTCTCCAAAATCTTATGATGATGTAGGCGTTAATTGCTTTGACGCCCTAAATCTGGCAATAATCCTTATTAAACTCAACTTGCATGTGATTTAAAGAGCACACAAGCACATCTGGCTCACATCACAGGGTCATCATCTGCCAGAATAGCAACCGGCTGCTAAAACACGGGGTGTTGCTTGAGAAATTCAACACAGCAGCAGCAATCTACTGCACTAAAGATCAACATGGATTTTTTTGGAGAATACAAAGTGACATTCTTTTGCAGTATTTGCGAAATTGATTCATACCGAAGTATGATTTCGCCCACTGGAAATAGAGAAAAGCTCCATCTAGAGATGTCACGAGTCATGACAATATCCAGAGAGCTTCTACTCTTGCCTTGCTTCTCTTTATTTTTGTTATTTTCCTCAATGAACTGCAGTCTTGAAAATCTTCAAAACATCACAGGCCTCTTTCTACTTTGGTCTTTTCCCTCTAAAACAAACGCTCGCATGCACTCTGACACAATGACAGGCGGCAGGAGTCAATGCTGTGGTTGACCTCCATGGCCAGTGGTTTGGTTCACTGAGTGTGAGGCTCCACAACAAAGAGCAGCGACCTCAGCTGGCCTGACCTTCCGTTCCTCTCCTCCTCATATCTGGCCTACCAAGCAGGCAACACGAAAACAGAGCAAAAAGCTTTATGTGAGGTGGGGGATACCTGGTGTACATTTACACAACAACAATGTGCTTAAAACTGAAAAGTTTTTCCTTTGCGGTTGTGAAAAATTGCGCACAAAACGATCCCCGTTCACACGGATCCGCGAAAACGACTAAAAACGCTGTATTATGCTGCCAGGCCAGTAGATGGCGATGTCACTTTGTAAAGAAACACTACTCATCTGTGCGCATATGAGCTTTTCCACTGACTAGCACATATTTTGTGTCAACCATTGTTGTTTTAGTTGTCAAGTACTCACAGTTTACACAGAGACAATAAGAGTATCCTTTTAAAAAACTCGCACTTTGAAACCTGTTTTCAAATGTTTGTGTTTTCAGGCATCCAAAACACGGCTGTCATGCAAATGAACGGTCAAAACACATTAAAGATTTAAGACAGAGGTTTTCAAATGCAATATCAAAGACCACCAAACTTTTTTTTTTTTTTCCTTTCATATTATTTTTATATTCCATACTATGGAAGTCAATGAGGCCCATAAACTATTTGGTTATCCAGATTCTTCAAAATATATTCCTTTGTTTTTTAGCAGACGAAAGAAATTCTTACAGGTTTGGAACAACTTGAGGGCGAGTAAATGACGACGAATTTAATTTTGGGGTGAACTATGCCTTTAAATCAGTGATAATAATAATAAATAATAATAAAATTAAGTTCACATCTGTTAAATGGTCACATGCACGTAAACAACTATTGTTATTTATTTTAATTTTAAATGTTTATGACTTAAGTAGTTATTAGTTTTCATTAAACTCACAAACCCCTGCAGTTTCATCATAATCCTCAGTCTGGGAAAAACTGACGTAATGTAATATTTAATGCACTTCATGTTGTTGATAAAGAATGGAATACATTTTCTTTCTCTTATATTGATTTTTATATCAATATGGTACAAGATTATTCAAATTAATGTGATAAACAAGTTAGGTAAAAGTAATCTAAAAGTGATTTTAAAAAGTAGTAAGAATACATTACCTAAAATGAGTAATCTAGATTATGACGTAATTTGGAAGCAGTAATCGACTACAGTTTTAAGTAATCTACCCAGCACTGCTTGTTATCATGCTCAGTCATGTTAGTAGGTCGTGCTGCAAAATCACCAACATTAAAGTCGCCTGTGGTGAAAATCGACTTTTTAATATTGTTTATCTGTCTATGTGGTGTTTTTAATATGTTTTAAGACAAACAAATTCATAAGTCAACATTGTTGCTGAGTATTTTCTCCAAAAACATGTTTGTGATGTCACAAACTACTTCGTCAACGACTGGATCTCTGAACTGGTATGAGTGAGTGGAGGCGGGGCTAATTTACATATTCATAGAACCCCATATACTAAATGGAGGCAAGGGGGCAGAGTTGCATTCAAGCTATTTTAAGTCATTTTAAGTCATTTTTAAGTAAAAAAAAACATTTAAATATGTCATTTTGGCGATCAAAGATGAGTTTTTAAGCGACTGCAGGGGGACTAACTAGCATAGTATCCTTGAAGTGGATAAAGTTTCAGATGACCTAGGCTCTGAAAGAAAAAAAAAAACAGTTTTGCCTGCTTTTAAGCTAGTGTTGACACTAGGAGCTTTGACAGAAATGAATAGGAATTCCTTTCCAAACTTAAAGTGGATTTTCTCTGACCAGCAAAGTAGTATGCGGCTCTCAAGGAAGGCCCACTTGATAAAAGTTGAAAGAGTTTGAAAACGTCAAAGAAACACTCAAATAAATCGAGAACATTTGTTCTGCAGAATTTCAATTGAGGGAAACCTTGACGCCTCCTTCTGATTCCACGTCTTACTGTTGTTTTGTGAACATATGAAAGATATCTGCCGTGGTCCACCAAAGGAGATATTAGAACTCTGCCAAATATAAAACAATAAAGCTTACATTACCCCCCCTTTAGGATGGCCAGGCATAATTTTATGGTCAAAAAAGGAGACGCTTCACATTTAATCAGTGTATATATTTGGGGCCCATAACATATTTACTTGTAGAAATTAAAATATGAAAATAAATCTTATGATACAACAAATAATAATAATGATGATGATGGTGATTATAACTTCTATAACAAAAAGTGTTTTCAAAAAGCAACTCGGTCCATGTATTGTATTTCTGGATCCACTGATGGGCGATGAACGGCCCACATCTGCATGGTCTGTCAGTTCTCTGACGGTCTGTGTGAGGTGGATGAAAGCCATGACCAAATAAACTGACAGAGCCAAACCTTTACCTCCATTCACCTGCTCTCCTCTCAGCCTGAACCTACAAGCTCTCTCCTGTGTGTCTCTGTTTCAGCGCCAGAGCATTTGTATCAAATCACTTAATACGCGTATTGAGAAGGACTAGACCTCACAGACAAACTCTCTTGTACTGTCATTTGCTTGGATTCAGACCAGCGCCCATATGACTGGATAGAAAGGGGAGGAAATGAAATCTGCACCTATATCCCAATACATAACTTCTGCACTGAAGTCCATTTGGGAATGGAACTTCAAGCTAGGGAAGCACGATTAACCAATCAAACCGAATTTGCAGTACGGCTTAGTGCAATTATCAAATTGAAAAGTCTATGATTGAATTAAACAATTAAATGAATTAATTAAAGGATTAGCTGACTTCAGAATTAAAATTGTCATCCAAGATGTTCATGTCTTTCTTTCTTCAGTTGAAAATAAAGGTTTTCGAGGAAAACATTCTAGGATTTTTCTCCATATAGTGACTTCAACAGTCCAAATGTCAGTTTCAGTGCAGCTTCAAAGACTCTACATGATCCCAGACGAGGAATAAGAGTCTGATCTAGTGAAACAATCAATCATTTTCTAAAAAATAAAATAAAATAAGAACATTTATATAACTGTTTAACCACAAAAGCTCATCTTGCACCGATCTGTGATGCGCCACACATTACGTAATCACATCAGAAAGATCACAGGTGGAAGTACCGCGGTATTATTAGTAGTAGTAGTAGTAGTAGTAATATTACTATTTAGTTGTAATGAAATATATAAAATAATTTTTGTTTTGGCCCAACTGTGCAGCCCTAAAAAGCACAGCAAACCTGGAGCTTTTAATAATAACAACAACAATATTAATATTATTATTATTAGTATTAGTATTAGTAGTAGTAATATTATTATTTAGTTGTAATTTTATATATATATATATATATATATATATATATTCGATATATGTCAATAAATGTGAAAAAAGTAACTTGCGTTACTTATTTGAAAAAGTAACTTTAGTAACGCATTACTTTACTAGTTACTTGAAGAAGTAATCTGATTACATAACTCAAATATATAATCAATAATCAGCCATAACAATAATAAAATAATAACAATAATTCCAATCACAATTTTTATCAATATTTTATCAATTTTTAAAAATCTGAATTATTTTCTGCTCAATTTTTTTCCAGACTGTCCTAATTCTAGGGTATCATTTAACAAAAGCAGTTGTAAAACAGAAAAAGAAAGACAAGTCTTTTGATTTTTTTTTTTACATAATTTCAGTAGAAAATGAATCATCATGACAAATGGGATCCATTTTGTTTCTCAGTAAGATCGCAGAGAGATACTCCACAGAGCGATGATAGACAGAATGAGATTATCATTGTTTGTAAGCTTAAGTTTAAAACGGCACTTCAATTATACCAACTTAATGTCTGTAACATATGCGACGACATGCCTTACTACCTCTCTGCAACATAAAAACACATCTAGTGCCATTACAGCAGATTCAGCCGCATACGACCCAGTTTACCGCTCAGCCTGCTGTTTTGTAGCATTTCAACCATTCAATTATGCTAATGCAAAGGTGTTAGTGCACAATGCTGAAAACACATCATTATTTAAGCCAACTTGGGCAAAGAACACTACTCCTGGATCAGAGAAGCGAATGTCATTTCTCTGACGTAATGAACAAAATGCTCAGGGAACATAGGGTGCTTAGTTTGAAGTAGTTTGAAAGCCTCTTGTACACCAAGTGCACGCATTCACTGTGGGGTTTTATAATGAGTTCCTCTCCTTTTTTGCTCATTCTGAAGGCACTGATAGGCACTGAATGCGGGCGAAATTGCTCTGGCAGGAGCAGATCCAGCTCTTGCCTTTCGTTCATTATTTGTTTCAGATCAGAGAGAGATGTGGAGAGTCTATAGATCACAGTGTAAGCTCTACATATGCGTCCCTCTATCTCCAAGGCACACAGACAGAGAGAGAGCGCAATTTACTAAGGCTGCTCTGAAGGATCAACATCACTTCAAAGAGGCCCTGGCTGAGTGCGCTGCCGCGTACGCCAATACGGGTCTTGTAAGTGTGGGTAAACACGAGGAGATCACAAGCCCTCTAATAGCAGCCTGTATCTTAAGAGGTCCCCACCTTCTGCCTGCCTTTTAAATGTCTTACGAGCTCGAGACACAGAAAGCCTCTGCTCTCATGTACATGAAGTACTTATGTGTGCCATTACTCTGAGTGAGGGCGAAATGCATGCGCAAACACCTACTGATTTTCATAAACATGCAGTACGACTTCATCCGGAGATGAGTCTGGATCGGTTTTTCACATAAATGTGTATCCACACACAACCATTCAAATGATTGAGGTCAGTGAGATTGTATTTCCATTTTATATAAATTCCTGTTCTTTTTAACTTTCATTCATGTATTCATATTTATATATATATTATAATATAAATATGCATTTACTGTATTTGGTCAGTGTTGGGGGTAACGCATTACAAGTAACTTGTAACAAGTAATTTGAGTAACGTAATCAGATTACTTTTTCAAGTAACTAGTAAAGTAATGCGTAACTAAAGTTACTTTTTCAAATAAGTAACGCAAGTTACTTTTTCACATTTATTGACATATATTGAAGCTTTACGAATCTTTTGTTTCGAATCAGAGCTTGTATAAAACTGCCAAAGTCATGTGATTTCAGGAAACGAAGCTTCATTACGTCATAAGTGTTTCGAAACGTTTCTAACGTGACAGTCAGATGAACTGTTTTAAATACATCAAAGTGTAAATTATCTTGCTGGCAATGGAGGCATCACTGAGCCATCAGATGTTATCAAAAATATCTTAATTTGTGTTCCAAAGATGAATGAAGGTCTTACGGGTGTAGAATGACATGAGGGTGAGGAATTAATGAGAGAATTTTCATTTTCAGGTGAACTAACGCTTTAATCCAGAATGGCATCGCAGCTGAAAGGTTTGTTTGAGCTGCGCCCTCTACTGTTCAGGTGTAAATATGCATTTCGTTCAGCATGAGGCTTATTCATTTCACTTTTGGTGTGAAAGGACCTTAACATTTGCAAAAATAGCTTTTTTGTTGTCATTTAAAAAAAATTATCTAGCAAGCCCTCCCCAAGTGAGAAAAAGTAACACAAAAGTAACATATTGCATTACTTTTCATAAAAAGTAACTAAGTACCGTAATTAGTTACTTTTTTAGGGAGTAACACGATATTGTAATTCATTACTTTCAAAAGTAACTTTCCCCAACACTGCATATGGTTTATTTACTTGAGGCCTACACTTCTTACATTAATTGAAAATGGTGGTATTAATTTTCCGCTATTAATTATATATTCCACTATATAATTTTCCACATCACCATTTCCACAGTATAATTATCAACTAATTACAAATGATATCACGTAATATAGATTCCTGTTTCTCCGTTTTCACTTGTGTGTCTTTGGAGGGTGACCCTTGTCCAGCAAGTTGTACCTTTTTCTATTTTCGACAAAATTAGTTGTTAATGGTGTAAAATTGGTTTTCAAATCAGTTTTGGGCAAGTCTAACACATGTGCCACATTTCAGAAGGGAAGTGAGACTTCACTGATTAGCTTAATAAACCATCAAACAGTGGCTTTGATGCATATGTTTTGAGAAAGAGAGAGAGAAAAAAACTTGCTTGGATGTGATGTTTCTTTCAAGCCATGCCACCTGATACACTTGACTACCCCCAAACCCCTCAGAGGAGGTGGAGTAAATAAAACTCGACTTTAAAACCATCCAAGAGATTAATTTAGCACATTCAGCAAAAAATAATGGTCTTATAACACTTGCCTTTGTTTTCTTGTGTTATGCTGAGCAGTGTTTGGGAAATCCTGATGCTCTCAGTTGTAGTATAACCTTGTAAGAATCCAAAACGACATTAATAATAACAGGCCTCAGAGTGGTTGGTAAAGTATTCCTCCATAACATTCATCAAGGTTCTCACACCTAAAGACTCAGGAACACTGACATCTATTGGCTCAGAGGTTTAACTGCACGTGCTTCATTTACATTTCATTTCTTTCCAGAGCCACTGCCTTTTGACTTCTGTTTTTTTCACCCCCAGATTAATAAATATAAGACTGAATTTAAAAAAAAACATAGTAAAAAATGACATATACTACTGTTTAAACTTTTGGGGACAGAAATGTCAAAAAAAATATTTTTTAACAAAACAAATTCTGTCATTTTGAACTTTCTTTCCATCCCTGAAAAAAGAAGTATCACAGTTTCCATAAAAAATTTTAAGTAGCATAGCTGTTTTCAACATAATAATAATGAGAAGAAATGTGTCTTGAGCAGCAGGTCAGCACATCAGAATGATTTCTGTCAGATCATGTGACTGAAGACTGGAGTGAAACACAGCTTCACCATCACATGAATAAGTTTCATTTTAAAATAAATTCAAACAGTTATTTTATATTGCGCACACGCACACGCACACACACACACACACACATATATATTGAAAAAAATTTTTTATATATATATATATATATATATATATATATATATTGAAAAAAAAAAAAAAATAAAAAAAAAAAATATATATATATATATATATATATATATATATTTATATCTTCTGTAATCTGGCATAACATTTTATATTCAAATAAAAATGTGATAGAACTTGATTTTTTCCTTGCTGGATGCTACATACCGGAATAGAGACAGGTGTTGGGATTTGTCAGGTCAACAAAAGGATTTCTGAAGTAGAAGTTAATGACAAGTACACCAAGGATAACTGAATAAAAGTCTCGGATATGCATCCTTGGGTAAAGTAAACCCATATAAACACTGCAGATGGGATATTCAGCCCCATTTGGAGTAAGAAAAGGGAGAACTGACAACTGCAGGTTTGTCAGAAGTTTGCTCCATTGACATTGATCTCCATCTGTGGGCTTTTTACACCAGTGGCTAGAAGTGAAGCACTAAAGCCATGGTCGTTCTTGAACATGACACCATCTTTCCCTCCCTCCCAGCTGTGAGTGCCCCTCAGTGAGGGTACTGTGGCTCTGGCAAAACCCCCACCAGATGTTCCAGCTCTCCGGGGACTGATGGCAGGGCCTCCGATGAGGATAAGCAAATTGTCATTAGAGTCATTATGGCAAACAGGACTTCATTTCCAAAGGCAGGTCACAAAGTTTGCGCTACGCTTTGTCTCACATGCCCAGAGTGGGCGTTGATGGATTTGTTGCCCGTGAAAACAGAAGGCCAAAATGTCCTCCGCTGCTGTGCTGGACTCACTGTGATACTGTATAGGGCTGAGGCCGCTCTGAACCAAAACAAGGCATTGGTGTAGGAGCATTTTTATAGTTTTTGACGAAAGTCCTTTGCCTATTAGCCTGCTTCACGCAATTCTTCGTGTAATAATAGGCATAAAAAATACACTGAACACACAAATACTGGATAAAACATGACATTTTTAATTCAAATGAACAATAAAATTTGCTTTTATGTCACAATGCATTCTGGTATTGCTTTCTCGGTGAAGGATACATGCACTGTAAAAAAAAAAAAAAGACTTGTTGGTTTAACTTAAAAAAGTAAGTTGTCTTGAAAATTTTGAGTTCATTGAAATAAAAAATTTAAGTTAATACAATGAAGGCGGTTGATTCAATCAACAGAAATGCAAAATATTACGTTATCTGAACCACATTAATTATCTAAGTTGATTTGACAAAAGAAAAAAAGTGATAAATCATGGAAATTACTTTTTTAATTGTAGGATTTGCCTAATATAGAAGGCAACATAATCTATTTTGGAACAGCTTTCAAATCTGGAGTTTATATATTGTCAAATTTCCACTGCGCGGCATTTAGGTGACGTCTTTACGCAGACTGTTTAATGCTGCTCAGAGGTGGCACAAATGCATTTACACAACAATTGTAACTGTGTACTTCGATACTAGGGGATAAGGTGGATCAGAGCAGTCATAATTTAGTGTGGCTTTTATACAGCATTACAACCTTACACTGAGCTGTCACAGAGTAGCATTAACTTGTAAAGATGCCTTATGGTCAGGGCTTGACATTAACACCCACCAGAAGAATTTTGTTGGTGTTACAGGGCTTGAGTTTCGACGTGAGATTGCACATAATTTTACTCATTCTCTCAGATTTTGTCCTCACACCCAAAGTGCGCACACATAAAGCCACCTCTCAGCACTAATTGAGCTGCTTATTATGCGTAAACAGTCAAATACACTCAAAATAATGTCAAAATGCCGGTCTTGGCGAGTATTCACATAAACACAGACAGTTATGTTTTAAGTGAACATTAACAGTTGAGAAACGAAAACTCGTGTAACAGTATAATGGATCTGTGCCTCATTTCTTAAAGTGACAGCAGCCTAATATACCTGCTGCTAAATTATGAGATAATATTAAACATATCTATGGCAGTTTTTCCTCTTGGTATCGATGTCACAACTGTGGCCAGTGAAAATGATGAGTGGCAATTTTCAGGCAAGCACATGCAATACTAAGTGCGCGAGTCTGACTGCTTCTATTGGAACCAGAGCTGCAGCGACGACTTTACCAATCGGCGATTGGCTCTTATTTAGAAGGCGGGACTTATTCCGCCATATCACGTGTTGCACTTTCTCCCATTCATAATAATACGAGTGCACCATCTTTCTATATGTAAAGTCTTTGTTATAGTGTCTTAAAATATAAGCGGCTCACTAGGTCTCGGAAGAGTGCTGATGTTTGCAGACTCACCTCTGAGCCCCACACACCACCAACACCACACACACACACTTTCTTTCTCTGACTGCTTTAATCTCTTCTCAAAGCAGTTTGTGGTTGGTTGGTTGGTTGATAAAAGGTTTTTGTTTGTGTGTGTTTGGAAGCATAAATCTCAACTTTGTTAGGTGTTATCAGCGCAACTCCACTTTTGTCCTCCCCTGCTCCATCACTCTGCAATCTCTGCATTTATTATCAAAGCAGAGCCGATAAGAACAAACACAGAGCAGTTTGTCGCCACCTGACACGCTTTCCATTGGAGGAGATGAGAGGAATACTTATCTTGTGGGCTAGATGAGATAAAAAAGAGAATATTCCTAGAGGAGATCAATAATGGTTATTCAGTTCAGAGTTCTTCCATTGAAAGCAACGACACTGTCCCAAGCCACTGCTGGGATATTGATTTCAATTTATTTTTAACTTAGTGATGGATATGGGACAAGCTGATAGAAAGGTATTGGTTGGATAATTACGAACATCTATTAATTGGAGGATGAGATGGAGCACTCAGTTTTTATTTAGCATAACAGCAAATGCAGACGGACTAGTCAATATGATGCAATTTAGCCGCTCACAGAAGTTCGTTGAATTAAAGAAGATAAAGAAGATGCTTCAGATATTTACATTCTAAAAAGGCTAAAAGAAAAAATCAGGGCCTGTTGCTATTTAATCACAGCTTATTATGATAATGAGACTATATACAGTATATATAGCCTAAACACTAATGCTGCCATTCAAAAGTTTCGGGATGTTTAATGAGATTTTTAACGATTTTGAAAGAAGTCTCTTTTATTCTCACCCAGGCTGCATTTACTTGATCAAAAAATACAGTAAAAACTGTAATATTGTGAAATATTGCTTAAGTTATAAAATAACTATTTTACAATGTTATTCATTTCTGGGATGCAAAATCCTTACTCCAGTCTTCAGTGTCACATGATCCTTCAGAAATCATTATAATATACTGTTTTAGTACTCAAGAAACATTTCATCAATGTTGAAAACAGTTGTGCTGCTTACTATTTTTGTAACATTATAAATGTGTCTCTTTTAATCAATTTATTGAGCCCAGGTTGAAAAATAGGCCAGTATTAATCTCAGATATGACTTGTGCTGACCACCGACCACAAAAACTGCACATATCTACACATGTAAATTATATATTGTGGCAAATTTTCAATTGTGGTAAATTCCAAATGGCAAATTTTGGCAAAAGGCAATAATTTAATATTATTGACAACATTTTACAAATCAACTTGTTACTTTTTTCCTTTAAAAAAAATAAATTATATATATATATATATATATATATAATATTATATATATATATATATGTATGTATGTATACTGTATATATATATATATGTATGTATGTATACTGTATATATATATATATATATATATATATATATATATATATTTAAATAATGACTAAATATATCATTAATCCTTCTTCTAAAACTTGTTTTTTTTTTTCTTACCCTGATTCACTAGGGAAGCCTATTATAAGTATATTTTAGACCTAGATTTATGGATTTTGCAAGAAATTGCTGTGAGTGTCTAGTAATATCTGTAAATAGAGATTGACAGCCGACTATCTGGCTAAGTGAAGCACACATCACACGTGACCTTTCCAGCACGATAACGTAATGCGTGTTGAGAATTTGTGGTTAAAAGGTATAAAAAAAAATATTTTTTAGAGAATGAAAAATCGTTTCGTGGTAAGACCCTTATTCCTCGTCTGGTATCATGTAGAGCTCTTTGAAGCTGCACTGAAACAATTTGGACCTTCAACTGTTGAAGTCACTATATGGAAAACAATCCTGGAATTTCTTTTCAACTGAAGAAAGAAAGACATGAACATCTTGGATGACTTGTGGGTGATTAAAATTATCAGGAAATTGTAATTCTGAAGTGAACTAATCCTTTAAGCCTAGTAGTGAATCTTTTATAGGATAACCATATTCATCCACAGTCACGCAGAGCCGAAGCACAATCAAAACAATGTTCTTCCACAAACATACATGCAGTTTTGATTTTTAACCGCTAGAGGGCCAAAATTTACATAGTGTACCTTTAATTATAAAAGGTAAACTACAATATTTAAACTCTTCAACTACACACACACACACACACACATAAAGGTTTGAAATTATGAGGTTGAGTTAATAAATACTGATTTTTTTTTTTTTCACTTTAAAGATTCATGATTTTCTTGCTCATGGATTTTTTTGAGGATAAATCAAATCCCATTTATCTACTCTAGAATCCTATTCCATGCTCAGCGGATTAACCATTTGTTTGTTCTTTTTGTGATGTATTTGGGCAGGTGAGTAGTGGAGCAGCAACAGATGGTGTTTATGAAGATAATCACCGACAGCCTCATCTGAATGCATGTCAGACCAACGCTTGCCTTTTGTGGGGAGAGAAACAGGTAACCATGACTGCTTTGACTGCAGTACATCAGGGACTAGGATAATCACTCCACCCCCAGCATCATTTTGCAACAGTCAGATAGACGGAGTGAAGCAATCGAGGAGCGACCGGTTCTTGAACGCGAGCATACAGTCGTGCCATTAAAAATAGAAGGTAAGGATCTGCCCTTCAGGACTGCAACTATCAAACACCTGCCTGTCATGCAGCTAATCTCCTCGCCTCATTGGCTTTGCTCTGCGGTTAATAATTCAGTAACTGAAAGATTAATTGTTGCTCATTCAATTAACTTAGCTGCTTTTTAGTAGTTTTATCATTCTAGTAAATGCAAATGCACTCCATGACTGAGGGGCAAAATGCACTCCATGCTGAGTTCAATGCAGTTTGTCACAAACAAGTTCCTTGCAGTACTGGTGACAGAACAATAAGTTCATGAATTTATTTTGTGTGGAAATTGAACATTATTTCTTAAAAGTGAAGATACGTTTGACACTAAACTACTTTACTACAATATAATGAAGATGACCATGAGCTGAACATGCGTTGCATTTTATGCCGATATATAACATAGAACATTTGTTTTGATATTCCCTCGATTTATCTAGTTTTTTTATCTAGGCTCAACACACAAAAAACATTTACGCAAACGTTAGCATCAATTTGAGATATGTTAACTTTCAGTGAATTTACATTCAACCAACAAGCTACATCGAGTTAGAGGAACTTAATAATTTGCAGCATAAACACAAATTTTTAAGTTGATTACTCAAAATAATTAAGTCACTCCAACTATGAGTTGTAGGTCTGGAACCAATTAATCTATTTCAGTTCAAATCAACAGCTATCATAGCACATGCTAACATAATTTGTTCAACATGTATATTTAAGGAACAAGTAAGATATTTGTCATGGCATCAGCGCAGTCATTGCTTATAGAGTCAATATTACAGAAACTCTTTTAAATGTCAAATTTAACAGCATTAAACGCTATAACAGGTCTTTCCCTTCACTAAAAATGAATAAACACTTAATTTCAACATTTATTCTCCTTATCCAGTCCTATGCAAAGCATGCTGGGAACTGGAAATCAACTACCTAATTTCTGAAGTTATCGAGACAATTTCATTAAGTTACTACAACCTAAAAAAAAAGGCAAATTAACACGGAAATTTCAGTTTAAATTACAAACGATAGTAAGTTGATGTAATGATCAACATTACATTCAATTTATATTTATATTTGATTATATCTGTTTGATTATGCATACATTGGCAGTACAACAAGAATTACCATGATGTATAAATACTTATGTAATTTCTTCTTTTTCTTGTTTTGAACTTGGGATAAAATGTACCGTATTCGTTTCCATTAGTTAATGTTATTGGACATATTCCTAAGAATCTGAACAGGTATAATACCCTATGATTGCATTAGGATTAATAAAGGCTAACTGTAAAACCTGCTTATTTATTCATTTTTTATAATTACCATGATCCTCATTAGATTTAATTTACTGCAATACAATTATTTTATATTGAACTTGATTAGATTAAATCTGCATACAGTACACTGGCAGTACAGCAGATATTACCATGATGTTTATATATATTGACACATTGAAAATTATGGGAAAATTGTAATTAGATTGTATGTTCATTGAGGTACTGTATGTTTAAGCATGCCTTGTTCATATTCAGTGCTTCAGAAATAAAGTATGCATGTTTACGATGACCTGTCAACAACACATCAGTGGCCTTTTCTGCTACCAGACAACACCCAGGGAGTTACAAGAGCAAACTTCATTTTCTTACACAGTTTGACAGCGTAATCACTTGATTGAAGAAAATCTCACTTCACTGTGGGAGACGCATAAAATAAAACACCACGGTCCTGTTTCCTCCCCCTCACCTATATGCAGAAGACCCAGAGGCAGGGTCTGAACACTGAGGTTTTTTGGGTTTTGCATTATTCGCTTTGGGTATTAAGTTCCAAATTCTATCCAGCTGGAGAGGGGCAACCAACTCATCTACCTCCCTTGGTTCCCCCTAAATAACATTAAAAATATCCCACACCACTCCCTGCCTTCCACTCCACACACTATTCAGGGCTTAAGTAATCGTCCATCCTGGAAGGTAGAAAAGATTTGGAGGTCATTCGGCTAGTACGGCTCTCATAGAGAGTGAAAGAGCGAATGAAAGAATGAAAGAAAGAGATTGAACGAGGGGGGACGGGAACGCATGGAAAAACAAGGGGATAGATTGCAGGCAGGCAGGTGCAATCCACACGCATACGAGGTGGCGATTAGGGAGTGAGGGGCCCTGTGTGGGGAGAGGGGAACATCTGTGCCTATACCAGCCCACACAAAAGAGGTGGAGGGCCTCTCCACTCTCTCCATTCCCCAAAACCAGCCAGGCCTTCTCCAAATAGGCCAGTCTCAATCACACAGACTAATTTAGAGCACTCAGCCCCACAGCTCATTAGCATCTGAAAAACTGCAAAGCAAAGTGCGTCATGGGTAACTCAACAATACGCTACATTTGACTACATCCCTCCATGTTTAAATTAGACATATTCCAACTGAGCTTACCTGACAACGCTCAAAAAAAAAAATAATGGCAAATTCTCTGAGGAACACATACTGTTTAGATGTTTTGTTCCTGAATGAATCCACGTTTTTGAACAAATCGTTGAGTGAATGGTTCAAATGGCTCTCTCATACAGGCAGTCACTTGACGCCGCCTGGTGGTGTAACCTGCAAAAAGAACCACTGAAAATCTACATCACTAATGCAAAGGCTGCCAGTCTCAAACACAGACAAACGGGGTGATACAAAGAGTGAAAAGTGCCAGACGCTTGTCCAATCAGATTCAAAGACTGGAACTAAGTGTTATGGGTGGATGGGTGGATGGATGGATGGATGGATGGATGGAAAATTAGATAGATAGATAGATAGATAGATAGATAGATAGATAGATAGATAGATAGATAGAACGATAGATAGAATGATAGAATGATAGATAGAACAATAGAATGATATATAGAATGATAGATAGATAGAACAATAGAATGATAGATAGAACGATAGAATGATATATAGAATGATAGATAGATAGAACGATAGAATGATATATAGAGCGATAGAATGATATATGGATAGATAGATAGATAGATAGATAGATAGATAGATAGATAGATAGATAGATAGATAGATAGAACGATAGATAGATAGATAGATAGATAGATAGATAGATAGATAGATAGATAGATAGAACGATAGATAGATAGAATGATAGAACGATAGATAGATAGAACGATAGATAGAACGATAGATAGATAGATAGATAGATAGATAGATAGATAGATAGATAGATCAATAGATAGATAGATAGATAGATAGATAGATAGATAGATAGATAGATAGATAGATAGATAGATAGATAGATAGAACGATAAAACGATTGATTGATAGATAGATAGATAGATAGATAGATAGATAGATAGATAGATAGATAGATAGATAGATAGATAGACAGACAGACAGATAGATAGATAGATAGATAGATAGATAGATAGATAGATAGATAGATAGATAGATAGATAGATAGATAGATAGATAGATAGATAGATAGATAGATAGATAGATAGATAGATAGATAGATTGGTTGATTGTTTGTTTAATTGATTGATTGATTGATTGATTGATTGATTGATTGATTCCAAACCAGGGTCCCTTGTGGAAAACATTGGGAAACAGATAGACCTTATAATCAGTGCTGATATTTGAAGAGAAATACTCCACACATAACCTGTGCAGTCTAGTCATTTTTTGACATTGAGGTAGATATGTGCAGGCATTGCAATGCATTATGCATAAATCTATGGTAATCTGTTTCAAGGAAGAAAGGTTTATATGGATAGAGGTCTCATTCTCTTCTTTATACGTGGCCTTAACAGCGTGAAATACCAAACAGTTGCTTAAATATTAAAAAGCTCTTCCAAACTACTGACACCAGAGCACAATAACAAACAAATATGTAAGGACAATCTAGCCTTTATCATAAAACTTACATAAATACATAAACGTGTTACATAATAAGTCATAAAAGACTATGCTTGATGATATAAAAAACTCATGCAACACATCTCATTGGGAAAACAATGTCTTTTTGTATAGTACTTGTTTGTGTGATTAGAGATAAGGTTAAAATGATAACTATTTGGTCTTCCAGAATGTAAATAATGTTAACCAGGATGAGATTGCATCATTAAATGTTTAAACTGACATTTGCATGAGAGCCAGTGAGATGCAGTAGAAAAGCGAACATGCTGAACCGTTAATGATGGGACAAGCTAACAGCTAAAGCTAACTTAAATGACTCAGATCTCACCGTATTGACATATCCGCTTTTCTTTGTCTGCTGGCGTGATGAAAACATATCTCACAAACACACCGTTATGACCCCAGATCTCTCCCATCATATTCATGGTGGGTTTCTGTGACTGTCTTTTATTTTCACTCCCTGGCTCTCAAAATGCGTGCGTGTGTTCTTCAAAATATCGATATAAGCTGGGCCTAATCCTTCCACTCTGACGGCTTCAATGACAGAGGCACAGCATCAGATAAGAGGTCAATGAACTGAAGCCGCCATCCCTTCATTCTGAATGAATGGGGTGCAGAGAGAGTGCACCTTCAGCATGAGCCACACTGCTCTGCTCATAATGAAAACCTAATGCATTTTGGATCGTACGGCTGACTCTTATGGGGATATTGAGCCATGATATTGTCTAGTGACATACACTGCTATAATTCGTATATCAATTGGGAATTGACGAAAAATGAAAACATTTTCAGTGCCCATATAAACCCCACGATGCAACACATTTTTTAGCGTTATAGTCTACAGGAGGAATTATTTTGTGGTCCATGTCTTGTGTAGATAAATGAGAATTATTGGAGACTGAAGCTGATTCACAGGGTCCTGACAGTGTGTACTGCTCATTTAAAATGCACTGCATCATCATCAAAAGCACAACAATTAAATATCCGAGATAATGATGACATTGTGCATTCATGTAAATGTTACCATACTTTAATACATTTAATGTAGGCTATATAAATATCTATTAAAGGTACACTATGTATCTTTTTTTGTTGAAATTTAAATAATTTAAATAATGAGTCAATATCATCCTTCTTACAAAACTTTCACTGATATAAACTCACAGTTGTGTTATAAAGTCAGAATTGTGATATATAAACTCGTAATTATGAGTTATAAAGTCAGAATTGCGTGATATAAACTTGCAATTCTGACTTTTATCTGGCAATTGCGACTTTATATCTCACAATTCTGACTTTATGACAAAATTGCGAGTTTAAATCTTGAAATTTAGATTGTATTACACAATTGTGAGTTTGTATCTTGCAATTCTGACTTTATAACTCGCAATTGCGAGTTTATATCTTGCAGTTCTGACTTTTTCCCTCAATTGACTTTTTCTCGCAATAGTGTTATAAAGTCAGAATTGCGATATAAACTCGCAATTGTGTTATGAAGTCAGAAATGCGATATAAACTCGCAATTGTGTTATAAAGTCAGAAATGCGATGTAAACTCGCAATTGTGTTATAAAGTCAGAATTGCGATATAAACTCGCAATTGTGTTATAAAGACAGAAATGCGATATAAACTCGCAATTGTGTTATAAAGTCAGAATTGCGATATAAACTCGCAATTATGTTATGAAGTCAGAAATGCGATATAAACTCGCAATTGTGTTATGAAGTCAGAATTGTGAGATATAAACTCGCAATTGTGTTATGAAGTCAGAAATGCGATATAAACTCGCAATTGTGTTATAAAGTCAGAAATGCGATATAAACTCGCAATTGTGTTATAAAGTCAGAAATGCGATATAAACTCGCAATTGTGTTATGAAGTCAGAAATGCGATGTAAACTCGCAATTGTGTTATAAAGTCAGAATTGCGATATAAACTCGCAATTGTGTTATGAAGTCAGAATTGTGAGATATAAACTCGCAATTGTGTTATGAAGTCAGAATTGTGAGATATAAACTCGCAATTGTGTTATAAAGTCAGAATTGCGATATAAACCCGCAATTGTGTTATGAAGTCAGAATTGTGAGATATAAACTCGCAATTGTGTTATGAAGTCAGAAATGTGATATAAACTCGCAATTGTGTTATGAAGTCAGAAATGCGATATAAACTCGCAATTGTGTTATGAAGTCAGAAATGCGATATAAACTCGCAATTGTGTTATAAAGTCAGAATTGTGAGATATAAACTCGCAATTGTGTTATGAAGTCAGAATTGTGAGATATAAACTCGTAATTATGAGTTATAAAGTCAGAATTGCGAGATATAAACTCAATTCTGACTTTTATCTTGCAATTGCGACTTTATATCTCACAATTCAGATTTTATTACACAATTGCGAGTTTATATCTTGCAGTTCTGACTTTTTCTCACAATTATGTTATAAAGTCAGAATTGTGAGATATAAACTCGCAATTTCGAGATAATAAGTCACAATTACCTTTTTTTATTCAGTGGCGGAAACAAGCTTCCATAGTTTTGTTCTTTAAACACTAGAGGGCCTTAATTTATGTAATAGACCTTTAAATAAATATACTATAATATACAATACATTTTTATTTATAAAATATACAAACATTTAGGATATTTAATGATGCATAGTTGAATTTTCAGCAGCCATTACTCCAGTCTTCAGTGTCACATGACCCTTCAGAAATCGTTAACCCTACATAGGACAAGTGGTTTGGGGTTACAGTGTTTAAAATGAAAATAAATGTGATTAGGTTCATTTATAAAACGAGTCTCGCAATATCTGATGCGCCATTGTGTATAACTGCCTAGTAACCATTCCTGAGGTGAAATAAGCAAAATAAAGACCCCATTTTCGTTGTGTTTGTTCATATAGTAGTAAGGTGGTGGACAATGACTGTGCAGGTAAATCTCAATTTAGATGTCCCACTTTATAAGTCAACTTAACAGGGCACTAATGGACAACTGGAACGTACCTTGAGCATGCAAAGAATGTGTAAAAATGCAGATATCAAATTGTACTTGTTTTTGTAAATCAGCTCTGCGAGGCATGGCAGCTTTCATCAGTTTTAAAACAGCAGGAGTTCATGATTTTCCGTAACAAGCGCTGGCAAACCTACTGAGTTTAAGGGAAACAAGTGATGGGTATGTCTTCAGAAATCTGATGAAAGAGTCACTTTTTTGGCATTTCCTGCAGCTAATTCCACAGGGATGACATCAAAAGTTTAGTCATAACATTATGGATATGGCATGAGGCATAACTGAAATATGCAGATGATATCATTTGGTTGTGGTTGCGAGAACCCTTACTGGGAAACATCATTTGATTTACTCATGCATGGTGTCACTCGGCATGGAGCATCACAACAAGGAACTCGGTCATGCACTCCTCGAATGAGCATCTGTTGCTAGGCAATTACTGGAATCAAGAGACAGGATTTGTAAGAGGAAAGCATGTTTACCTTGGTACAGAACTTTTAAACAAAACATGCCGCTTTCAACATTCCACTCATTATTGTTTATAAAAGTTCATCTGGATCAGCTTCAGACTGATTCGTAGTACATATGAATCACATCAACATTCTACCGAACAAAAAGATCAATATACTCAGCTAACAGAAAATATGTTCTAAGAACTTTTTTCTACTGTTCCCATTAAGTAATGAAAACGTTACGTGGATGAAAGTCTAAGGCCGTCAACTGTTAAATTACCAACATTCTTCAAAATATCTTCAACAGAAGTTCCAACGATGTGTAAATAACGTTTGTGTGCTTATGCTTTGAGAACATTATTAAGACCAGATGAGTTTGAGTTATTAATGCTACTGGAAAAAATGTTTGTTCATAACTAATAATTTCCTGTCGGCTGGGAATGAACTTGAATGAACGAAAGTCTTTTGGATTTGGAACGACATGATGGTGAGTAAATGATGACAGAATTTTCATTTTTTTGGTGAACGATCGCTTTAAATGCAACATTATGTTACAGTAAGAAATCAATAAAAAAAATTATGAAATTACTGAATGCATTTAAATAAAATCCTTGATTGTCTTAAATATTCATTCTTGATTAAAGTCTATAAATATTAAACTATAATATTAATGTGAAGAGCAATCTTTTTTTTTTCTTTCCTACAGAAACACTCATTTTGATCCCATAAAACAATTATGTAAAATTGTATATAGAATATAGAAATACTGCATTGAAAATGGAGGCTGCTTTTGCGTGCCGCATGTTTGCCACCAACCCATCAAAATAATTCCAAACGCAATAGGTGGGCCAAACTTTTAAATAAAACTTTCGAATCACCTTTATCTTTCTAGTTCAAGTAAATGGGTGAATGTTGTATGACTATTTGTGCTGATAGAGGCAATCAGAAGGAGCTGGCTTGAGTGAGATGGATGCTTTGGTTTCAGCAGCAGCACAAGGCACAGGAAAGGCATCTTGGCATTGGAGGTGCAATCACTCAGCTGAGACTTTACTTACAGATCAATACATTCAAGCTGGAGGTCATCAGAGGTATTGCTGTTAGCCTGACCGCGAATGTAACACAGTCAAAGGAAGGCAGCAACAAGTCCCCCTTTCAGGTGATCTACAGTCCCATTTGTTTTCCCGCTCACTATTTCATCATGTGGCTGGTCTCATGAATGCTGCACTCATTTAAAGATCTTTAGTTTGCTAAATATGTGCTGAGTAATTTTTACTCATGCGCTTTACACATAAAGGATGAAAAATTGACCCGGTCGGGATGCGCACAGGCTAATTTCGAGCTTCAGGCAAAACAAGTCAAAAAATGTCAATTTTGGTTGAAATTGAGGTTTTCACAAAAATTTGTAAATTAAGCCCTCGTCTAGCAATCCAAATGATCCAAATATAGACATTTAAAAATATCTTTATTTGTATGTTTTTTTGAGAGGAGTATCTCTCCTTTGACCACGAAAAATGCCGTTTTTCTCTGCTCGCTTCTCGACGACGCTTCCCTTTGGTATCGTTTCAAAGCGCAGCATTCCAACTTTGTGAATATTCATAGCGAATTCTCGATGCCATGAGTCTGAACCAATGAATGCTAAGGCTTGTCCAATTTCAACCCAACTTGGGTTGTTTTTAACTCCGAATTTTTTTAGATAGTCAAGACCTCAACATTGACATTTCAGAACGTTTTGTATTTGTTCTTCATATGTTGTTTTCTACATTCTCGTACTCATGTAAATGGAAACAAAGTTTGATTTTGAAAGAGAAACAACCGATAATTTGGAGAATGGATGGATGGAGAAAAGATAATTCCCCACAAATGAAAATGTTGCTTCTCTTTACAAATGCTGTCTGGTATACAGAACTACACACGTAAACATGAGGAGGGAAAGTCCTCCATTTTCTTTTTTAAATCTTGCATTCAGCACAGTAACAGCCTGATATTGCTTTTGGCAGCATTTTCGGTTCCCTTCTTCTCTACATCCACTGTGCGGTTTTGTTGGTTTAGAGATACAGCGCTGACAGCATGGCCTGCCTGCGCCTCATTCCGCACATTTCCTTGCTTCGCTAATTAATATGAAAGCCTGGGATTACAGGAATGATAGATGGCACAGTTTTGCAGGAGAACTCCTGTTGTAAATAGAAGTGCATCCAAAACCCTCGGGGAAGATGGAAAACTAGGGTAACATCCAATTTTGTCTTTCCAAAAAATCCTCCTGTTTCCAAGGAGAAAAAAATGACTCGAGAGCATAATTCCAAAACACATATTCGTGGAGTCAAAAGAACACGCAATAACTCGAAATCTAACAATGTTTTATGTATATAGATATTTTCATGTAGTATGACAGGAAATCCTGTGTGCATTCAAATAAATCTACCTGATAACAACCATATCACAGAATTGCATGTCCCCCTTTGTTTCAAGCAGTTCAGATGTGGGAACTAGAAATTCCCTGTCTTTTATTCTGGGCACAAACCTTTCTTTCATGATCCAGGCGGCAGTGGAAGGTCGTGACCCCACTTCCACAGCCCTCGTCTCCTCAATACCTGACGCTTGGCTTGCCTCCGCGTGGATTATTGCAACACTCCATGCAGGCACTTTGATGTAATAACTATGTGCAACTTGAAGGTAGAATGAAATCTCACCTGATGGAACACAGAATAGACAGACAGATGGGTGGAATGTTTCAGCAACACCACAATATCTGCAATCATCATGCAACAGTCGCTCGCTTCGTTTACAGAAAATAGAAGATCGAGCAAAGCATTACTTCAACTCCTTTTTGTCTTGGAATAGCTCATTTTCTATTGTTTTTAATTTTCTTATAGTTTTAGTTCCGAAAAATCATGATTGGATTCAGTCGCGACAAAAAGCAATGTTATAATACTATAAGGACGAGCTACCAGTGCTAAATAACATTAAGGTTAGATTTTTAGTACAGTAGTTGCGTAGGCAATCTGCACTGTGATTGACATGACCGATAAAATTATAATCGGCTCCAGGGCGGGGTTTGGAAAAAAAAAAAGTTTTGGGGGAGAAATCATATTTTTTATCGCATGCAAAATAAAAGTTTGTGTTCACATAATATATGTGTGTTTACTGTGTATATTTGTGTACTGTGAATATGTTTAAATTTTTACTGATTTTTTTCAGAACTGTTCTGGCAACCACAGCTGCCAGTAAATATGACTTTAGCAGGAATGTGGCAATGCCTTGTTTTTAAGGGCTCTTAAAATGTTAATCTGTTTTCTTTCATATATTGTACCTGTTTTTCAGTCAATGTGAGATCTTGTTGTGAACATTATATTAAAGTAATCTGGATTCCCCTCACACTAATCACTAAAAAGTTTGACGTCGAATGGATATGATACATGTTGTATGTGTTTTACCTTTGTCTTTAGTAACTGATACTGTTGTACTGGATTGGTGTGGAAATTGTGCCATTTAGACCCTGTTTACACCTGGTATTAAAAAATGTTGGTCGATCGCATCAAAAGTAGATGAGGAACACACATATCCATTTACACTTGGCGTTTTAATCCGTATCTTTTGTCCTGATTTATTTCTAAAGGTCTATGGTTGGGTAAATGTAGGAGCTTTTCAGATCTAATGGACAAAATAAGCTCAAGCAATTTACATATAAACGTGACCAGAGATGACATATGGAGAGCATTGGCTTTCATTTCAGCTCTGACAGCAACAAGACCACGCCGAACACTGAGTGAGTGTGTGTTAGAAATCAGGAATGGTGAGAGAACACTGTGCTTGGTACATTTTTCGTCTTAAAACCAAACTTGAGCCAACAAAGACTAAATCCCGTCTGGCTAGCGCATTTCCCGCAATGTTTACGCATTTGTCATGGTTTGCGTGTCCAGGGAAGAGGTGCACGACACGGAAGTTCAGGAACATATAATTTTACTTGAAATCAGGAGAATAAATCCACTGCTGAAGCAACATTAATGACGGACAACGACTGAATGAAAACACAGGGCTTAAATAACACAGGGACATAACAAGGTAATGAGACGAATTAGTTACAGACAGCTGATGGCAACCACTGATGAGTAACAAGTGTCGGGAACAAAACAAACAAAGAGCACGTGTCCAAACAGAGACACACGTAACAGCATTAGGTCAGCAGGCGGAGAGTAAGCGGATTTTAGTGGCTGTTCGAACACATTCGACCACATGAGCGTCTACACTGCGAAATCAATCCAGTCAAATGCGTTTTCGACTATCTCTGGACGTGGTTGAAAGTGGACAAGCTCAAAACATTTTAGACCCCATTTACACCTGTATTTAGCGTCGTCCATTTGTGATCTGATCGACTTAAAACCAGGGCCTGAGATCAGTTTTTCTTTATTGTCTAAGTTAGGTGAAACCACATCACATATTTGACTTTTCTTCTGTGCAATTTTTCAGTCAGCTTCAGTGCTGTATTAATCCCTTACAACTATCCATATGTAACCTACTTGGTTACATCTAAATCTACTTGGGTCCTACTCGGGCCACTCAACTACTAGCTGGCCTCCGTTACACTCACCCCGCTAAAACTCACTTCCATCCGGGTCACGGCACCAATGTAACCCCTCTACCAGGCCTCGAACCCGGGTCTTCCGGCATGGGAGTTGGACGCTCTAACAAGGAGGCTAAAGCTTCTCTTGATGTTAGAGGAGTGAGGTTTACTCACACAGCAACTACTAGCTGGGCCTCCGTTACACTCACCCCACTAAACCTCACTTCCATCCGGGTCACGGCACCAATGTAACCCCTCTACCTGGGTCCTACTCGGGCCACTCTGCACAGGTCTCAAACCCGGGTCTTCCGGCATGGGAGTCGGACGCTCTAACAAGGAGGCTAAAGCTTCTCTTGATGTTAGAGGAGTGAGGTTTACTCACACAGCAACTACTAGCTGGCCTCCGTTACACTCCCCCCACTGAACCTCACTTCCATCTGGGTCACGGCACCAATGTAACCCCTCCACCTGGGTCCTCTCTTGATGTCCATTATACTTACAATAAATGAGGCAATTTTGTTCAGAAATGCACAAAAAGGGATGTGTTGTCTCTATCAACTTCAACAGGCCATTAATGTTAGCTGTGCTAGCAGGCTAGACTTTAACACCTTGATCTGCTTGCAAGTGTCTAAGTGTCACCTACTGATGAATTCAGTGCATCAGATTTAGCTACAAACAAATGGACGAACACAGAGTCCAAAGACAATTGGTAATTCACTATGAATGGATTGCAAAACCGATAGTGTCATTTATTTGCACCAAATCCACTAAAGGAATTGACTCCAATGCAAATCACCCCAATGTGTTGTGCTGAACATAATTTGCAAGGTGTCAATCTTGTTGCTCGGTAATAGAGTCTAGAGCAGACTACAGCATGATCTGACATACTTTACTGAAGACAATGGAATCCCAACATATAAGTCTGGTTATAATGCATCGTTTGATGAATTACCGCTGATCTGATCACTAAAAATGTACATTTACAAGCTACAGTACAGTGTTATTAAAATATTATTTACACTTCACAGCTGTAGATTCTCAGATTGAAGATCAATTAGCTTCATTTAAAGCTTTAAAAAAAATATATAACTTGCTCTCGGTGCCATCACAGCAACTGGAAAGTTGAATTTATTGTAGTGCTGTCATCTTTGCTGACAATGAGAAAAGAACCCATAAACACCTTTGAAATCAGTTGTCTTGAAAATGATGCAAGCGGTGGATTAGAGCTCCTTAAATGGAGTCCAAAACGGGTCCTGAACAGCCAAATACCACTTGGGAAATAAACATCTTGAAATAGGCATGGGGCCAGGAAATGGATTTCATTGCAGAACTAATCAACACGGGCCATTTTAGAAGGGAACAATTTAGATTTGGATTGGATCTTTACTGACATTAGAGTTATCAACGTGTCTCATGCCAGCCAGTGTAATTTGATCCTTCATGTCCACAGCAAAGCCTGACAGATGTCAGCGGATCCATCTAGGACTTGTGCAGCAGGTTTGCCGTGGTATTAAGCGTGCTAACCAGAGTTAGCCACTACATTTATCCAGTGATGTGGTTTGATTGGAATTCAGATGATCTTTCACTAGTATCATAAGCAATCTGTCAGCACAAACTCAGGCTACAAACACATGTCATGAGTGAAGCTGGATTCTTCACAATACAGAAACTTAAGCCATTTATTCCATTGGCAGCTAAAGAGAATTATGCCTCTCGTAAAGCCGCTGCATCAAAAAAGGAATACCCCATAGAGTGAGAGTGAATCAGTAGGCTGAACTGAATTTGAGGAGATCTAAAGACTTAGATGAATGCATGTCTTGCCAGTACGTGTCAAACTTTAAGACTGTCCCATGATTACATGGTTACAGTCTTTAAAGCTCTTCTCTCTGCCATTGGTTTCTCACTGCGCAACTTTTATCTGTGCAGCTGAGACACACAAAGAAATATGAATTATCCATTTCACCTTTTTAGAAGTCAAAAAATGTGGAATATATATTAGCTTTGCCATGACAGGAATGAATTGCATTCATATAAAGCTTGATCGAAAATACAGTAAAAACAGTAATGTGGAATACAATTGTGAAATATTATTACAATCTGAGATAACTGTTTTCTCGATGCGAGTGTGCGCATGGTTACTTCCGCTCATGCCCTTCCAGTCTTGGCGACGCTTGCAATTGGTGCAAGAAGAAATTTAAATATGAAACTGGGTGAGATATAATTTTTAATTAAAGAGAAGATGGTGGTCTATCGGAGACGAAAGAAAACATCCTTCTTATATTATTGTGCACCTCTGTGTGTTAATTCAACGAGATGTGTGGAGATATGCGATCTTTCTCCTGTTGATTTTGAGGTCCAGGCTCAGCGGTGATCCATCCTGATGATTTAATGTTTGCTATTGTCAACCGTAAAAATCCTTATCAGAGATATAAATAAACATGGGAATGTGATATGGACTCAGTGTATGCTTTAGTAGATTTATTTCATAACATTATTATCACATTATTTAGTAGCCAATGTAATTTAAACGTATATACTTTTGAGTGTTTGTATTTCCCCAGTGCGTTTCTATTAATTGCTGTATTTATTTAGTACAAATGAGAAGAAAAAGAGCATGAATCATTATCTATCCGGAATATAAGCAGCAAAAACAAACTTAGACCTACCTATATTAAACTGTTTGTGTTAACTAGAGTTAAAAATGTAAATTAATCGCAGTCTCTTTACAGCCTTTGTTTCGATCTAAAAATATGATGCAAAGAAAACATGTAAAATATGTAATGATCATATTGATGGAGCTTAGGTAAGTGAAAATATGCACAGAATTGAGAAAATAGGCAACAATTTATCTCCATAAATACTATCACAGGGCAAACGTGTGAGTAGTATTTTAAGTGATGTAACAGATACTATAAACAACTCTAAGAGATCATTTTCGTCTTTCTCTGACAGTCTGCACTCGCTGATTGGAAATCCAATAATCCCCTAATCATTAAAGGTGCAATATGTCAAATTTTGGCCGCTAGAGGGCGTACAATCAAAACAACAACAACAACGGCGTAGCTTGAATTATGAAAACTGTCGTCTTCAACTCCACCGCTGATTTAAATCAGTTAGACGGGAATCATATTTTATGTTCATGGATGAGGTAAAGTAATAATTTTATAAATGTTGTGCTTGATGACATGATTTTATTTCATTATAATGAATTAGCCGCAAGTAAAGCAAGGTTTAACACTAAATTGGTTGTTACTGCCTTTGTCCAATTCACTGGTGTGATATTCAAAACAATCATAGTAAGAGTACAGTTGAACGTACCCACATCATTTGCAAAAAGGCTGATTAATATTTATGTATAACACTGTATTAATTTCCATTGTTTATCTCGTCGGGTGAAGTGTATGGCAATGTCAACAAACTAATCACAAACCAAATGCAATAATGCTGTCCTTAATAATCATTACTCGTACAGAATGCAATTGTCGCATTTGATGTAGTGACACGTATTTCACTGAAGCTACAGTATAAAAGTTCATAACAAGCCTTGAAGTATTCGTAGTGAACATCACCTCACCATTTTTCACATCATATGCATAGACAAGAACAAGACATTCAAAGAATAAGACACTGGTTAAAGCTAGCCTTGAAAATCGGAATTTTCTCATGATTTACAAATAGTTGTAAACATTTGGGATATTGTAAGTACTCAATTGAACAAAATATATAACAGTGGCCTAGTGTTTTTTGGATATTTTACTGCAAAAATGTTACATACTGCACCTTTAAATCATTCTTGAGAAAATGTTACATACTGCACCTTTAAATCATTCTTGAGAAAATGTTACATACTACACCTTTAAATCATTTTTGAGAAAATGTTACATACTGCACCTTTAAATGATTCTTGAGAAAATGTTACATATTGCACCTTTGAATCATTCTTGAGAAAATGTTACATATTGCACCTTTAAATCATTCTTGAGAAAATGTTACATATTGCACCTTTAAATCACTCTTGAGAAAATGTTACATATTGCACCTTTAAATCACTCTTGAGAAAATGTTACATATTGCACCTTTAAATCACTCTTGAGAAAATGTTACATATTGCACCTTTGAATCATTCTTGAGAAAATGTTACATATTGCACCTTTAAATCACTCTTGAGAAAATGTTACATATTGCACCTTTAAATCATTCTTGAGAAAATGTTACATATTGCACCTTTAAATCACTCTTGAGAAAATGTTACATACTACACCTTTAAATCATTTTTGAGAAAATGTTACATACTGCACCTTTAAATCATTCTTGAGAAAATGTTACATATTGCACCTTTAAATCACTCTTGAGAAAATGTTACATATTGCACCTTTAAATCATTTTTGAGAAAATGTTACATACTGCACCTTTAAATGATTCGAGAGCATAGGATTTGAATGAACAGCTGGATGACCACATTAAACTTGAACAGGTAAATTAACCATAAATAGACTACTGCTACTACTAAAAACTAGAATACATCATAACCAATTTTAAAACATAGCAATGAAAAGCAGTTTAAATAAATATTCCTTTATAACAAAGACCTGCATACACACAGCATCTATAACCAGCACACATGGATCATCTGCGCTAGAGTAAATTTCCCCATTCAGAGTTTTTGTTGGCTGATCTCTCATTCACTTGTCTGCTTTATTTCAGCAATCACACGTAATGAAAGAGTTTCATTGCGTTCAGCATCTGGTCTTTTGGCAGCCGTTGCTGAACCTGAACCTCGTGTTGGACTTTCCTCAAGTTGGCGTGAAAAGTGTTATCATGGCACATGACAGTTACTTTTAAGCTCGTAACACTATTGATCATTCACAGACTTGGATTGGAAAACACTCGTTCAGACCGAACAGAGCGGTATTCTCATTTTTCACACGTTTCTGTGCGTTTAAAGGTGTTTTTAATAGATTATTTGAGGAAAAAGGGGGCAGGTGCACACTGAAACTCCTCATGTTTAATGCTGCTTTGACAAAGAAAATAGCCTGAATTTCCTGTTGTACCGAGATCAAGAGCAGTACTTTTTAATGTGCCACATTCTAATCTTATTTATGCAGCGGCCAAAATCTCCTGATGCCAAATACCATCAAAACCGACAGCTTTGATGCTGGAGCCAGAGCATTAAAAAAACTGGAATGTGGTAGTGCCTGCGAGTGCCAGGTGTATATCACCCTGTAATTAGGCCTGAAATGAATTAAATCTGGGTGTAAAATACTGTATGAAATTTGTGATGCTGGCATTACAAATATTAGCTTAATATGCACAATGTCTGACCAGAGCAACTACATGAAAAACAACATTTTATGAACAGGTGTGATTTTCTGATGATTTTTCTCTACATCAAAAAGAGTGCTTCAAATCTCTTGCCCCTTGCAGGCGATCCCTGAAAATGAAAGACACACTTTTATCCTCCGCACATGTTTTGGTGCGTCAAAGTATGCCATTTTCTTCCAGCGTGTAATAAGTTGACAGTGTGTTTGGCGCTCAACGGCTCTGAGGAACATGAAAATGACCTTATTATTTTCTCTCCAATGACATCTTTGCTCATCTGCAAGGTGTTAATTTGAATTTGTGGAAGTTTGTGCGACTGAGCCATTTCCTTAAAATGAGTTCAACTTCTTGTTCTTAGGCTCGTTTCCTCTGTTATAACAGGCATAATCTCGAAAACAGACGATCCATCTTAACTAGAATTTGTTAAAGAAAAATAATTACAAAACACCAGATTGAATTGGCCTCATGTCAGTACGACAATGGAAAAACAAAATATTAATCTTTGAAGTGATAATTCAAAGCAGATAATTACAACCTTTGTTTTGTGAAAATGTAATTGCAACATTCAACATTAAAAGCTCTCATTAATGACAACGGTTGATATATTGATACTGTGCAATTACAAAACAGAACAGCCAAAAGAAAGAAAAAAGTGTTAACTACTTTACATGCTATGAAATAATCACTGTTTGCTGCTTTAAAGAGAGCTGACAGAATAAAACCCTTTAGAGAATGATGAGCAGAGCAACACACAAAAAGAGAAAGATCCATAATGCACAAAAAGTCTAATATTCATTTTGCATTATTAAGGTGGATTTATATTAAATATTAAAAGGATCATATGCTGTTTTAATATTCATAGGACTGAACTTTTACTGAAATATTGGTGAAATGCTTTTATGTGCGCTTGGCTGGAGAGCTGATCTGATTAAATTTCGTTGTTTGATCACCTTCTCGTGCTCTGAGGGTGAATGAGTTGAATCGAGTCCACGTGGTCTCCGTTTCCAAACAGGCTGACATTTGATTATGAATCTAAAAATACTTATTTGTTGTTTGTTTTGTATGTTAAACTAAAATTTATGAAAGTTCCTGTCCTTGATTCTGATTGGTCAATTGCTGTTTTATTCACGATAAAACAGGGCTATGACCGCTTCACCCGACGGTTCTGTGCGTCACTACACAGCACCCTTAAACTATGTTCTCAATTTGTTTTGTTCATTGAAGCTTACTGTATTTTGTAGAAGAGTATTGTGAGAAAGAGATCGAGTGATTGCATTCAGATTTAGCATTTTCCTTCAGGTCAGTCTAATAAAAAATCTTTTTAAATGCCCGATGTATTATTTCGTTCTTTTAACATTTGAGGGGTTTTTTCGTGACTGACAGCGCTAGTCAAAGCATTTGTCAGTTGTGTCTTGTTCCGTGTTCCCAACAATTCAGTCTTTAAATATATAAAAGTCCTCGTACACTCATAAAGACAGTCTTTGCCGCCATCTAATGGCGTAATAATGTAACTTCTGTTGTTGTTCATGGTCAGGGACTATTTTTCCGGCGGAAGGAAGGCATTTACTGATTTTGTGCCTAACAACGCCCTTCAGTCGTGACTTATTCACAATACAGCACAGCCTCGAGTATCTCAGGGTATTCCAGAAAGCTGGTCATGTGACATACCCGGGTATGTTTAAGAGTAAGTAAGCTGATAACCTCAACTTTCGGTTCCAAAAACGGAGGTAACTTTCAGGGTATGTAAGTAGCCATAGCAAACTGCTCCGGAGCAGCTCATGCTCCAGGGTTAGTTTGCTTAAGAGTTGTGCAGATGTGTGTTATTTAATTAATAAAGTTATGTTAATGTAACTACATTTGTGATATATAATATTATATTATACATATTATTATTATATATATATATATATATATATATATATACTTTATATATATATATATATATATATATATATATATATATATATAAAGCACTATTATAATGTTTAAATGATTATTCAATTCTAATACATGTATTTTATTGTAATCTCACACATGGATCTCTTTTTATAACGGGACGTTTTCTATACTATAATTTCTAATATAAAATACTTGTGTGATATCTTATAAAATATTTAGTATCAAACAAACAATATAATTCTTACTCTCAGTGAATAAAGATTACTTATTCAATAAAAAGATTGAAAAAATTACTACACAACCATCAATTAGGTGGCGATGTGCACGAAGTAGGTTACGTAAATCACCATTAAACAAAAGAAGAAGAAGGAAGTGGAATGGCGTGCTTTTTCTCAGCGTCTGTTTCCATGGAGAATCATCGGTTGAGATATACTCTGGGTTGGCTGAACTTACTCTTTGATACGTTTTTGCAACCAGCATACCTCGGCTAAGCAAGGTTTGGGTTACTCAACCGAGAGTTCAGGGTTTATGTGATGGTAAGTTAACCTTGCTTTCTGGAATACCCCCCTTAATGCTTACTTATTGTGGATAAAAATCTTGTGTTAGGGCCTGTTCACACCAAGTATGATTACTCTTAAAAATGATCATTCTACATTTAAAAGAATAGCAGAGTCCATACCACAATGATAATGATACCGGTTCATCGGAACAATATTGTTGGAATCACTTTCAAAATGATTTTTCCCAACTGATGAACAATAACAACATTGTCAGCCAATCAGAATGCATCCTGCTTTAAAGAGCTTGAGCATTTAAAGCGGCAAACGACATAAACTGCACCACGTGCTAAAAATAAATAGAGCATTGGTGGTGTACGTTCATGTGGACAATGTTGTAGTCATCGTTATCATTTTCTTTATAGTTATCGTCATGTGCTGTTCTTTAAAAAATAAGAACTTAAATATTAAAGTAACTTAAAATACTTTCAATTTTTCTCAATTAGTGAAAATAGTTAGATTCCAAACAAAGCCAAAACAGAATCAAGCTTGAGCAACAAACTGTACAGAGTTTGTTCAAATTTCAGTCCAGATTTAATCAGTGTTTTGAACGCATTGGTTGGCTGATCGATTCAGTGACTCACTAATAAAGTTTTAAAGGGATTGTTCACCCAAAAATGAAAATTTGCTGTTCACTTACTCAGGCCATTCAAGATGTAGGTGACTTTTTTTCTTCAGTAGAACAGCAAAGAATATTTTTAGCTGAAGCCGTGGTCCTCAGTGATTCATATAATTGAAGTCAATGTCAGTTTGAAATTCAAAAAAACATATGCAGACAACACCAAATTAGTAATACCCTTGACTGCTAATAGGATACATTGAGGTCTTGAGAAGGGAAATGATCAGAAGCGAAACGAAGACAACAACCAACTGAAGAAACTAAGGAGTAAACATACACAGGAATAAGAAGAACTAAACTAGGTGAGGAACATAATCGGTAACTATAGAAGCAAATGAGAAACTAATTCTCAACCAAGGAAACTAATAAAACAGGAACCATGAGCTGTGTCTCCCAAAGGTCACAATTTTTTCGCCGCATGCGTCATCTCGTTTAAAGTAATTCAAAGTAATCCTTATATTTCAAAGACAACAATTTATGCTTCACAAGGAATAACAGACAATATTATAATGGTTACTTTTCTGAATATATTTTCAAAATGACAATTTTCTACCTTCTCTCTGTTAAACGAGATTAAACAACGTATTTATTTTGTTATAAGAACATTTAGGATCATAGTGAAATGATCAGGTACCTTGTTAAAAAATACATGCGTTGCCTTTGGATATGTGAATATCAAAATAATCAGGTCCTATTATATAAAAAGTCCCCATTTTTTTGTTGTAATAAGTACCAATTGTGCATGAGAGGCCTTTCCTTAAGCCAATGTGTTCACAAAGTAACGTTTGCATTCAGAAAGAGTGAACCCCTGTTTTGGGCCTTTAGAGAGAACTCTAACTGGATTAAAGAGCGGGTTGAAGCCAGCTTTATCGCCTCTTTTGTGATCTTTTAAAGTCGAATGAATCTTAGGACTAACTGCTGGGTAACAGCTCTGACTGGATTACGGTGAAACACCTTGACCAATTAGAACAAGGGCAGGTATCATGCTGGTTCTTTCCACCTCCCCAAAAATATAGGACTGCTCTTGGCATCTGACTAATACACCCTCATTAACTGACAGCGACTCTAATTTGCCATAGAGCCAACTCTTTTGTTCTTCTTTGCCTCGTAAAAGTAACGTGATCTGCCTTACCTTGACCTCTCCTCCACTGAGAGCTAATCAGGCTCACCTGTGTGCTCTCCCCAGCGGCTGGAGAGCGCTAACTCAGCAACACCTGATGAGGTTTCGATCCCTCAGGTAAATACCAGAGGCCAAGGACCCTCCTCAAGATGGTCTTGCAGCCTGAGTGAGGCTTGTGGGACGCAGGGGGGTGAGCTGTTGTTCTGCTCTCTCGCTCATGAAAGACATTAGCCATGCTCTCTAACATCCATGTTGTCTTTTGCAGCTGAAGGGAAATAGCATGAGTTATTGATAGCGAATGTAACCTAATGGTAGAATCCATTTGAGGGGATATACACATATTTATATGCCATCTTTGATCCAGAGTGCAAATTATAGAGGCATTTTTTAATAAATTTATTGACCAGAGAAACCCTAAAAGAAAAAGCAAGGGTGAATAGAAATATAATGTAAGTTTACTACTGTAAGTTAAGGACTACATTCATGATAATTGCTCATGGTAACAGTTTTCAATAAAATCTAAAGAGATTGTATATATCATAACTATATGTCTTGTTAAAATACTTTTTCTAGTTATTCTAACATGCGGAGAAAACAAAAGCACATTCATTGGTTGACTTCCCAACAAACAGCCTGAGTTTGGAGGTGGGACTTCAAGTTTGATCAAACCGGGGCATGTTTGAATGAATTGGTTATAATTCAATGGCTGAATTCGAAATAGCATACTACCATATAGAGTGGTGTCAAACCTGGAAGACTAATTCGCTACTGGTTTCCTCAAGACTATCCTATGGGTTTTTATAATGACATTTTTCAATTTATGGGTAAAATAAGGTTTGACAATATTTGACGATATTTGAACAACTTGACGATATTTGAACATTGCACGACAACATAAATTACACACACTCGTATCGAAAATGTGAATTTTGAAACTGTTGTGTTTATTTTAAAATGTATGTTTCAAGTAACTAAGAATGTTTGTGGGGTAAGCAAAGCATTCAAATACTGTCACGTTATGTTTACCACAGGCCTTATTACTCATAAATTGAAAAACCCCAATATAAAACCCCATTGGATAATCTCAAGAAACCAGTTTTATAGGTATGTAGAGTTGGGTGTCGTCCACGTTACGGTAGTACAAACACACCAAATCTACTAAAACTTGACCCCACGGGTAAAATATATAATGAAAATAATAGAGGTACCAAGATCGATCCCTGGGGTACACCACGAGTGACGTGGGCTGCCGTGGATGAGTGGGCACCTAAACTAATGGAAAAACTTCTATTTGACGGGAAAAAAACTGGAATCATTTTAGTATCATACCTGTGATGCCAAAAGAACGTTCCAGGTGAGATAAAAGAATCCTATGTTCCACAAAGTCAAATCTAAAAACACTATGTACATAGTGTCGCCACCGTGTCTAGTCATTAAAATGTCGATAAAAACTTTTAAAAGGGAAGATTAAGTGCTATTGTCCTCCTGAAATAGTAAGAGTGGTGTGCTACTCCAACTTCGGTCAGTATTTTGTAACTTCAGTTTGCCACCACTAGAGCACATAAATCACACTCCTCACCTTTAAGAATCAGAGGAGACTCGCCTGACAAGGACAATTTACAATACTGTACGTTACCAGTACAATATTCTCCTAAGAGGGGTTTCTTGGCCTATTTTTCAAAAAATAATAATGATAATGACTTTCTTCTGATTTTGAGATGTTAAATAATTATGATTTTGCCAAAGGTCAATAGTAACACAACTGCTGACATTCTCATTTGGCACATTCTAAATTGTTAAACATTGATCTATGGTTTAATATTTGCCATCCAACAGGCACGACAAAGGTTTTTTTCTTCTTCTTTTGACAGAGAACCGTAATGCGTTCTGACATACAAGTGATTATTTAAATAAGGAGTGACAGTAAACGCATATATGAGCATGGAAAATGGGTCTCAGCCAGTTGAGATGAATTGCTAGATTAGGATTCACGACGGAATCGAATAAGAGAGAACATGAATAATATCAATGCAGAATTAGGGAGATGCACCCATTAAAGTAGTTATGAGGTTACATAAGCAGGCTAATTTACAATATGGCTGCCAGAGAAATTGAATACAAAGGAAATAGTAAATTATGATGCCAAGAGACGCCCAAAGGTGAATGCATTTGCTCGGTGAAAGAAATTAAACAACTTCATCCCGCTGTTTAATGTGAGAACATATCCGCAATATATATACATGAGAAGGGAACGGGGAATGTATTGTACATTAAAAAGATGCTAATCACCCTCCATTATAAAACTAGATGTCTTAATACAATCTTAATGTTTCATTAAACTCTGAAAAGTGCTTTATATCTTAGCAATTAAAATTAAATACATTTATGCATTTCCCATAATGCATTGCTGAAGGGATATGAGGTCAGATCAGGGGAACTCTGAATCACCTTCCATTAAGATCAAAGAGAAGACACGCTTTGGCCATAGTACCCACAATCCCACCTGCTTCTCCTCCTCCTCTCTGCTCAGAAGCTGTTGTTTTGTCACTGAGCCACGGTATCCCAGCATTCCCTAATGAGATTAGATGGCCACTAATGAGCGCTACAGTGGGTAAAATCAGCTGTGCTGTGAAGGTCAAAAATTTCACCACAGATTGTGCTGTTGGACTTCAAGAATCATTAACTAATAACAAACAAATGATTTATGAGAGAAGCGGAATTTTTGTTGGCCTTTAGGCAGGGTTTCCCTTTCTTCATCCTATTTTTAATGAGCATGAAAATATGGAAGTGATACTGAAACCTGCTGCAATAACATGCAGTGAGCTGTATTGATTAAGATACTTGATATTATTTTGGCATACGTTCACACGGCAGGCGTTCAGACGGACTAGTTGGGGTCTGGATTCACCTTGAGTAAGTAAATGTTTAACTATATATGGCAAACATGTTACCTATGAGAAAAAAGAACTTCTGTTATCCCCTTTTTTTTTATGATGGAACATAATATTTGCTTTTCCAGACTGATCCTTCCAGTTCGGCGGCTCAAAAGAAGGCCTCTGGTCACGCTGTCGATGTGAGGTCACACCATTTTTACCACGGGATTGAAATGCAATGAACCGTTGACCTATATTGGATTCAAGACGAGAATTCCTCTAAGAGTTCCCCCTGTTCAAACACTCATGTTTAACCCCACTGACCTTTCATCAAGAGAAATTAATTTTCTTTATTTGTCACAGGGAAAAAGTTGCATTGCTGGTGAAATGTTCACCCGAGCATCAGCATTTTCTTATATTGACATTCACTTTTGATTCTGAAAGAATGTAAATCCCCCGTTAGCCAGTAACCTCACGGTGCAATTTCAATGAGATATAATCAACATGCAATTTGCTAAGTGGACAGAACTATCATTTTTGTTAAATGTGCATATTAGCAAGGCAAATATTGCTTGTCACAGTGTTTCAACCCAAAGAATCCAATACATCTTCTTATCAGATGCTTGTCACAGCTAATGTTTTCTGTCCACAATTGTTGCTTGAATGAGCCTACGGAGATGTTGCGAAAAAAAGCCAAGACTGTGCGACATCAACGGTCTTTTATATTTAAACTGTGAGGCTTTAGCTGAGACTTTGGTCACAGTTGGCAAAGTTGACGGACCGATCAAGTGTGTCATGCTCTGACATACTCATACTCAAAATTAAAATGGTTACCATGTAAACCCAATCAAGCGCTTGCACTAATATTAGCAATGTTTTGCCTGGAAAAGAAAAAAATCAATTATTTTGGCAGTACAATTATACACTGTAAACTTTAAACGCTCAAAATAGAGACCCAACGCAACAGAGTGTGGCATGAGACAAGATTTGATGGGCGCGGGCGGGGAGAGACTAAATGATTCCCGCAAAATAGAAATATCTAAACACAAAATATCTAAAACTAATAATTCATATATTACATAAAAGCAACAAGAACAACTAATATAAAATAAAAACGATCTACAATCGCAAGCATATGCGAGATTCTTTTCGTAACGTGTTTGCGCTGTTGAGCTATGAAGCCAATCACAGACAAATCTTTTGATTTCTGTGAGTTTTTTGGTTTTTATGCAGTGCTGAAATTTGTACGCTCACGAATCCTACTATTATAACCCACGAAGTGTAGACATTATAAAAGACTATTGTTCATATATTCATTGTTAACAGAGCTTTGTGAGATCGCGATGAACTGAGACGTAAGCTTTTTAGTTGTCACAGGAGCGCTCTTTGCACCCATTCTGCCATACCAAATCATGCACGCAGCAGCTTGCTTTTCAGTTAAAAGTTAAAACGAACTGGTTTGTGAATGTTGATGCTTTAATAGCAAATATTTCATCAGGAGTGTTTGGGCTGTGATGTTCTGGTGACACATAACTTAATATTTCATGTAAATTTCATGGATGTAATGACAAAAATCTAGGCAAATTTTATGGGGGATTTTGCGGACGGGAGTCGGACAAAACATGAATGTTGCGGGCGGGAACAGGACAGATAAAATATAAAACATTTTTTTCGGGAGTGGGACAGAATCCTGCGGTCGTGGGGCTGAAAAATCCATCCTGCGCAGGTCTCTAGCTCAAAATAATTCATTGGTTTGAGAACGATGAACTTTTATACACATTTAAAACTTTCTGTTTCATTTGAGTTCACAAAACTGAACATTTTAAGTAATCTGAACTGGTTCATTGTTTTGAGTTTTATGAACTTGTTTCTTTTAATTTAGACAAACTTAAATTTAAATTAACTGGACTGGGATTTCTGTTTCCAAGCATGCTTTACCATGACACTTGAAAGGGGGAGTAAATGGTAAAATTAAATGTTGAATAACGTTTTTGTGTGTGTGTGTGTGTGTGTGTGTGTGTGTGTGCAAGATTAATGCTAAGTGGGAGATTAAGTAGTGTTTAATGATTTTCTATGCTAGAAGAGTTTCTATTGTGGTGGTTTTTTGGGGGGACCATCATGGTGACGAGTGGAGTGTGAGCTCGGTTTGAAAACAGATAGGCTTATATGTTGAATTGTTGAATGCTCTATAGGAAAAACATCCAGTATACGGCAGTCCTGTGGGCGAAAATGCCTTGTTGATGCTAGAGGTCAGAGGAGAATGGGCCGACTGATTCAAGCTGATAGAAGAGCAACTTTGACTGAAATAACCACTCGTTACAACCGAGGTCTGCAGCAAAGCATTTGTGAAGCCACAACACGCACAACCTTAAGGCGGATGGGCTACAACAGCAGAAGACCCCATCGGGTACCACTCATCTCCACTACAAATAGGAAAAAGAGGCTACAGTTTGCACGAGCTCACCAAAATTGGACAGTTGAAGACTGGAAAAATGTTGCCTGGTCTGATGAGTCTCGATTTCTGTTGAGACATTCAGATGGTAGAGTCAGAATTTGGCGTAAACAGAATGAGAACATGGATCCATCATGCCTTGTTACCACTGTGCAGGCTGGTGGTGGTGGTGTAATGGTGTGGGGTGTGTTTTCTTGGCACACTTTAGGCCCTTTAGTGTCAATTGGGCATCATTTAAATGCCACGTCCTACCTGAGCATTGTTTCTGACCATGTCCATCCCTTCATGACCACCACGTACCCATCCTCTGATGGCTACTTCCAGCAGGATAATGCACCATGTCACAAAGCTCGAATCATTGGTTTCTTGAGCATGACAATGAGTTCACTGTACTAAAAAGGCTCCCACAGTCACCAGATCTCAACCCAATAGAGCATCTTTGGGATGTGGTGGAACGGGAGCTTCGTGCCCTGGATGTGCATCCCACAAATCTCCATCAACTGCAAGATGCTATCCTATCAATATGGGCCAACATTTCTAAAGAATGCTTTCAGCACCTTGTTAAATCAATGCCATGTAGAATTAAGGCAGTTCTGAAGGCGAAGGGGGGTCAAACACAGTATTAGTATGGTGTTCCTAATAATCCTTTAGGTGAGTGTATATTAATTATTAGTATTTATATTAAATCAAATTATTTCTATATATACAAAATAAATATTATATTATATTATAGTCCAGGTATAGACTTGATGCTTCAAAATCTTCATAAAGACATCCAATAATGAGAATTTGTTTTTCTCCGACAGAAAAACCAAAGCCAAAATTGTCATACAGTCTGCAGTCTGAAGATAATGGAGATGGTGTGGTGAGTTATGATTCATCAGCTATTTAATCCTGAGCCTGATCTTTGAATGCTGCTTTGATGCATTTTTGAACAGACTCTCTCTTAACTTCTCTATTCAATCACTGTTCAACACATTATCAAGTGTGTATCCATTTAGCTCCAGGTTCAAAGCATCTCATGAAACAAAATTAGCTTCAAACACGGAACGCTGGCCTTTAAGATGCGTTGCTAAGACTTTCATAGCTTTTCCTCTGACGTGAAGAACTTTGACGTATGGGTTGTGCCAGGTTTTGTGAAGCTAATGAAAGTATGGGCTCCTCTATTAACCTCAGAGAGGAAAGTTTGATGCATTCAGATTGGCAAAAGCCAATATTTCACCACGACAGGCATTACCAATGAATAATTAAGTGTTTAATATAATGTTCGTGTAGAGAGGGAGATAAAGTAGGGTAGCGGGGAAAGGGGAATGATTAAACTGTAATTGATTATCCTTAAAACCAATGCACTATTAAAGAGTTCTCGATAGAGAAAGTGTTTATATGTTTGTGTTCAGAAAAAATGGCTTTTTGATGGCACTGTCAGGGCAGTTGCAGTCATTAGCTTTGAGAACTCTTCTATGGTGGAATTCAGAGGCCTGGTGTGTTGAGATCATGAAAATTTAACTGGGAAATTTATACCAGAGAGACCGCCGCCCTGGCAGTGACTCGTGAATGCCCGGGGACACGCGCTTTCACAGGGAACAACGCTGGACTGAAGTGCCTGGTGATAAATAGTTAAGAAACTAGAGTTGTTTGCACTCCGACAGCTGCTCAGTGGCATCACATACTTGAAAATGCAGTTTGGATACGATAAAATCATTTTAAAATACGACTAAATCAGTATAGTGTGAGGTTATGGATGGTGCTACCGCATTAATTATTTATATATATATTTTTAATAATTCACAGTTTTATTCAATACCTGTGTTTACAAAGCTTTGTGTGCTATTTTAAAATGTACAATTTGATCTTCTACGAAAAAAGAGGAAGGAAGAAGTTGATACACTTTCTGGAACATATTATAGGGAACAGATGTCATGTCTCCGGATATTAAAAATGAATGCTAGATGTTAAACATTTCAATAATGTTAGATTATAATTTTGATTATTTATGACTAACAGTCTGCTCTTCGACATATTATGTCACATATGCAGTTTAGTAGAGGATATTTCATTAATTAAGAAAATAAAATGTTGTCTCAGATTAAACATCAGGTTCGGCTTCTGTGATTTTACATGGTAATATAATACGTATGTGCTCTATTACAGCTAAAAATATCGACAGGTTCCCTGCTAGGAATCAGTCCACTGTCTCAGAGAATATACGTCCTCACACAGACAGAGGTCAACAATTTCCATACCTCAAATTACTGACCTATGGCTTCCTGTCCTGCATATATGTCCTTCTTGTTAACCAGCTGACAGATTTTCATGCATATTCATAGATGCATATGGTCTGCCAGAACGAAAGCCGTCTCATCTCCTCAAATTCCACCGAGTAGCAATGTATGAAGACACTTCATTAATGGATGTACTAAAAGAAGCGTTGTCTTCATTTTCTTGCTTTCGTGTTTGCATAATTTGCATCCGCTAATTTGAGGCTGAATGCTGAAAAAATACTTATTCCTTAATCAGTATTTTTGTGATTTTATAGTAAAAAAGTATTCAAAATCCAACAAATTAGCTTGAGAAGGCAAATGTATGGAAGCTTGTTTCTGCCACTAAATTAAGAAATAAAGAAGGTTATTTTGACTTTAAATCACACAATTCTGACTTTATATCATGCAATTCTGACTTTAAATCTCGCAATTCTGACTTTAAATCTCGCAATTCTGACTTTAAATCACGCAATTCTGACTTTAAATCTCACAATTCTGACTTTATATCATGCAATTCTGACTTTAAATCTCGCAATTCTGACTTTAAATCTCGCAATTCTGACTTTATATCATGCAATTCTGACTTTAAATCTCGCAATTCTGACTTTATATCATGCAATTCTGACTTTAAATATCGCAATTCTGACTTTATATCACGCAATTCTGACTTTAAATCTCGCAATTCTGACTTTATATCACACAATTCTGACTTTAAATCTCGCAATTCTGACTTTAAATCTCGCAATTCTGACTTTATATCACGCAATTCTGACTTTATATCACGCAATTCTCACTTTATATCACCCAATTTTGACTTTATATTTCGCAATTCTGAGAAAAAAATCAGAATTGTGAGATATAAACTCACAATTGCGAGAAAAAGTCTTGTTTATTTTTATTCATGGCTTCAACATGCTTCCATGCAAATACATCACATGACTTGCTTATAGAAAATATATCTTTCATTTAAAATTGTTGCTATTTACACTTTATTTTGATGGTTTTCTTTAGACATTCTACCAAGTATAACTGTGCAACTACATGTCAATTGGCAGAGTATTATTAGACTGTCTGCTTTATTTTGATGTTCCTTAACAGACATTCTACTGATTATAAGTAACTATGCAACTTAGTCAACTTATTCTCCCAACCCAAACACCAACACCTAACCCTAACCAAACAGTCTACTCTACTGAGAGTCTACTCTACTGATGTGTTTCCTTGTTTTAAGAATAAACCTTACTAAATTTTTGAAAGATTTTCACTAAGAACAACAAGTCTGAATATGTTACACAATTTTAACTGATAATTTTTTATGGACATTTACTTGAAGAAAAAGAATCCCTTAAACAGAAAAAACTATGACAGGTAACAGCTGCTGAGCTGAATGGAAAGCACATGTGAGGATGTCATTCTGCTAAGACATGGTACTTTATTTCCTCAGGGCTAATCAGACGTAGTACATAATCATTCAATAAAGACGGGGCAGGATGCCGCAAACTAATTGCACTGCTGTATTTTTGGAATCCACGGCTGTCTGGAAATTATGACAAATATCCTGAGTGGCATAGAAAGATGTGTTTATCCACAAGCCTTTACCCTGTGATGAATGATACCTGATAATGAACGGGCTCCGCTCCCAATACTGACTGAGTTCTGACGTCGAAACTGGAAGCGCTATAACGAAAATAGCGTAGGAGACTGACAAGGGAGAGGTGAATTTTTTTGATAGTCATTATTTTTAGTCACATGAACTCTTTTAACTATGTCTTTAATACCTTTCTGGACCTAAAAAGGTGCAATGATGTTGCTGCCTATGTGTAGTTCAGATTTCATCGAAAATAATTTGTTTTCAAAAGACGAACGAAGGTCTTACGGGTTTGGGACGACATGAGGGTGAGTACTTAATGACAGAAATTTCATTTTTGGGTGAACTAACCCTTTAAATGAAAGTAAGACAATGTTTTCGAAACTAACGCTGCATACCTGAGGTAATTTTATGTTACACTGTTTACTAGCCTGGCATAATGATCTCATCGTTAATACTTCTACTTCCATTTAGTCCAAGGGTATGACCGATTGTTTTCCATATATCCATTTACTTTAAAGTATCCTTGAAAAAGGATTTGACTTGGGTTTTTCTGGACCTCGGCAATTAACTTCTCCGCCATTTTATGAGCCCTTAAATTAGAATGGATTCTGATTGGCTGTCAAAGTTCTGAAAGTGATCCCAACGATATCTTTCCTCTATATCATTATCATTATATCGTGGTGTGGACTCTGCTATACTTTTATATTTAGAAGGTTTTTAGCACTATATCCTTGGTGTGAACGAGCCTTAACTTTGCATAGCATGAAATGCGCTGATGACGTTTGAGGCGGATGGGCTACAACAGCAGAAGACCCCACCGGGTACCACTCATCTCCACTACAAATAGGAAAAAGAGGCTACAGTTTGCACGAGCTCACCAAAATTGGACAGTTGAAGACTGGAAAAATGTTGCCTGGTCTGATAAGTCTCGATTTCTGTTGAGACAATCAGATGGTAGAGTCAGAATTTGGTGTAAACAGAATGAGAACATGGATCCATCATGCCTTGTTACCACTGTGCAGGCTGGTGGTGGTGGTGTAATGGTGTGGGGGATGTGTTTTTGGCACACTTTAGGCCCCTTAGTGCCAATTGGGCATCGTTTAAATGCCACGGCCTACCTGAGCATTGTTTCTGACCATGTCCATCCACAGGTGATATATACACACACATTTAGACAACTTAACTTAGTGATTGCTATCGGGATGTGAAGAGACTTTCAACCAGCATAACAAAGAAAAAAAATTCTGGAACAAATCGCTTCACATGCTTTTATTCTTAAGGTTATTTTTGGTTTCTATGCAAAATGTTGAAATAACATCACAATACATCATCTTTTTTACATATACAATATATAAAAGGTACAAAAAAAATAATAACCATACAATAACCATCACTGCTATGACAGTTTCATGTTATTTTCCTTTGGTAACATATTGCAGGATTTATGTGTCCTTCCAGTAACTACTCCTACACAGGACATCAGTGATATGGATATTTATGGCTCTATAACTGATTCTCTCCACCTACCGAGTTACCTGAGACAGGTTCAAAACCTGTTTGACCAAGGTCGAGAACTGTGTCATTCCAGCGCTCAAGGTCCACGAAACCATTCCAGAGCACATATGTGCTTGTCTGTGGCATTGCCGCCTTCATCTTGTCGCGGTCACATTCAGCATGCACTGTGCCGTGAGCTCCTCTGCCAAACAGGTGTTCCACCCCGGCTAGGCCATCAATCTGCCCACGGCCCATCTCTGTAGGATTCAGGGTTAATTATCATCAAATAAGCCATTAGAAAGAGTGATGAAAGGGAAGGGTAAGGATCCTGGGTTTGATAGGAAACAATGGTGTATGGATAAGTGGAGACAGATATTACTCCATGTTGTCGTGTTAACTGGATCAAGAGCTAATGCGGTTCTCTGGAAGAAAATGATAGGATCTTCTAGCCCTTTCTTAAATGGATCCCATCCATTAAAGGTAATTGCAGTTCAAATAAAAGCACATAACACATTTCCCGGTGCCTTCTTCCAGATCTTGACACGGGGCTTATCGTTCTCATTCCAAATAATTTCACAATCTATAACTGGTAAATGCCATTATGCTTCTTTAATGTGCTTAATGTATTAATTGGCATTGGCATTACATTAAGATTGCGTAGTAAATTATTCCGTGGCATTAGATGACACCTGACCTATTGTAAATTTTACACTGTGCTTAGGACTTCATTTATCTATGCAGTCTCCCTGTGAATATTTTAAGCACCCAATTAAATACCAACTGACCTGAAGGTCTAAAGCAGCCCGGGAAATTGAGCTGTCTGGCAGGTTTGGGTGCTACAGCGGTTGTGTTTAATCACGGTGGTCTTTGGAAGGAGCTTGTTGGGTGTCCTGCTCTTTCAATACCATCAAACTTTTCATTGGGCTCACTTCACTTAAAAATACAGATCACTAAAAAAATAAAATATTATTTACTCGCCCTCATGGCGTTCCAATTCTGTATGACTTTCTTTTTTCTGCAAAACACACATACAATGATAGGTGGGGATCAGTATTTTGAAAAACAGTTCAAAATATCTTATTTTGTCTTGTAAAGAAGAAATAAAGTCAGACAGGTTTTGAATGGCATGAGCAGTGTGGGGGGTAACGCATTACAAGTAACACGAGTTACGTAATCAGATTACTTTTTCAAGTAACTAGTAAAGTAACACATACTTTTAAATTTACAATAAAATTATTTTTTCAGTAAAGTAACGCAAATTACTTTTTCCCCCCATGGATTGACTGACATCTTTCCTGCCCCCATATTGAGAGAAATCGGAAACATGATGGTTATTGTAGTTCTAGAGTTTAGCTAAACTATGCAGTACAGCGGCTCTCTAGGACCAAACTTGCCTACACCTGGTCTAGACTAAATTTTAAGTAGGCATTTGCTCACCTCACTTGCACAAAAACAGATTCAGTATTCCTTAAATTGAATAAAAACAGTGAAATGCAAACTCTGAATATTACACAAACCTGTAATAATTAAATGTTGAGGTCACCTATTCAAAACAAAGGTGTTGCTTGATGACGCTAAGTTTGAGCGAGGAACCTTGGGACCTGTGGTCTTCACCTCACACCTCACCTCACATAAATGGCATGCAATTAATTTTAAAACATATTGTATGATGGAGAAAATTCTGTATTACTGTTACTAAAAATAAAGCTGCAACTGATTATGCTATGTTATCTAACGTTACTTGACAATAGTGTTTTTCTCTGAGGCATGGTAAAGCATGGTGAAATTAGATTTAAACAATAAGACTAAATGTGTTGAGCTATATTACAATAATTACTTTTCTGTCTATAATGTATCAAAGCAGATGTTCCCTTGTCTGTGTTCCCACATGTAATATATATTAAAGCGTCTTTGGTGTTTCCATGGTTTCTACAAAATAAGACTGGAAACCGAGAGTAACGCGGATATGACGCCTTTTACACATCATTTCCTCCAGTGTTTCTGCTGCAATTACGTCAAAACTGCTTGTTTAAAATTTGTATTAATATACAGATTTATACAATATACAGTGTGAATTAACCCGAATACATTTTGTGATTCCACAATTTTTAAGAATTGTGCACTATAAAAAAATATTTTCATGATCTGTCATCACATTTTTTCTTAGATAATTAATGTGGTTGAGATAACATAATATTTTGAGTTTCTGTTGATTAAATCAATCGCCTTCATTGTATTAACTCAAATTTTTAATTTCAATGAACTCAAAATTTTAAGGCAACCAGGTAACAACCAACAATTGGAATAAAACCAAGGAGGGGGGAAATAAAAACACGAAATATGATTTCAGTTAACTTCTTAATTTTATGCTTTTTTGCCAGTTTAATTGTCATATTAGTTTAATATCTTAATAATATTTAAAAAATTTTAATTTTAAGTCATTCTGCGGACCCCTATAGTTGAGAACCGCTCCTTTAAAGCTTCACCTCCTCAGTTAATTGGAGTGTTTGATGATAAATTCTACATTAAGTTACAAAGATTTATATAGTTTCGGGCTGATGATGTGATTTAACGAAGAGAGCCGCACAATTACCATCTCTCTCTTGTGTTTTCTGACATCCACGGCTTCACTTCACTGCTAAAAGCATGCCATTTTACAAGACAGATTCTTTTGTGCCATTCTCATTAAAGAAATGATATGGCTACTTTCTAAAGAAATGTGCTATTTGTGTAAATCACAGCTCATAAATACATTCACATGTAGTCATAATGAAGAACGGCTATAACCTCCTGTCTGGTTTTAAATATATATCAAAGGGTAACAATTCGCTGTGAATTATAGGTCACCCTGCATTGTATGAGACACAATAAAAATAAATCAAGGCATTTATGTTTAATCACCACTTGCCGTAATGCAATACCTGCTTCATAGATGCTAATTTTAGCTGTCAAGAAAATGTGCTAGCTATTCACCAAATGTAAGTGTTGTGAAAACAGCATTTGAAATCTCCCAGTCGCAGCGTTTCACATCCATGCCAAGCGTTATCATTCAGCGGCCGACTCTCGTGGCGAACTCGATTACCTTAAACCTCTAAAGAACACAAGGAGTGATTTAGAGCGAAACATTTTCTTAAATTGCGCTGGACTTCACATGCATTCGGCCAATGGACTGCTGTTCACCCTCCTTTTAAATCAGGCCCACTTCCAAGTTTCCAGTTATGAAAAATGCCTGGGTAGGGCACTATCATTACAGCAATCATTCCTGTCTGTTGTATCCATTTTGCTTTAAATGTATCTCTAAAGCTCATACAGGCATTTCCAAAAGCACTATCATTTCAGTCAGACTCCACTGGCAATCTGCATTTCGTTGAACATGCGTGCAGAGGGAATAGAAACCAGACACCTGACTCTCCACAGTGGGATATTAAGAAGAAAAAAAAAAGCCACACTAAATTCTCCGACCAGCCGAGCATATCAAAGCAGTGTGCACTCAGACCTCAGATTGCAATAGGGATATCATTTTAAAAAAGGGGGGACAAACCATACCTTGCAGGCTTCAGGGCCTAATAATCGTCATGTCCCGCATCGCTGTGGTCTGCAGCAGTAATCTTACTTTCAGTTGATTGGCTGATAAAATGACAGCTTTTGGACGACTGATATGTGGACAAACACAATATGGCTGTATGAAACAGAAAGCTGCCATTGAGCTCTTTGGCAGGGTAATGTTTTTTGAAATAGATCTGAACCTGAACTTTCAAGCTAATTTTCAACTAGAAGCCTTGAAAGGCATGCAAGCTTAAACTCAAACCTCTGAAGTGGTATAAATGATATCTTGAAAAGGAAAAAGAGGACGTCTTAGTGGTCAATTACTTTCTTTTGAAGTACGCAACAAGCTCTATGTGTTAAATTGGAGACATTTGGAGTTTCCTACCATTAGTCATCGAAAAATCATACGGCTGGATGTTGATAAATGGGCAGTTGATGTGGAATGGTTTTAGAAAAAGTTGACATGTCATGCATGCTGTACATCTGAAACTAATTCTTTTGTAATTATTATACATGACCTTAATTGAGAGACTGCATGGAATATTAATGTATGCAATTAATGCAGTTTTTAAAAATACATTTGTCACAGCAAAATCAGGTAGATGGATAGTTCAGTCAAAATGTCATTTTTGTCATCGTTGCCTTAAATTTTGTTCTGTTCCTTGCATCAAGTTGTCATATTGTTTCTATATTCTGTATGTAGACATATTATACTATTTTCATGAGGATGTTTATGGTGCTTCTTCATCCTTTTGGTCCCCATTCCCTTTGATTGTATGGAAAAGATTTTGATTATATATTTATTATATATATATATATATATATATATATAAATAATCAAAATCTAGGCGAGAATGTTGTTGTTTCGAAATGAAATGTGGCTCATATTTAATCATAATGCCTATTTTACAATTTGTTTAGACGTTTTTGGAGATGCGAGCTCCAGGCCGTCAGCGGATGTTCAGAGCTCGAGTACCCGCCGAGAACAGCTTCATCTCGGCCAGTATTTGCTGTGTGTTATAGTGGTTAAACATGAGATATAATTATTTTTTTGGCACATAAAACAGGCAATCTTTGGTATTGTTAATCTGTTACTTGTTCCTGAGCAAATCGAATTGGGCTGTGTTAAATTTCATAATTTCTCATCATTCATTCAAGCATTCATTGACACAATCATTCATGGATTTGTGGATGTTTACTATCCATATAAAAAAAGCTAGTGAGATTATGTGATTAACTCATTTAAAACAACATTCAAGCTCACAAACCCACGGCATTATTCCATGAATCTGTACTGTCCATCTGGCGGTTTGTCATTGGCTCTGGATTAGAGAGTGTCTGTGAGCTCCCGTCACCGTGCTCAAGCCTGAGAATTCATAAGGAGCGTTCAAAGGATAGCCAAAATATGAAGTCTACAGCCTGACAGCCGGCAAAGTTCACGGACGTGCTGTGAGTTTTGTGTGGCCATGCTCTCCCAAGGAACCACTAAACTATATGAGGTATGAGCCCCTCGGATACTCCCGGAGAGAATATAGCTCGTGTGAGATTTTAAGACAACTTCATTTTCAAGGTCTTGCTATTATATGGGAACATAATTAACATTTCCCCATCAATTACAGTGGAGTGGAAGCACAGGGATCCAGGCGGACATGCTTAAATCTGCCTTGAATTACTCTCTGCTAACTTCCTATTTCAGCTGAATTCTGATGAGCCTGTTGGGTCATTTATTCAACAAGGCTGCAGAGCACTTGTTTCGAGTGCGACCTGGCAATAGCCACATGAAGGGAACCTTTGATCAGGGTCCTTGTTGCTTATAACAGCAACGATGCTTGCAGCATATGTAATATGTCTTTTTAATCTCTCTAATCTGAATTAGTCAGAATTAGTTTGAGACAGAAAGACCAGATGATCAAGAAAATGACATTTTTTTCCCTGACATCTTTTTTTTTTCTGGTGTGTGGTACTAGATTTGAAGTGAAATGTGCAGCCAACCCCCTCTAGTGGCTGCTTGCGCATTATATGTAGCGATTCCCAAATTTAAACAGTTGTCAATCATTCACTTCTCGGATACATCAAGGAATTGAGCAAGAATGCCCTCTAGGGATTGTTCTATCCTTGTCTTACCAAATCTTTGTCTGTTTCTTCTCATCAATATCCTGAATACATGCCATGCCATGCTAATAAGAGAGCATGTGATTGGCTGAAGGGTCTGGCGTGCCGCAGTCGAGCAGGAAGTGTCTGAAACTACATGAAAAATATCAATTCATGCTTAAAGCTGTGATGAATCCCATCTATAGTTTTAAATTAAATTTCATTCGTTTTCTCATCCATTTTAAAGAATAATGTAGCTGATGCTGGCAACATGTGTGGGCTGACCCAGCTCCAATTTGATCATTTTATCTGATTGTGAGGAAAACAGTTGGGTGATGGATACCATCTCATTACGATGGGAAAGTGAGAGTTTAATTTCCTGTACATGTTCCATCTTTATTAATGTCAGGAACAGCGGGTTGTCAATTGCATTAGCGCTCTGTTCTTGTGCTAGGCGTTGTGCGTGACACAAACAATGTCTTCGCACTGAGCTCTGACAAACACACACATGAACTAAGCAGCCGTGACATATTTCACCATCAGTTGTGTAAACTATTGATTCGCTCTTACTATATTTAGATCTTCTCAGTGGAACATTGACCTGAACCAGGAAATCGGAAGGAAAAAAAAATACTATAAAGTTTTAAAAGATTAAATGCCAGCGTTTTCATCATTATGGGGGTTACTTAAAATGTATTCCAGTAAAAGTGATTCATACTAAATATGAACCATTTAAAATAGTGTTAATAAATGCTAATTACTGACAAAAAAATATCTACGGTAATCCAGACATGCCCAAACTTTTTACTTTACAAAGGGACAAAATAAAAGTTACCTGAGGGCTGTGGACTTAAAGAAATTGTTGTGTAGGGGTCGTTTATACAACACCATTTTCTAAAACTAAAAATGGGAAACTTTTGGCCACTCATTTACACGACAATGCCTGAAAACGAGTTTCAAAGTGCAAGTTTTGGAAAAAGATAGCGTTAACTACAAAAACGCTAATTTTTGAAAACATTGACGTCATTCGCGTGTGTATTACGTGTCTACAGGAGCACAGCGTTTCTTTACAAAGTGGCATCGCCATCTACTGGCCTGGCAGCAGAATACAGCATTTTTAGTCATTTCCACTGATCTATGTGAACAGGGATTGTTTTGACAACGTTGTTGTCTGTACACGCAAAACGCGAAGGAAAAACTTTTCCGTTTTTAGTACGCCGTTGTCATGTAAACGTACCCTTACATCCAACTATATTATATCAAAATGTCATTTTTTAAAATCAAATTCATTCTCTACATTTCAATGCAAAAATAAAGATGCTAAAACAAATGTTAAAACAAAAAGATAAACTAAAAATTATATGCCTCCAATACTCCATTCCTGTGGAACACAAATGAAGCCATTTTGAATTATGTCCTGGTCACTCTTTTCCATACAATTACAATCAATTGGGAGGCTTTCAAGCTTCAAAAAGTACCATAAAAGTCTTCTGAAGACATTCAATTTCTTTTTTCTTTTGTGGGAAAACACACAACCTTAATCCTTAAGGGTCGTTCACACAGAATGTTTTTTTCCATTCTAATGCGCTACTCTTCCATTGTTTTACTATGTAAACACGCGCTAGATGGACATGTATGACCGCTTTGCACATGAGCGTTTTTAAGTTTAAAAGAATTTCAACAGTGGACCAATCAGAAGGCCCTGGAGGCGGGACAACCGTTGCAAGCTTTTGTTTACAGTTTGCACGACAACTGTTTTATTTGACGCCATCATGGCAGAGGAGGCACTCATAGTGACGGTGTCCGGATAGCCAAAGGAATTATTTTCTTGTTTTCCATGCCAAAAATAGTAGCTATATATTCTGCTGTTTGGCTATTTCTGTTATTGCATCACATCTCAAAAGTGCGTCTCAAGACCCTCCCGTTCTGCCCTGTGCTTTTGTTTTTATACCATTCCTGAGTGCTGCGTCTCATGTTTTTAGATGTGTTCTGTGTCTGACCAACAGTATACTAACAAAAACAATGCTACAAACAAGTAAAATTACACAGTTCTTCTTAAAATGTCTTTGAAAATCACGCTCAACAAAAGGATTTTTTCTTGTATTGGCTACCACACTGATTCAGTTTGCTAATGTTTTGAAAGCGTGAGCATGTTTGACTTGTGTTACTCCCCCAAGCCTGACTGTCTTACACAGAAATGCTAAATGCTAAAACGCGCAACGCTCAGAGAGTTTTTCTTGTTTTGTGAGACTTAAAGTCTGGCAGTAAGGGACAGGATTGAGTACATGAGAGAGCAAGAGCGTGAATGAGAAAATTAGAGAGAGAGGAAGAGAGAGTTGCAGTAGTAGTTCTCCTTCGCTGGCTGCCTGCAGCAGCTTGTATCAGGGGCTCAGGGGGCCTGCAGAACTATCCCCAGTGTGCCTGATTATTACCATGCTAAATTTATATTGATTGCTGTAGCTTAAGAGCTAAATTCGAGCTATTCCCTAGACGCAGTGACAATATATGGTCTGAAGTGATCTGGTAATCCAACTACAAGACGTGCAACGTGTTTGTCATGCAATAAACTGTGCTCCCGAACCTTAGCCTCCCTCAAAGGCCCACAATCGGGACTGGGCCGAGGGAGGTAAGTTTTCCTCAGCACTTGAGGTGAAGTTATAACTGCCCTCCTGCAGATACTTTTCATCACTTCTATGCATACGCGTTTGCCCTTGACATTATCAGCAGATTTAAGAGGCCCTGAGGTAGCTAAATAGTGCTGAGATAGTGAAGACAGTGGCCTGCAGTTGTCCGTCGGCTATATTTGCACTCGTAGAGGAAAGAAAAAGCTCTGTAACAGAGCAGGCCTCCGGGGGAAAGCCCCTAATTAAACAGTGATTAAATTAAGGGCCAATGTGAGTGAAATGCACATTGATTGACAGGCAGCTCCTCTCACATTCACTTTCTCCTGGGTTTAGATGGAGTGTGCGGACTCGCCAATGACTTCTCTGGCTTTGGTCTCTGAAGACGTCCAATTAATCCATTTTAGCATATAAATGTGCATGATTGTGACTCTTTGAAACTGTTTTCAACCTGTTTGGGACTGAAACTCATTAACATATCTGAAAGAAACATTTCCAGGTCATCTTTATGCATGCTTGAGGCGAGTCACACAATCAATGTGTTGAAATCACCTCTAAAATCTCATTTGGCCTTGAAATTGGTTTAGGAGTCAAATAAGTGCACAGTATTGTCAGTGAATTCTCCCTTAATTTGTACACCGATTTAGTGAAAATTCAGAATCAAAAGCTATCAAGCTTGAAAAATGTTTGCCCTAATACATTTTGGGTCCTATCATAACACCTGGCGCAGTGATTTTTGCTGGTTTCAGCCTGACGCGTTATCATTTTCAAGTCCAGCGCCACGTTGTTTAAATAGCAAAAGCACTCGCACCCATCTGTTCGCCCATGGGTGTTCTGGTCTGAGAACGAGGAGTGTTCAGGTGCGTTGTTGGCGTGTTGCTATTTTGAGGCGACTGAAAACGACTGCGTCATTGACCAACAAAAACCTGCTCTAAAGTCAATGCCGCAGTATTTTTTGGTCATTTAAAGGGAGCGTTAGTAAAATGCACCTATAGACGGTTACAGTAGCACAAAAACATGCCAAATATTAAAAATAAAAGAATTAAAATGTAAAAGATTATTATTGTGTACGTAAAGATAAAAATGCTTACGTGTCATAATGGATAGTCATTGCATGTATCAGAATTACCAATTTGCAGTAATGATGATTGAAATTGGCTAATTATTTGTCCAATCGTGGCTATCGTTTTATTTAAACTGACTCGTCAGGTTGAGAGTATTTATATTCCGCCATGTAAATAGTGAATCCGCCATGATGCAAGCGCACATGGCTTTTAAAGGGAATGGGAAATGACACTCTGATGGTTGGTTTATTACACATTACGTCCAAAACACACCCATGACTCATTAAGAGACTAGATACAAGCCTTTTGGATCATGCGCCCGACCATTTTTTCCATCGTTAAACTAGCAAAAGTGGATTTGGAAACTCCTGAAGTGCACCTGCGCTTCAGGCGCGTGCTTAGATCTTTAAAATAGGGCCCTTTAAGTTGTGTAATGGTGAGAAGGTCCTCTGCAGGTGTAATATAAATTCAAATAGCTGTTTATTGAGATGGATAGCAGCTTTGCCTGATTCTTGCGATATAGCTCCATGGCAGGTATTGAGCTCAATGAGTGCTGACTTAACAAACAGCACATCTGCACAGCTCATAAAAGAATCATACCCAGAGTTAGATTTACATTGTCTTAAATTGAAAATGGGTTGGAGAAACCTTCCTGGTCCTTGGGGGATAGTGTATACCAAGGTGTTTATGATTTAACAATAAAACACTAGATGTTTGTAGAAGACAAAGGTCTTTTTTTAGTTAACTTCATTTATTTAATTTAATTTAACGTTTTTATGTTAGTGCAATCAAAATGATTAATTTTTTCCTGTTTACAAGGTTAATAAGATGTTTCTTGAGCAGCAAATCAGCATATTAGATTGATTTCTGACACTGTGACTGAAGACTGGAGTAATGATGCTGAAAATTCAGCTTTGCCATCACAGAAATAAATTATTTTTCAAAAATGTTCAGATATTAAACAGTTATGTTAAATTGTAATAATATTTCACAATATTACTGTTTTTACATTACATTTTATCAAATGAATGCAAATGAATATATTTTTAAAAGATCTCAAACTTGTAAACGGAGGTGTGAACATTTTCATGCAAACTGTGTCCTTTATTTATTGTTTTAATTATTAATATTTTTTTGCTTTATCTCATTTATATTACTAATAGCAATGTGTCACGGTGAAAAGTAATGCTAGTGTAGGCCTATCATTAAATTCAGTTTAGGTATATCATAAATTTATATGAATCAAACTATGTTTGTTGGTTAGAAAAAAAATCTCATATCATAATCATAATAGAAAAGCTGCATCAAGATGCATTATTTGTGCTTCTGAAAGCTGAACTAGTACAGTAAAAAGTAAACAAAACACAATCTGGTATACTATTTAACTTGATACAAGAGTCATTTTATATTGCAAACTTACTCCCGTTTGCTATGCTGGTGTTAGAGGATAAATGTGCATATCCCAGAAGATTGCTAAGGAAATGAATCTAATATTCCTCAAACTCAGGAAGCGCTCTAAAAACTGAATTGCTGATGTAGTGCACTGCAGCGGGGAGCATGAGACAATGCTTTGCATGTGCTGGCCTAATAGTGAGAGTGATGCCAGGCCTACTGACCTCATCAACCATGACATTTACCACAGCGCCTGCTGCTGCGTTCCTCATTCCTCCCACAGCGCATAGCAAACAAGCACAACTAGCCCGATATCCATGTACGCATCATGTACAGGACCCAGCCTTTAATGCCTGAGACGCTGAGAGCAGGCAGAAAAAAAAAATAATAAAAAAAACAGTGCAGACTGCAATCTAGCTGCGAAACCAAAAACTAATCTCTAAGGAAGGCTGTCAAGTCTGCGCGCATAACGCTCTAGTGGAATTGAGGCTTAAATGCTTCATAAAGCTTTCATAAATATGCAATCGGTGGGCTAATAGCTGTTGCTAAAACCTGCCTCAGCCCTCATTATCCAGTGGGAGCCCATTGGGAGCCTCTGTGGTGCAAGGTACAGGGGAATATGTTTTGCATTTGCCCCTGCTGAATTCAGCTCCCCTTAACAAATTCCCTTTGATCTGCTACCCAAGTCATAGCAAGAGGAGACATATTTTCAAGAAACTGTGCCAGTTACGGTGAAACACTGCAAGACTTGCACTTTTTAATATATAAAAATAAGTTCAGTATACAGTTACCCACAAGGCAGTTATAATAAAACCGCATTTAATGCTGCCTTCACGTGCTCTCGGAATTATCCTACAATAGAATAGAGTGTAAATAGAGTTTCCTACATTAAAATTTCGAAACTCGAATGCGATGAGCTCGTAATCAGGACTTTAATTATCAAATTTCCAAGAGCAAGTGAAGGCAGCATTATTACACAGCTGACTGGAATGCTTAATTCTGATTGGTCAGTTGCAACATTCTGCATTTAAATATTTTTGTAATGCAACTGGGAAAAAAAGGTGCTTTTTGGGTTCAGATGGTGTAGTTACTACTTCTACCAGCAGGGGCTAACTAGACCATACTGCTAACTTAGGCAAACCAAATATAATTTTTTTATTATATTTGATATATTTTTTAGTAGCAGCTGGTGGTTTTTAGGACTGGGTGAAGCATAGAAAATATGCCACTTATCAGGGTTAAATATGCAGATTAAGATCTACAGTAGAGTGTCTGCTCCTAGAATTTGCTTCTCAACCACTAAAAAGTGTAATTTTTTTAAGTTAGAATACAAAACAAAAATGTAAATTGTTATAGAGAAAAACTGGACATTTAAAAAAAACACACTAACAGACTTTCAAGTTATTTTGAAGACAGCAAACTCATCCAGAAACACACGTCTCAACGCTAGCGGACAAAAGAAAACAATAGGTTCTAAAATGTTTGATTTTCCAACTGGATGGAATAATAGTTTGGAGCTAGAAAATTGGAGTCTATGCCCATCATTCATAACCGATTTGTGAAATCTATTTACTTTGACTGGCCAAAATCTGCAGGCTGGCTTTGACTGATTTTGGTGACTAGCAACAACTCTTCCAGATTGAAAATGGGGGCAAAAACCTGTGAAAGATGTGTAGTGCATTGCAGCCTTATTTTGTTTATGTTATGTTTGCTATATTTGAAATGACAATATGTAAGAAACAAGATTATGAAACACAAATTTACATGCTTAAATATGTAGCCCCTCCTGCTCCAAGCAGGACTCAAATCCCGTCCGCATGGGAGGTGGACGCTCTAACAAGGTGGCTAAAGACCGTAGTCTCTAGCGCCAGTCGCTAGAGCACCTCTTGAGTTCAGAGGAGTGAGGTATACAAGCACAGCTCTTACTTCCCTACATCTGTTACACTCACCACCCTAATCCTCACTCCCATCCGGGTCACGGCACCAATGTAGCCCCTCCAGTTCACACCTTCCCACTCCAAGCAGGACACAAACCCGGGCCCCTCCGCATGGGCGTTCTAACAAAGACTGCAGTCTCTAGCGTCAGTCGCTAGAGCACCTCGAGTTCGGGGGAGTGAGGTTTAAACGCACAGCTCTTACTAGCCTATGTCTGTACAAATGCTAAAAGACTTTCATTACCTGTTTGTCTACAAGTACTCACCAGTTCAAATATTGGCCATGTGTTGGCAAAAAAATCTGCTTATTTGCAAGTTCACCCAATCATCATTTAAAGAAGTTGGACCAACCAGTGATCGAACGCCAAATGTCCAATGAATAATTAGATGCCATTTTGCAACGCAAATACCAATTATTATGCTTTTACAGCATGACAACCGAGCTGTACCCAAAATGGCGTGTTTAGGGCATGTTGTCCAATGAACATGGATTTTCGCTTTTGAATTGTTTATGAAAATTAGGGGAAGCTTCCAGCTCAGTATAGCCAATTTTATTAATAACGATAATTCAGCATGGCATACAATTTGTATGATTTATTGATATATTTATTGAATGATTGATATAGCCTACTTAATTTGATGTATTTTGCAGTTACATGACATTTTATTTTTTGTAAACTTGCAACAATATTTACATAAATGGTTATTTCAATATATGTAAGCTATATAGTCCTATACTATTCATTTTATTCCAAAGAAAATCCCGATGTAAAATCAACAAAGTCACAAAAGTAATAAACCTGACCCTCAATAAGAACTTTTCACTGTAAACTAAAGTGATTCTATAATTGGACATTATAATTTGTTATGAATGTGAATAAAATAGGGCTAGAAGAGTTTGTCTCATCTGACAGTAGATCAACACGCCCTTGGTTCCCAGCGAGTAATGCTCATCAAAATGGTCGTATTCCTCCATAAACCTTAAGTCTCATACACAATGAGAAACGCCGAGGTATAGGTTGAGAGACCATTTCTCTTGACATTCACAATGGCAGGCTCATCAGTCATGCTGTCAGAGGCTAGTTTGGAATTTATGAGGAATAACGATGGGTTGAAAATAGACGAAAGCCTTGCTCGTACTTCTGTATGGAGTGTTGTATGCTTTGCTTGACCTGGTCTGAAACCCTATTTCTTTCCGCCACTGACCCCCTTGGGCTGATTTTTCATTCCGCGTGATTCCAGAGTTTGGTGTCATATTAAAGTTATGGGTTTGTGCATGGCAGAAGGGTCTGGCAGTTCTCGTCCGGCAAAGGTTGAGACATTTCACAGGGTGATTTAGAAAACATTTTTAGTTAAAACTGCACAGAGATATAAAGTATAGCATAAAATTGGCAAATGTGTACAAATTATTCCTAGATAACAGTCAATATCTTTTCTGGCAGTGGTTTTCCAGTGGTTTCTGAATCAGGGGGCCTCCAGGTGAATTAAATTAAGCTAAAAATCTAGTCTTGAAAACTTGGATGTGTGAGGTTTCAAGCTCTAAAATTGTGAGTGAAACTTACAAATCCGTATCCAGTAAATTATGAATAGCTGAAAAAGTCATTGGTCTTTTAAATTTTGTTGCGGACAATAGGATCAAAAAGGTTTACAGAAACTCAACACAAGAACTTTGATTAACTTGCATGGAAATTGAAGCTTGTTACACTGTGGTGATGAATGGATGTGACACCAGTCCAGCACACAGGTGACAACTACATCTGTTGGATTTTGTTCTGTTTCACATTTACAAGTGATGAGAAAAATCACAAACAACTGATTTAAAGGGTTGGTTCACCCAAAAACTTATCCCAAAATTTACCCACCCTCAAGCCATCCTAGCTGTATATGACTTTCTTCTTTCAGCCAAACACAATCAAAGTTATATTAAATAATATCCTGGCTCTCAGGCATGGGCGTGAATAGAGATTTTCAAGCCCAAAAAAGCACACCCATCCATCATAAAAGTAATCCATACGGCTCCAGGGGGTTGTATTAAAAATATCCATATTTATAACTTTATAGATTCACTAGCTTTCATGTGCAAATTGAGTTCCGGTGTAAGAGTGAAGAGGATAGACCAAAACAAAACACTGGTTACAAATTAGAAATCTAAAATTTTAAAGATAAATGTTGGAGGAGCTTGAGTTTGTTGCCCGGCCCTATTTGTTTGAACTACTCTCACCTAAGCTTACGCTACTCCGACATCCTACTTCATACGCCATAACTCGACTCTCTCATGAACACACGGACAGATGTTACTGGAAGCTAGTGATTACAGTTTATAAAGTTGTAATCATGGATATTTTTCTTAGAAAAAAACATCAATTCGCTTCAGAAAGCTTTTATTAACCCCCTGGAGCCGTGTGGATTACTTTTATGATGGATGGATGTGCTTTTTGGGGTTTCAAAATCTCAGCTACTATTCACTTCCATTAAAAAATTGGGAAGAGCCAGGATATTTTTTTAATATAACTCATGTACACTAGATTGGCTTGAGGATGAGTAAATGGGATAATTTTCATTTTTGGGTGTACTATGCCTTTAAGATCAAAGAAAGAATCACTTAAAAGCTAGTTTACCTTTAAAGGTGCACTATGTAGTTTTTACGTCCTCTAGGGGTCGCTAAACAATTCCAAACAATAACAAAGGCGTAGATTGATGACGCAGTGAATACGGAATCATGAAACTTGTCATCATGCCGATGGATCTAATAATGTTTATGGGGAAATAATGTTTATGGATGAGTGAATGCATGTTTTTAACATGACTGTGGTGTGAAGCAGAGCGTGGCCGAGAATCACGGACGCAATCGTTGATCCTCGTTGTATTTCTCCTTATGTCCCAAAGTTTGCTTGTCATGGTCCATAATGTTTGAACAAAACAACAACAGCGTGCCGCTAGACGTTATGCAGCTGTCCGTGTCTGTTGCCATGGTTACTATGCAGTATAAGAAACACAGATATTACATCATTGACAGGCCCAAGTGACAAGAGAGGGACGGGGCACTATTTAATAGTAATTTCTCTGAATTTACAAATTCTTGGAAACATTTAGGATAATGTAAGTACACAGCTGAAATATATAACACTGTGCAAGTGATTTTTGGATATTTTAATATAAAATTTTACATATTATACCTTTAAAAGCCATGAAAGATGTTCCCTTTATAAGGATCTTTGTGCCACATTCAGTCAAAGCTTACAACTCAACTTCCCGAACATCTAAGAATTGCATAAAGAAATTTGTTGTTTTCTGTCCAGTCCCCTGAGTTGAGCTGAAGTGGGAAGGAAAAAGAAGACCAACACTCAAAATGTGCCTTTTAAGACTTAGCTGAAGGGCAAAAATTGTACTCCCCATCCAATTGCCTACTTTACTAGACTTTATTGCAGAGAGCTGGAGATTTACTTGTTTTTCTTCTAACAACGAAATAGTGAACATTCAAGTGAAACTGAGATTGATGGACCAGTGCCATAGACATGATGGAGGACTTGTCATATGTTCCAATAAGAACTCACTGTGCAAATGCCCCTCCAGAAGCCCTGCCATTTGCTTCTGCGGCAGTTGTTTTTCTCCTGTTGTTTTCTCCAGAGTTCAGGGACACTACATTGTCTGGCCGCAAACAAACCTTAATGTAGACAGAGCCAAGTCGGCAAATCTCGGTGAGTACACACAGCCAGACCCCCCTCGCCTTTTCAGCTAGAAGTACACAGGAGAGCGAGGCATTTTTCAATGCATTTAGATGAGACCTTTAACAAAGGTCTCTAATGCAGATATCAATGATCCCTGAGAGAGGCTATTGGAGTGAAATTGGCTGACGGGGATGTCACTGCTTGCATGAAAAATGATGGATCCAATTTGTCCGCTTCTCCGCTCCGTTCCCACAGCCTCGGTGCAAGGCTACGTGGAGAGTCTTTAGAGGAGGAAGAGAACCAATAACAGGGCCTGTAGAGTTGTCTAACAAGTTAACTACTTGAATTGCCACTTTACCTCCAATTTTTTCAGGCTGTCAGTGGGACTGTAACAAAATATGATGAGTCAATGATCGCCTCCACGGAAATAATAACAGCCTTTGTTTTCAGCCGGGCAACAGAGGGAGGGTTTCCATCAGCGCAAACAAATGATTTTTGAGAATATTGCTAGAAAGCTCCCTAAAACACCATGCCTTGAACTCCTAGAACAAGTCCGGAAGGGGTTCGCCACTGACAGGGGGTTATTTTAATGGAGTGACTCCAGGAAGCCAAGTGATAGAGTGCTCAGCATTGTGCCCTTGAGGGGAAAGGTAAATTTGTGAAGTTAATCACTTAATGAGGCCAATTAAACATGCAGAGCTCAGGTGTAATGAGTGCCACCTCTGAGCCTGCAGCAAATGAGTCTGATTTCTCTCTCCGGGCAAGAGGACGACAGCAGGGTCTTCTCTGTTATTTACCCCACAACCAAGAACGACCCAGTTAGGTCATTCAAATAAAGATCTCAAACAGCAAGGTGTTTTGTGTAAGTAAGGTCCTTCAGGCCACCAAATCAGTCATAAAACAGCAACATGTGGTCATCGCTCAAACCCTTCAGTATTTTCAAAGAATTATGCTCACTATCGCTAGGCGAATGCTAAAATCTAAGCAAAAACAATCCTTTTTGAGTTTCCATGGAGATCTAATAGAAAATACCTTTGCTTTGCTATGTAGAAGGACTATCAGTCTAATTTGATAAGTTGTAAATCTGGACATAAAGATTTAGCCTAAAGCTTGCAGGCTAAAGTAGGCTAACAGCACTTAGATCCTCTCATATTCCTTACAAAAAGTAATACCATAGTAGGTGATGCTAGCAAATGGCAATGTCATGAAACTTTTGTATATACCACGGTAATGAATGTTTACCATAGTACAAGTAAAAAAAATGGTTACTGTTTTTATTGTACTAATTGGAGTGTGTTTTCCAAGTCACTTCAAAATATCACGATTAGTTCAATGTGTTACTTGCCATTTCTTTGTAACTATTTGTGAAATTTACTAGCAATTTCTGAGTGAAAATTAGATAAATACTAATTTAAATTTTAGGCTATTGACACTGCTACTTATTATTCTATCATAGACTATTATTTATTATAATGTCTGATCCCAACCATGGCATCAACTATGATAAAGATGTAGATAAAGCACAAAAAAGCTGGGCAAAAATAACCCTTACCCTCATTTACCCCATAATGCATTGCAAATAAAGACGTTTTTTCATCAGACGATAATACGCCTCTTCACAATATGGCAGGTGACCATGTATTGTAAGGCTGTGACTAAAATACCTCTTTGATTTACACTTACTCCATTATTAGCCTGTCTTTGAAGTGACCCGAGAGCACTCGCTTACTCCTCATTACGCAGACAGAAATTAAACTCTATAGCAGTAGAGGACTTTGATGTTTCCAGACACCCGTGAACCTGGGAGCAAAACATTGTACTCTCTTACATCAGATACAGTGTTCGTCCCTTGGGGCAGTACATTCATTAGATGTGATAGGAACAGATAAAAGACAATGTCCTTCCCCTTGTCAAGATTGGGTTGAGACATTGGGTGATGTTGCAGTGTGTGATTTTACAGACCAAAACATGCCCTGTGTAGATTTACATATGCATAAATAAAATACATAGAGCAATTATTGACATCGCTGCTGTCTGATGAGATTTATTACACTGCGATTCGCTTAAATCTGACAGATCTCAGAAACAGGGCAATATGCATGGCAGGAAAATGATGGCCTTCATAAAACATTATATTACTGCAATGAAATGACATTAATCTTTCATAACATGGGTCATCATTATATGCTAAACAGATTTCACTCTGGCAGGTTGTTCAGAGGAAGGGCAGGTCCTTTTTTGATGTTAAAGTCCCACTGTGGTGAAAATCAAGCTTGTTTTTAATGTGCTTTAAGTCAACACCATTGCTGAGTATTTTCTCCTTAAAGCTGCAGTGAACCAAAGACAGTCTCAAAAATGCGGTTTGAAATCACTGGTGTTTCTTATGTCACAAACTACCTTGGAACCGATCACGTGATCTCTGAGCTGGTGTGAGTGAATTGAGGTGGGGCTGGTTTGTATATTCACAGATCCACGTGTACTAAACGAGGCAAGAATGTAGAGTTACATTCAAGCTATTTTAAGGCATGAAGATTTTTCTTCTTGGAAAAAACAATAAAATATGTAATTTTTGTGATCAAAGATGAGTTTTAAGGGATAAAATTATTGACTACACGTGGACTTCAAATATGCAGACATAACTAAGTCTAAATATGCCAACAATCTGGCTCTGTTGGACTTTCAAAACATTTCTGTTTGTATGAACATCCTGATCCACCAATCAATTTTGGGTTGCACTTTATTTTAAGGCATCAGTGTTACAGTATAATTATATATTTAGTACTGAGTAATAACAATTATCTATATGTATTTACTATAGGGTTATGGTTTGGTTTGGTTTGGTGTGGGGTTAGTCACATGTAATTATGCATAATTTATAGTTATTACAACAGTAACTACATGTAACTTGTAACAAGAATTACGGCTGCACAATTAATTGCGATTAAATTGCACGATTATTTGATACGCAGCTTGTCAGAGCTGTACGGCTCTGTGATCAGTAGTAAATGCTTCTTCATCTGAAAGCCAGAGGGCGCTCTTGCGCAGAAACTCAATATACGCCCTGCAGCAGAAGAAGATAACACACGCGTCATATCGCTGTAGCTGAATAAACTGAAGATTGAAACACTTTGATTAATTAAACATGACTAATAAACACTCGACTACCTCATTCTGTGTAAGAAATCACACAGAAGGACGCGCAACTGTCATTATGAAGTGAGTTTGGAGTAAAAACATGTTATTAAATGTTGTCTTTTGTTGGACAAAATGTTAATAAATGCTTCTCATGTCTGGAAAGATGTTTGACGCCTGTTGCTTTTTCAAATGTTCATTATAAGCGACTCAAACTCGCAGTGCTTTCAGATGGATTAGCATTTGGAGCCGTACTTCACTGACAAGCTGCGCATAAAAAAACCAAACAAAAAAACAGTCTCGGTCTTTGTGATTTCATAATCGCAATAAGAATCATGTTTTAGCGAACATCACGTTCAAGTTCAATGTTATTTTTTGTATCCCAAAACAATGTAAAGCAAAGATTCTGAGTACTGGATCTCTTTGGAGTGATGATGTTACATGACACTGCTTGTGATTTTCTCAAAATCTGCAAAAATCAGTGAATTTTCCCATTTTAAATCAATACAAGCACTGCACTGCACTGTATTCCATTAAAATGATATGCTAACGTTTGCAATGGTCACAATGATTTTGCCAAGTAAGACATGTTCCAACAACATTTCTGTCAGAAAATTTAGTCTCAACCCCTAATCCTATCCCTACCCATAACTTATCCCTAAAATCAGAGGGAAATGATAGGCGAATAACACCTAACCCTGGTTGTAAGCCTAAACTTGATGGAAGAGATATGACCGCACACTCACTTGCAAATTATTTACGTTATTGTACCAATGTTTGGGCAACAAGCCTTTATCAAGGTTTCTTGCCGAAACGTTGGTACAATAACGTAAATCTCTTCCATAACTGTGACCCGCACCTCGGATCGTGTGCATCTGCCTAAGTATCTAAACTTGACAAACTGTAAACTTGTCCCTCAAATCTGATTGGAATGATGTTCCGGGATCAACAAAGAAGTTTATCCAGGATCATGTTGTACTAAATGAAACGGTCACCTCTTTGGAATAAGACTTTGCAAATTCAGCTCTGAATATTCAAATAAGTAGAATGCATTAACATGAACTCTCCTATAGGAAAACTATATTGAAAGTAGAGGGTTGCACTCCAACACATGTTTTGTTCAAGATTCATCCTCTGACATTAAGCATGAGAAGCAGCGTGGCCATCCATGCAGCTAAGCAGTAAAGCTCAAATGCAAATGGCACAACACTCTGCTCCAGTGCTGCCTCATCAGTTCTGACACCCTGCTGGAGTGGTAATCTGTGAGCCATATGCATAGCAAAGCATCATGGCCATCTGCCCTGGGAACACATGCATCCATCTTCCTGAAGATACAGGTTTGTATACATGTAGGACCTGAACATGTTGGGAGGGTGAAAAAGACAAAACAGGAGAGTGAGTGTGAACGCCACTGGCTCCCTCTGCTGTGCTGAATACTGTTCACTAATAACAATTAATAATCAAATCTGGGAGTTAAAGGTGTACATCAGTTCAAATTTAAATTCTGCCATTCCTTAGTCACTCTAATGTCGGTCCAAACCTGTATGGTTTTTCAGTCTTCTGTGAAACAGAAAATTACACATTCTGAAGAATCTAGATCTTTACCTTATAGTTCAAAATGACATTTAAGCACCAAAATGGCACAATAAAAGTGGTCCATACCACTTGTGCTCTTTATTCCAAGTCTTCTGAACATGTATGCTGGCTTTGTAAGATTTAACAAATCATTAAAGGATTAGTTCAGATTTCAAATTTCCTGATCATTTACTCACCTCCATGTCATTCAAGATGTTCATGTCTTTCTTTCTTCAGTCGATAAGAAATTAAGGAAAACACGTGACCTTTCCAACGTGATTACGCAATGCGTGGCGCATCGCAGAGCTAGTGCAAGATGAGCATTTGTGGTTAGAAAGTATATAATTTTTATTTTTTTAGAAAATGACCGATCATTTCACTAGATACGACCTCATCTGGGATCATGTAGAGCAGGGGTGGCCAACGTCGGTCCTGGAGAGCCACAATCCTGCAGAGTTTAGCTCCAACCCTGATAAAAACTCACCTTCCTGTAGCTTTCTAGTAACCCTTAAGACCTTGATTAGCTTGTTCAGGTGTGTTTGATTAGGGTTGGAGCAAAAATTTGCAGGATTGTGGCTCTCCAGGACCGACGTTGGCCACCCCTGATGTAGAGCCTTTGAAGCTGCACTGAAACTACAATTTGGACCTTCAATTCATTGAACCATGAGGTCCACTATATGGAGAAAAACCCTGCAATGTTTTCCTCAAAAACCTAAATTTCTTTTCGACTGAAGAAAGAAAGGCAAACATCTTGGGTGACATGGGTGGAATAACTTATCAGGAAATTTTAATTCTGAAGTGAACTAATCCTTTAAGTCTAATTTTGTTAATCAGATCACTAAGCTCAGAAGAGTGACTCTCAAATGGCTCAAAAGAAGGATTTGGGATTCAGTTTTTAAGTTCACTGTAACTCAGTAACTCGATTCAATAATGATACTAGGCACCAGTTACAGGCTATACTAGTGTCTTGATACGAGCATCTTTTCTCAAGTTTGGTAAGTTTAGAACAAACCTGAGGGTAAATAAATAATCACAACGTACTTGTTTATAGGGGAAGTATTTCTTTAATGAGGACAATGCAAGTTAGAATCCATCTTACAATATTCCCATTCCCCCCATTATCCCATAATTTGTCAAACAGACCAAGAAAAGTAAAATAAATAAAAATTAGAGAATAACACTAATTACTAAATTAATTTTTAGTAGTTGTGGCGTAATGGTTAGAGAGTCGAGCAAGTCTCAGTACCGGCAGGTGAACAAACTGAAGTGCCCTTGAGCAAGGCACCTAACCCCCAATCACTCCCTGGGCGCTGCAGAAAAAAACGTCCGAGTACGGGGCACATGTCACATCACTTTCACTACTCCACTAGGGCTGCACATCGAATCGAATCGAAATCGTGATTAAACCATGATTATGAAATCACAAAGTATGCGATTTTTTTTTAATGCGCAGCTTGTCAGTGAAGCATGGCTCTGTGATCAGTAGTAAATGCTGCTCCATCTTGAGTCGCTTATAATGTGTAATTGAAAAAGCAACACGTTTCCAACATCTTTCCAAACATGAATAGCATTTATGAACCTCCTATCCAATAAAAGATAACATTTTATAACATGTTTTTACTCCAAACTCGCTTCTTAATGTCAGTCGAGTATTTGAAATAACATCCTTCTGTGAGATGATGTGGCTTCATACACAGAATAACGTAATATTTCATAATATTTTATATAGTGATAAAGGCTATGTCGCTTAGCATTGCATTATAAATATTATCATGAAATACTAAGGCTTGAAGAACTCAGATAAACCATTCATTGTCATAGTCGTGTTTATTAGTCATGTTTAATTAATCAAAGTGTTCTGTGTATTCAGCTAAAGAGATAGTATGATGCCTATAGGCATTTCCTGGAACGACGTTATCTTCTACAGCTCGTATTTGGAGTTTCTGAGCGAGAGCGCCCTCTGGCTTTATTATGGAGCAGCATTTCCTACTCATCACTAATTTGGAGGCGCGCTTCAATAACAAGCTGCGCATAAATTAAAAAAAAAAAAAAAGACAGCCATTGCTAAATTGTGATTTCGTTTAATTTTGATTAATCGTGCAGCCCTACCTGATAGCGTGACAGACAGGTAGGACATCCTATCATATCCCTCGGACCATTTTACCGTCCTACGCCTTTCACATGTGATATAAATACATTTAGACCACTTAACGTAATGATTGCTATCAGGATGTGAAGAGACTTTCAATCAGAATAACAGAAAAAAAAGTCTTTGAAGCAAATCACCTACCCTGCAGGTTCCATACCTAATTCCTACATGTCCACTTGAAAATGATGCAGGAAACCTTACCAGACCAAGCTAAGAATGATATCACCACAAGCCAATCTGTTCTGTTTTATTTTTAGAATATTTCCTCAGAGCATCTAATCAGTACTCAAGGCCGAGCAACACCAACGTCTCCCTGCCTGGAATTTTATCAAACACTCGGGGCTTTTATCCCTTCTTCCAGTCATTAACAAGGAATAAGCGCATGGTAGTCTAGGGGGAAAAAAAACTAAACAAAAAAACAAAAACAAAGCCATCCTAGTGGTTCTGAATGATGTCAGCCCTAAAAGGGGTTTGAAGGGAGTACGTTTCCAACAGTTCCAAGATTCATGGTATTTCAATCAAGTACATTTTTTTAACCAAAGGAAGGAACAGCACCCTGTTCAGCTGTGATCAATTTGAGGACTTACATAACTCTGAAATGTCTGCAGTACTAGTTTCAAAGACTCTGTTCAAGGTGAACGAACATAAACTGGGTTTTGATACTTTTGGTTAGGCTTTTAATTAACTGAAAGTGAAGCTGTAAAGTAGGTTTAAAATGACAGCTACACAAAGCTCTGAGACAGGTTGCCTGAACTCCAGCTAATAAGTCGTGAATATATCCCACAGGTTTATGACATGATTCTGTACCATCTGGCAGTCATCATAATAAAACTTTTAGGCAAACTTATGAAATGATGACTCTTTTTTTTAATGAACCAAGTTGGAACTTCGTACAACATCAGGTATTTATTAATTCATTACTGACAACATTTTTAGTCAAACATTAGGGCTACTTTTGATATGTTTTGCTGTCAGATGATAGTTAGTAGATGATAGATAGTAGTTATATTATACCAGCTAACATGCCAGATCGTCATTTCATTTGGCCATCTTGCCGTAAAATTAGCTCAATCAGTGACATGAGTTTGAGGGATCTGTTGTCTGCCAATGGCAAAGACAGAGGAAACTTGTTTGGAAACTGTCATTATTATTGAAAAAAAACAAAACATACAAACTAGCTATAACGATGAGCGAGTCAGTGGGTTTAAATCCAAATGCAGCTTTATTCAGAGACGTAGTCAGACAGGTAATGGTCAAATCAACAGCAAACAGAAATAGTAGGGAACAGGCAAACTCGTAGTAAATATCCAGGCAATAGGTCAAAGGCGGGCAGAAAAACATCAAAAAACAAGAAACAGGCAGGATCCGAAAAACAGGTAAACAAGACAAGGAGAATGCTCAGAAATGTTACAGGGAAACAATACTTCGCAACCAACAGGCGTCGGAGGGTAAACTTAAATAGAGAACTGGATTGGTTGCAGCTGGACCGTAATCAACATCAGGGTAAGGGGATTATGGGAAATGTAGTGTGAGTGATAGAGTCCATGATACAAGCGGGCGACCACTGGTGGCAGGTGGATGGAGAACAACGGGACGAATTCATAACACTACCGTTTTGGGTCAGTAAGATTTTTGGATGAAAGAATTCACTTATGCTCTCTAAGGCTGCATTTATTTTATTTTATATATATATTTTAAAGAGTTTAGCATCCAAACTAATTATCAATTATCTTAGTGTTCCTGACTGAAATACAGTATAAAACAGTTATAATTTTAATTTTAAAATTTGTATTTTTATTTTAATATATTTAAATTAAATGTATTAAATTAAATAAATTTATTCCTGTGATCAAAGTTGAATTTTCAGCATCATTACTCCAGTCTTCAGTGTCACATGATCCTTCAGAAATCATTCTAATATGCTGATTAGCTGCTCAAAAAACATTTATTATAATAAATGTTGAAAACTGGTGCACTGATAATATTTTTGAGTAAACAATGATACATTTTTTTGTATTCTTTGATGAATAGAAAGTGTTCAAAAGAACAATATTTATTTGAAATAGAAATCTTTATAACAATAGTATCTAATATATAGTCCAATTACCATGAAAAAGTTATTAAAAGAAATTTGAATTTATTTAGTTGGAAATAAAATTACATTTATTTTGCCCGAGTATTTTTTATTTTACTTAAAAGTGCTAAAATAATCATTAAAGGAACTGTTAAGGAATTTGAGGAATCATTAAAGAGGAATCAGAATCTGAACTAGAATCATTAAATCTCTTTATGATGCCCATTTCTGATTTACACACAAATTTGGCTTATAATAGTAATATTATCAGAGAGCATCATGGTCTTAGTGGGGGTGATTTTTAAACATATATATATATATTTTTTTTTTTAATGAGGCTCATACGTTTGTACGCATCATGATGTCATAACCACTCAATAAGCACTGATCTTAGAGCAGACGGCATGCCGAACTGTAATAAATAAAAAATAAAGTATGTTGTCCTTGCAATGCCAATGCGGAGCTTGTATGATGTCATAGGCCACTCTGACAATGATGTGTCAGTACGTTTTATCAATCACAGAGCAAGTTATCCATACGCCCATTTCACAAATGAACAAAGCAAATTAAACCTCAGCTTCGCTCCCATTAACACAAGGGTGAACCCAAGGATTTAGGAAGGATATGTGTCCCTACACTTCATCAAAGTGCTTTTAATAAGAGCATTCTGTTGAAGGCCAAGCATTGTCCTTCTAAAAGTGCCACATTTACATACTGCACAATTACGAAGCCGAGAGCCGAGGCAGCCTGAGAAATTATTTTGCATTCCCCACTGTCGCGATGACGTTGAACAATGATATAAACCATGACCTGCAGGTCAATCATTAGTCCCAGTTCTATACTTGTCTGATGCTCTGCAAGCCGCATGTTTAATTTGTTGATTCATGGCATTGTGGTCCATTCAAGGGATTAAAACCTTAAGCAAGAACAGTCTTATTAAAATACTGGTTCCATTGACTATATGACCTCCCAACCTCTCAAAAAAGTTAATGCGATTAAAAACTAATTGCATAAAATAACTGATCAAAAGTGCCACGATGGTTCCCGCTCAAGACCTTTCTTCTTAACTATTAATTTTTGCAATTAGGCAACTTACTATGATTGTGAGGGCCCATGCAATATTCATAACCATGCATAATTATGCAATACATTCCACATAGGAAGATATATATCCACAGTGGGCTTGTCAAGATATAAGACATTTTTATTTGCTTCATAAGACTGTTTCATCTCCAAGAGGGTCTAGGTGGATAAAAGAGTCTTCTCGGCCACAAGTACAGGGGTTCTTGGGCTACGTTCACATTGCAAGCCTTAATGCTCAATTACGATCTGTTTTGTATGGCTGTTCACATTATTGTTTTAAATGTGGCCAATATCATATTTCCAGTGTGAAAAGATCATGGTTCTGAACTGACCTGCATTTGCAAAAAACAATACAAATGGATTTGCCAGGTTTTTACCACAAAAACCACTCAATTGCTTCTCAAAACTAATCCAAAACTATCCCAATCGCATTCCGTGGGGTATCCTGGTAAAAATCGCACTCTGGAGGTTAAATATCGTGTTAATGCGGTCGCTTCAACCGAAGGAGTTGCAAAGCAACAGTAAAAAAGTAACTCAATTTAAAAAAATTGCGGTCATATGGAAGTAAACATGGAGGTAGGGTGACCTACGCATTTTGCGGGACAGTTCCGAAATTGGGAGCTTTGTTCCGCGTCCTGCAAGATGTAAGTTGTGTCCCGTATTTCAGTTATGTCTGTATGATTATTATTTTTCGTCCCTGAAATTACAATACCACAGTATATAATAACAACTGTAACTGGCATTTAAAAATCAATTTGTGCAGCCGTCATGTTCCAGCTGTGAAAATAACCAACCAATACAATATCGTAGAGAGAGGTTGATGACACGCGGGCCTCATCATAGTCGGCAAACACAGCTAAAGAATAAGATAAGAACCTCAAGAGCTGCTCAAAGCCACCCAAATTAATGATTTAAAACATGTAATCATTCATCCTGACGGCAAATTTTTCCAACGAACATGCGCCAATTCCGCGGATGCTCAGCGCCACCCAAGGAAATAGTCAAAAACCTACGGAAAAACACGAGATATTCTCCATTCATTTTAACCAAAATTTGATTCCAACTTTCAGACTTGACTTTCTTCTCACGTTAATAGTTCATTTAGGCGGTTCCTATGGTGTTGACAAATGTTGAAAGCGCGTCAAATGCGCGAGTAGGAATCTCTGTTCGCAGGACGATTCCCTTCTCACGCAAAACTGGACGCTCTCTCTCGCTAAAATCTTTGAATGGACGCCAATGAGTACAGAATAGTGATGAATCTCAAGTGACGTAAAAATTGCAAAAAAATGTAAAAATGAATTTCGATATGACGCGGTCGCATTACGAAACATCTGACCTGTATCAGATTTAGTACCACATATGGAAATGGCACAAATTGGAATGGAAAATATCCGATTCCATGTGGTTTGTACTGTTCACACTGTCATGGGGAAAACAGATATGAGAATCAGATTTTGACACATTTACCTGCAGTGTGAACGTAGTGATGTTAACTCTATCAAGCATAAGACACATGAACATTGGTAAAGTTTTTAACACAACAGGCAGTCCCACTTACAAAGAGCAGAGAATACATCAAAGGCGTACCTTAAAATACACACACATATATATATATATATATATATATATATATATATATAGATGAACCACAGGGCCTGTTGTATAATGAGGCTGAAGAATGCAATGCATTTGTGTGATAAATTATATATTATGTTCATGTGAGTATTGGAAGATTACTGAAGGTCTCGATTGTGCCAGAAGCAAATATGGAACCACAGCTACAATGGACTCGCTGTAGAAGTTCGGCTTTCATCTCGAGATATGCTTCAAAGCTTGCTTCGAACAGAGCAAACTGGCAATCAAACTAATGTGTAACCAGGCAGTTGTGCACTTCACAAAGCCCATCATCAGAACAGCAGCTGGGATCACACAGAGACAGCGCCGTCTCCTCATATCAAGCATACATGGTCTTCGGAACATGTTATTTTTTCTATGTTGAAAACCATGGGGAGATGCTTTGAGGAACTTTAATGTCTTGCATGTGGCATGTGAAAGAACATCCTCTTACTTAAAGATCCATCTATCAGAAGCCTTCATAAATATATGGAAATATAACAGAAAGCTTCAGTATTATTCCTACTTCTTGTTCAACTCTTCATCTTGGATTTCTAATTTGTAAGGACCGGTGATGTGTTGCAATATTGCGTTACTCCCTTAAAAAGCAACTCATTGCATTACTTAGTTACTTTTTATGGAAAGTAATGTGTTTTGCAATACTTTTGTGTTACTTTTTAACACTTGGGCTTATGCTTGCTTTATTTTGTTTTCTCAGACTGAGGTAAATGCACATTCACACCTGTACAGTAGAGGGCGCAGTTCAAACAAACCTTGCTATTCTGAATAAACGAAGAATAGGATGAGGAAAGTTAAAATTAAAAAAAGTTACGGATGTTTTTGGAATAAAATGTGATGTTCTTATTCATATGGTTGATCTAGTTCATCAAAGGTCAGCAGCAAAGACATTAGTTAATAAAGTGAGATTAAATACATAAAGTATATTTGTGTTTTTTTTAACATTTAATTATTGCAGGTTTGCCTAATATTCAGTTTGCATTGCACTATGTTATTAATTTTTAGGAATACTGAATCTGGATCTGAAAGAAAGAAAAAGCATGTGTAACAGTATAATGGATCCATGCGTCGTCTTAATGTGACAGCAGCCTAATATTCCTGCTGCCAAATTATGATATAATATTAAAATGATCTATATGGCAGTTTTCCCCATGACATCGATGCCAAAATTGTGGCCAGTGAAAATGCTGAGTGGCTAGTAACTTAGAAAACCACTAGCCACAGTGGCTGGTGAGCAAAAAAAATAATATGAAGCCCTGACAATAACATATCATGTTCAATCAACGCCTCTGCACTTACTTCCTTTTTCTATCAACATAGCTGTCAGTCAATAAATGGGAAAACAATGTAACTTGCATTACTTATTTGGAAAAAGTTGTAAATTTTAAAGTAATGCGTTTCTTTAATAGTCTGAAAAATAATCTGATTATGTAGTTCACGCTACTTGTGATGCTTTACCCCCAACACTGGTAAGAACAGCACTTAAGTCTTTGATAATACTTCATGTATTAACAAAATAAGTCAAAACTGCAATAAGCATAACTTCTAAATGTTCAACAACTTCTGATTCAGTACATACCTTTTATTTAAAGGCCATTAGGTCCACAGTTCAAGCTCACCTTTTTCTTTTCTGAACAAATGCAAAAATTTGAATTAAAAGTTAGAAAATCAAATATTTTTTTACTCTAAGTGACAAGTTTAGAGGCGATTTTCTCAATATTTAGATTTTTTTTGCACTGTCAGATTCCAGATTTTCAAATAGTTTTATCTCCGCCAAATATTGTCCTATCCTAACAAACCATAAATCAACGGAAAGCTTATTTAGTCTGCTTTCAGATGATGTATAAACCTCAATTTCAACCAGCTCCATAGACTACTGATATGACTGAGAGTGTATTACTTATTTATTTATTAATACTTACTAAAAAAAAATGAGTGGGTAAAATCATTCAAAAATCATTTGAGGGTTATTGTTTGATAGGACATGAAAAGTGACACCATAACATATGATACACCTACACATTACATGACTGCCTGCATATTACATGATTGGTGTTCATTATTCCTGTTACATGAAATAAGATACGAAATGGTGAGGTACGCACTGCAGAGCATGTCATACTACACTAAATGAGCACTAGGCCCCAGCCCCAATCAAAATCCAAAGAAAATACGGATGTACTTTTACATCTGTGAAGAGTTTCCTGTTTCCAATGGTCACTGGAGGGCTGCCATCTATTTTGAGGTCTGGTATGGATTAGACATTCTGACATTAAACAGGCAGGTTTCAGAAGTCTTCCTCTTGAGTAGAATAGATTTTATTTTAGCTTGGGGGAAAAATGATTCTAAAAGCTTCCTAGGTCTTTGTAAATATAATTCTGAAATCATTCTCTTTTTTTGTTGTTGTTAATCTGAAAATATTTCATATTTAAAAAGTTTTTTTCCCCCATCCCTAGACCTCTGGCCAGAAAAACACTGGCCAGAATATTCACGTAAAAATGTACCTTTAGTGTACCACTGGAAAAAAAAAAGATAATAATGATCATAACAGAATAAAGAGAAACATCTTTGTGCTTTGGTAACTATTCCTTTAAAAAGACTACAGTATGTGAGATAGAAATCACAGCTGTGAAATGTCAGGCAGGCACAAACAAAATATCCCGCCTCTATAGTGTCATTCAGATGTTTATGCTACCATAACTCGTGCAGAACTTGCCATGAAAACATCTAAATGACTTTATCTCTCCCAGTTACTGTGTGAGAGATAAAGCTATTAAGAGAATGGAGAACAAATGGCAGTTAAAGGCTAAATTTACATAGAGAGGAAAGGAAGCATGCTGAGATGGTGTTTGGTATCCATCATATGTTGGATAATAGTGTACTTAAAACCACCCAGAAGGCCATGCCTGCATTTCAACATATAGATTTCTGGCATGGACAATAGGAACTGGCCAAGTCTGATGGCTCTTCAGCTCCCAGATTGTAAAGTGTCTACAGTATGCAGTATGTCATCTTAGTATCGGCGAAAACACAGACTCATTTGAGGTACTGCTGGTTACTTTGTATGGAAATATGGGAGTGTTAATGTACAGTGTAAAGACAGCTATAAATGATTAGATATATTCAAGGGAGGCAAGATCAATCAAAATTTACTATAGTTATAAAAATGGAAACCAACCGCAATTCATTGTGCAAAAAAATGGCATTTTAGTATCATTGATGTACTATTATAGGTTTATATTAGTAGTATGAATTAGTTTTTATTATCTTATTTCATTTAAAGGTGAACTATATTTTTTCATCCGCTAGAGGTCGCATATTCAAAATAAAGGCGTTGCTTGATGACGCCAAGTTTGAGCGAGGAATCTTGGGACATGTGGTCTTCACCTCACAGTCGGTGGAAAAGAAGCAGGCAGAAATCATGGATGTGATTATTAACGTTACTGTAGTTTGAAGCAGAGCAGGAGCGAATGTTGTGGAGCTGAACGAGACGCTGGAGCGATTGTTACTGAGAGACGCGAGCAGCGGGACTTTTATTATGCCACAGTCGTTGGTGCCGCTTCCGTTTTTTCTGTCATGAGTATGAGGAAACGCAGCTCTGTTTATCATATTAGATACATTTGAGTGTGTTGAGAATGATGTTATAGCGTTACTCTGTGCGTTCGCTCGCCGGCTGCTGTGAGACACTTGTTTCGCTGCGGTAAGAATATCATATTAAATGCTGGATGGCTTGTGTTCATAAATGGCATGTAATTAATTTTATAACTGTATTACTGTTAATTTATAGTAAAAAAAAAAAAAGGAAATATATAATATTTATAATAATATAAATATTATTCCTGATAAGTACATGTTTTATGTGTAAATACTTCTTTTGAATGAAGGAACATGGTGCAGCAGTGGAAAGGTGCATTTAATAGGAAGACATCCAACATGAAAAATGATCTCATATGGTATCGGTAGCTGGATGGTGTCTAACATATTATTTAGTGATCAAGACCTTGGTGATGTATGAGGAACGCTAGTTAGAACCGTGCAGCGCATTAGTGGTCTCTTTATAAGTGTATCATGTACACTTGCATCTGAGGAATTTTGGCTGTGGTTTTACCAGGCATTTAGGAACTTACCCTTTAAAAATGTAGACATGTGCGATCGTATTCCACACTTCTTTGAGGACATCTCCTCCCCCTTGGTATCCTGAAAACATAAATCAGTATCTCATCCTTTGATCTAATTACATTTCAATGCAGTACGATCCTCATTTAGTGAAGCTGTCAACTTACGCCTTAAAATGATATATTGAAGTCAGGGTAATGCGGCTTTTGAAGTGAAAGCAAAGAAATATGGCTTTTACTCATGCAGTACACCACAAGAGTACTATATGAATGATAATCAGCTCATTTAGAATGTTTAACAAAGTTTTTTGTGTTTCATCTATTTGAATTGCTTGTAATTAAAATTAAATGAGTTTAGATCATTTTCACAACTATTGAAAGTCACTTTGTATATTTAGTTGGATTGTTAAAGGGATAGTTCAGCCGTAAATGTAAACCCTGACATTATTTATTCAACCTCATGTTGTTATAAACCCATATGATCCTCTTTTTTGCTGTGAAAAACAAAAGGTGAATTTTTCTTCTAATCAAAATGCATGGGGACCATTATATAATCTATAGAAATGATAAAACAACAAAGTACAAGCAAAAAGATGGTCTATAAGTTATGTGAAAAAAAAACAACACTAAAATTGAGGTCAGTATTCACTAAAAATGCTTGACAGCCATGGTCGCCATTCACTTTCATTGTATGGAAAAGAGCAGCATGAACATTCTTCTAAACATCTCCTTTTGTGTTCTATGCCAGAAAGAAGCTGATAGAGGTTTCAAAAGACATGATGGTAAATAGAGAAATAATCAAAAAAAGAAATGGAAAAAGAAATAGAAATTTGTATAGACATGAAAATGCACTATCCAAACTTAAATGGTTGTAATTCAAGAATCCTTTGGAAAACAGACATACGACTGGTCTTGTTTTAAAGAAGACATTTGGAAGATTATTGTAGATGTGAAATAAGTTCTATAAAAGTTATAGAAGTTTAAGTTTATCATAATGTAACATGTAAAAATATAATATTTTAAATAAAATATATATTTTGCAAAACATGCTTTCCTCTAAAACTGCAAGAAAATCAAAGCCAAAAATCTGAACAAGTTCCAAATTTTAGGTTGACATCTGAAAAATTGAGCTTTCAGTAAGATTTAGTTTGGGCGGAGTGCCAAACCTTTTCATCAGATGACAACCAAGCTCCATAACTGACCATATAAGAGGGCATCCATTTCCATTTATGGTTTGAGTGATCTGAACCATATATTTCCATAATTTTCACACAATTTATGAAATAGACATCCTATATAGAAGTAGTAAGGGAAGTTTGACAGAATTTGATATGAATTCAACCTTTAATAAACATAAAAACAATATGTATGTGGGTTATAACTCGCCGCCACATCACAAATGGCGAATGTTATTTTCTTTTTAATTTTAAAGCATTTTCAGGCTTTTTTTCTCAAAAAAACTGAATGAATGTTATCTTTTGAACTCTTAGAATGAAAACAAACTTTCATGATTTTTCATGTTCGACGCTATTTCAAAATAAAGGTCTGAAAACGCCTTATGAGTATGAAAATATTCTTGTTGCAAATTGATAAATTACTGCTCCTCTGTAATATAATCCCCAAATATGAAAACTAGAGATTGTAAGCTTTCAAATGATATATAATTCGTGAAGATTAGTTTAGGTTTAGTACAGGATATTACTGTTTTAAATATGTAATGGCTGTGGTTCACCCAAAACTTTTGTCATAATTTCCTCACCGTCAAGTTGTTCCAATATCTTTTTTCTGTCGAACACAAAAGAAGATATTTTGAAGAATGTTGGTAACCAGACAGTTGATGGTAGCCATTGACTTTCATAGTATTTTTATTCCTACTACAGAAGTCAATGGCTACCCGTCAACCATCAGGTTGCCAAAATTCTTCAAAATATCTTCTTTTGTGTTCAACAGAGGAATAAAACTCATTCAGGTTTGGAACAACGCGAACGTGAGTAAATGATAACTAAATGTTCATTTTTGGGTGAACTATCCCTTTAAGAGGTCCAACGGCCCATTGGACAAAACCTGTGCATCTTCATCTGATTAATGACTATCCTCCGTCTAATAAACAGTAATTGAATGGTCTACTGCAGAGGCCCTGAAAGCCTGGGAGAGCTGCTTGCAGCCCGTTCTATCGTCTGGGGGTTGATTATGGTTGACCTTGCTGTGAAGCGCACTTTGAAACAGTGAATCTAGGCTGGGAAACAGTAGCCAGGGAGCAAAGCAGAAGATAAATGAACAGATATTGTATTGACACGGCAAAAGGAGATCAATAACGTGATCAATATCTATTTGATTTTGATCACAAAACTCTGTGGAGGAGGAAGACAATTGATCAAATGTGCCAGGACACATCGGCATATCTAACAATATTAATTAAGAAAAACTGCCTAGGTGACTGATTGCTAAATCAGTCAATATTGTTAAAATCAAAACAAACGATCGCTGCATTCAGATGCGCGGCCTAATTCTTTCACACGATGGATTTACTGTATGCTTTGTACTACAGTTGTCTAAACATGCTAAATGAGTCCTTCCGTGTGGTTATGATAAAAGTTCATAGAATTTGTAATAATGAATGTTGTAAATTATTGAAAAAAGCAGACCATTTCACAGAAATTATACTGAAGTACTAAAACTGTAATAACAAACATGAAATTAAAATATAAAAAAAAACTAATACAAAATGACAAAAGCACATAAAACTTAAACCAAAATAATACTATTGTTATGTCTAGTTTTGGTTTTGTTCATGTTTCATGTCTAGTTTCATGTTTCAAGTTCATGTTCATTGTCATGCGTCATGTTTGTTTATCCATGTGCTCCTATGTCATGTGATTCCCGTTTCATGTCGTGTTTTGATTGGTTCACCAGGTTAATCATTGTTCACAGGTGTTCATCATCTGTAATTAGTCTGTCTCTGTAAACCCTCATGTTTCCATTGTTCCTTGTCGATGTTTGTGGATTGTATCCCTGTATTTCTTGTTTCTGTTCGTCAAGTTACATAGATTTATAAATTACTAATAAATATGATTGATTTTATATAATCAATATAATTATTCATAACATAACATGGACTAAGCTTTTTTCATTTCATTTAAACAGCAACCATATGTAAAACGAAATTGGGCAGTCAAAACATACTTCAGCAGATTTATTTGTGCATAAATGCATTTGCTAAAATGTACAGTAAACAATCTCGATGTCTTCATGACAGCTTAGCTTTTCTTTTATCTATGGGCCGGGGTTCAGTGTGTGCTAACGCAAATCAAAAATGGCATCATTTCTGTTAAGAACGCCATTCTGACTAAAACACTATCATATAATTGAATCTGTTCATCAATAATAAAAAGAGCACAACTCTAGGATCAGTAGCAGGGGGAGATATAATTCAAATACGCGTCAACGATGAGGTAATATTTATTTTGACGCATGACTCATAGAGTGATTAAAGTGTTTTAAGAAGCCTTCTAATATTACATGCTTTAAAACATCAGAGGGTCTAAAGGATATGAGCCCTTTCTCACCAAAGCAGCACTTTTACATTATGATCTCGCACAAAAAGCTAATTTTTTATTCTTTGTTCTCATGTGAACACAACGCAGCTGTCAGTGTAAAATATAGCAACTCGGTGGCGGTGGATTAAAACCGATATGAAATGCACAGCAGCCTCATAATAACTCATTATCACAAAATATCTACACCATAATATACACGTTACTGTCAGATTTTTATGAAATAGATCTCTTCGAGGGTCATAATCAAGCGTTATGATGCTGGATAATAAACACGGCCGGACAGGAAAAGAACAGCGTGTCGCAGCTATGTGTGCAATGGGAATACAAGCCTTCAGCGTGAGAATATTTATTGGACATTGTTGAGTGCTGGGGAACATGGTTAATGGTTAACATTACGCAGTCCTTCTGAGCAAGAGCAAGATTAGCACTTACATGTCTTTAGTGTCGACACTGCGAACGGTCATAAAAAGGAGCCCTCATCTGCTCTTGTAAATCAAATCATGTTTTGAGCGGTGATGATGATTCTGCCAATTAGCCGAGGCCGGACTGGTGAGAATTAACACTCGCTATTACACATTCCTGAGATCTATAGCCTCCCTCGATTTGGCAATCTCCATACAGGACTAAATGTGATAAGAAATGAATTATACTATTGATGAGGTCCTTAACAAGGTAATAACCGCGCTCCCCAGTCAATAATTATTTCGATAAGAATATCTTTATTATGAAAATGCAGACCACAGCAGAAAGTCACCGCACCAAAACAATACCCGGTGGTGTAATTGCCTTTGTCTGAAATTATAGTTTTCATTAAATGGAATGCTGCATGTTATTGATTGTTTAAATAAGACTCGATATCTTCCTGTTTCGAAGCACTGTGAAATTGCGTGGCATCGTAATATTCCAAAGCGTTGTTGTGTCTGTTCATCAATGTTATGAGATTCTCGCTATAACGAGTCAAGGACTATTGGCCACAATAACTGCTGTATCTAAATGGACTCATTTTATGGGGTTAGATCAGAGACAAAAAGAAGAAACAAAAAGCCTCTTTCCTCATGACCACATTTGCTGTGTGAACAGAAGGGAGAGTGGAATTAGCGCTGGGTGGTTTGAACAAAAATCTGTGTAACGTTTTTGTTTTGTTTTTTAAGATTTTACTGATTTCACGGTATATTACTTTTTTTTTTTTTTTTTTTCACTGGACCTTTATTTTGAAATATTTTACTGTCAAAAGTACATATATTATATAGGGCAAATAAAATATATTTAAAAAAAATAATCAAATCAGTTGATGAAGCAAACAATTTAGTTTAAAATGTAATCAAATGAATTTAAGTATTTAAATAAATGAATAATATTAAGTAGGCTACATATGGACTGTGCAATTTCTGTCATTTCAAAGAAGACATTTAAGTTGGTGTGTTTTAATAAATAGTGTTATTATTATCTCTATAAATCGAAGCATACTATTGTACAATAGTAAAATTTCAAGTTATACCGAACTTTTATTTTGACAGGGTCGAATCCTGTGTATGTGATACGACAAATGTCAATAGTTTTATCAAATTAAAATGTTCATTGAGCAGCTCTGCAGATGAAGTTCATGTACAGTGAGTGAGACAGCAGACACTGAAATCAGTTTGTGTAGTAGTGACGTTATACGAAACTGCGGCACTCGTTCATACACACTGCTTTAATATTCACAGACACTAGTCCGTATCGATATCTTATTCACTGTACAGTCCTACTTTTAATTTATTCACCCAAAAATTGCCAAATTCTGTGACGTTCCAATTTATACAGTAAGTTCTTGTTACCTGATTCCGTGATTTCATCCGTGTTTTCTGCATCGTGGAAATCATATGGCTCTACGTGGTATTTGCAGTATTAAAGAGAGTTAGTTTTATGAGTTATTTATTGTTGTGTTATAAAGTTGTTTCCATTAGTGTATATGCAGTTGATTGAAAGAAGTCCTTTATTTAATAGATACAGCAGCTGTTTCACACCGGTATGGCGGTTTTTGAAAAATATAAATATCGGTCTTGAAATTGAAACCAGTTTACCATATGAACATGTCTACACTGGAAGTGTCAAAGCGGCCATTGCAAATCCATTGGTCCTTCATGTCAGAAGTAGCGCAGACACTTGGACATCAAAAATAGTACAGGGCATCAGTTTACCATCAGGGATTTGTCATGTTGTGCCACGCTGCATTCAGTTTAAACAGTATCACTTATTATAATAAATTCTGCTGCCTTTTGTCATGTCGTACCACTCGTGTCCGGTGTAGATACGGTGTTAGAACGTACTTTTGTTAGCTGGGAAAGGCTTTCACATTACGCATAGGAACAATATGGCAGCATTTCAGTTAGCTTTGCAGGAGTTTGACACTCAAAATAACCGAATTTTCGAGGAAAAATAAGACTAAGGGCTATTTTGTAGGTGTAAAATGTAGTCAACAGATTCAATCCAGCAAAAGAGCCCATGCACACACCTGTCTTCATAAATAGAACAGTCTATGTATCTTGAAATCTACTTATTAATGCCTTTTCTTGCTAAAAAGTTAACTCAAACGACACACTGGAGGTATTTTATGTTTTGGATCTCCAATTACATTTTTCCATGAGTCATGAGCTCCATTTACCTTTGGCTCGGGTTGATCTAATGACTAGTCCCTGTACTCTCCATGACCATTAAAGGGTTAGTTCACCAAAAAATGAAATTTCTGTCATTAAAAACAAAACAAAAACAACGACTTTATTGAACAATTTCTTCTCTTCTCTGTCAGTCTCCTACGCCGTTTATGTTGTACAGACATTCCGACTTCCGTGTTTACGTCATAACGGCAAGAAAAATATTGACTTGAATAAAGTCATTATTATGGTTTTGTTTTTGCACAAAAAAAGCATTCTTGTCATAACATTTCATAACATTAAGGTTGAACCACTGTAGTCACGTGGACTCTTAGCGATGTCTTTACTACATTTCTGGACCTTCCATTTGGTAATTACGCTGCTATCTCTTGGGGATCAGAAACCTGTCGAATTTCATCAAAAATATCTTGATTTGTGTTCTGAAGATGAACGGTGGTCTTATGATGTGAGCAATAAATGACAGAAATTTTATTTTTGGGTGGACTATCCCTTTAAGTTGGATGTCTCCTTCTGACTCCTTCATATTTGATTTATGTTCTGAGATCTGTTGATGGGTATTGTGTTTAGGTTTACTAAATGACCTTCTCTGAGACTGATCGAAGCACAGTAAAGAAGACTAAAGTAAGAATGGGCTGATCCGACATTCAGATCCTATGCTGAGAAGTCATTACTAGGGAGCAAACTAAGTTCTCCTTGACCTTTTTGGTTCTGGAAGGGGATGACCTTGGATGGGTTGGGAAGTTTTTGACAGGGCTGTCACCACCACTTTCTGGTCGGAGGTCTGTGTAGGAGCTTTGTTCCTCCTCAACTTCTTTTAGTTCCATCTGTGGGAGAAGGAAATATTCAGCTTTTTACAATAACCAATGGGCATACAATAAGTTAAGACTGAAATGTTGCATCATGGTTATAATCTTCACCTGTTCTATGGGAAGATCCACCTTCATATTTTCATCTTCCAGGACTTCAGATGCTACTACTGCCTCCTTCCTTTTGTTGGTGGCTCTGAAGACGCTTTTTTCTGGAGAGGGCGATAAATGGCGTTTATAATCAGAAGATTGGAGACAGCAGTTGAAAGTAGGATCAGGTTGGTCCATTAGAAAGAACCTTGAGAGTCACTGTTCACAGTGCACATAACAAAATGGACATAGTAAATGGCCAGGCTCTATTAGGACTAACTACAAATCAATTAATGTTTGTTACAAAACGATCAATATCTTCTCTCAAAACAAAAAAAACTGTCTGTAGATGGAGCGTCTTCTTTCAGCAGACAAGATATGAGGGTTAAAGTGATAAACACTCTTCAGAATTACCCAAAACACTTCACCTCGCATCAAATCAAGTCCATTCCAGCCCAGCACTTCACATAGCATTTAATGGGCTTTCTTGATCCTGAGATGCAAACTGCATTGGTTGGTGCCTTTGACATTCAAAGGTAAGACAATCTTGGCTAATGATAGGCTGACAGCAGATGCACTCTTCCTCAGTAGGTGATGGGAATGGCACTCGCAGTCATGGCATGTTTGATTACCCCTCTGCAGCGACTGATGTAGTTAAAAGGAGGTTTCTTGTTTTATTTTTTTTTGTTTCTGCCATTAGGAATGGCATTATGTGAATCTTTCTGTCCCACGGGACATGATCAAGTGTCTAGAGTAGGTATGAGCCTTCATCGAGGGGCTTTTATAAGCATGGCTGCAGACATACCGTCCGAGGCTAATGCGAGATCTGCATGAGTGAGGGAAACTCAACTCCATCACAAGGACTGCTGGCTCGGCTCTTATGAGTAAAGTGATGGCAGCCCCGGAGCGCCTGCAATCACTCACTGAATGACCTCATGGCATGTAAAAGACACAATGCACTTGCTCAGTCAAAGTCTTGTTCATTTTACCCAGTTTACAAAAATGTCATGCTCATTCACATGTGACCCCTCAGATTTGTGAGCCAAATGGATTTTTCATAAAACAACAACAACAAAAAATGTATAAACAACAAATAAGAAAAAAAATAACAACAGTTTTAGGTAAAAAAAATAAATTATGTAAGGTGATCTAATATCAAATGATTTGTATAATTATATTTTACACTATAAAAAAGTCTTTTATTGTCACGATCACCAGCTGGAGTGCCCTTGATATCCACCAGAGGGCACTCCTTCCCAGACCATTCATTCCACCATGGACTACAACTAACATAATCCATTGCCCGGACTCTTTTTGGCTGATTGCTTTCAGCTGTGCTTCATTAACTCTGCCTATATAAACCCGGTGTTTCAGGCCCTGTTTACACTAGTGTGTATTCGTTTTAAAACGCATAACTTTTGCTACGGTTACGTCTGTCATTTACACTACTCCGGCACTTTCGACACATTTACATTTAGTCATTTAGCAGACGCTTTTATCCAAAGCGACTTACAAGTGAGGAAAACAAACAAGCGATTCTTCATGAATTGGCAAATAACACAGGACGTGCTCACAATACAAGTTTCATACATTGCTCAGTACCATAAGCTAGAGTAGGAAGGGAAAAAGGGGGAAGGATAGGGTTTTTTTTTTTTTTTTTTTTTTTTTTATGAGGGGATCAAGTGTTCACGGAAGAGATGAGTTTTCAGCAGTCTCTTGAATATTGCCAGGGAATCTGCGTTCCTGATGAAAGTAGGGAGATCATTCCACCAGCAGGGAGCAGTGAAGGAGAATGTTCTGGAGAGTGATTTTGTGCCTCTCTGTGATGGTACCACAAGTCTTCGTTCCTTTAGCGATCGCAGGCTTCTGGTGGGGACGTAGCGTTGTAGCAGTGTGTGGAGGTAGGAAGGTGCAGAGCCTGTGGTGGATCTGTAAGCAAGCATCAGCGCCTTGAACTTGATGCGAGCAGCAAGGGGTAGCCAGTGCAAAGAGATGAAGAGGGGCGTGACGTGGGCTCTCTTAGGCTCGTTGCAGACAAGACGTGCAGCAGCATTCTGGATCATTTGAAGAGGTTTGATTGCACTTGACACCCGAAAACGGAGACGTCGCAGAGTGCGTTTTAGTTTGAAAATGCCTGGGTTACGTTTCAGTGTAAACAGACCAAAATGTAGTCTTTTGAAAATTATGGCGTGGCTGCCGTTGTTTGCTCTGCGTATCCTTGACGACCACGTAAACAATAACACGGAGACTGAACTGCAATCTTTGTCATATTTAGCAATTGCGCAGTTAAACTCTGCATTTTTTTTAAAAATACTGCAGCTACCTACATGCGCAAGAGGTAACGTGTGTGCGCGAACGGTCATGTAAAGTAGTCGGAGATCGTTTCTGAAACGCCAGTGTAGACGAGGATCATTTTCATTTTAAAACGAGTAAACGGGGCCTCAGTCATTCTTTGCGAAGTCTTGTATGCGTCACTACTGCAATTCTGAACGTTCTCGCCTGTTTCATGGTTTTGATTGTGTGTTTGGATTGTCAACCTGTGTTTTTGATCCTGTGTCTGTCTTGCGGATTACAATTATGGATTACGCTTAATAAAGACTACATTTGGATCCTCAACCTTGTGTCTCGGAACAGTTTGTAACACTTATGCACACGACAGCTGCATTCATTTGATAAAAAACTACAAATAAAAGTGCTTTCCACTTTAATATATTTTAAAATATAATTAACTCCTCTGATGGCAAAGCAGATATTTCAGCAGCCGTTACTCCAATCGTCAGTGTCACATGATCCTTCAGAAATCATTCTAATGTGCTGATTTGGTGTCAAGAAGCATTTCCGTTTGTACCATTACAAATGTCTCAACTGTGACTTTTGATCAATTTCATGCATACTTGCTGAATACAAATATGAATTACTTGGTGATTAAAATCTTAGTGATCCCAAACTTTTAACATAATATGCAAGGATGATAGAACACTATCACTAAACAAATAAATGTAGTGAAAAAAACACCCTGATATAAGTCTCTATATGCAACAGAGTGAGAGAGACTTGCTGAATGAAAGCAAAAGAAGAAAACCAATTTAGAGAAAAAAAATCAGAGAATGAGAGAGAGAGATTTCTCATGAATAACTTATGAACATTTTGATTACCTATCAGGAAAAAATGGAAACATTTTGTTTTCCCTGGCATAGCTAACAAGGCACTTGCATACATTTTAAACAAAATGGCCTGATTGAATTTATCTATGATTTAAAGCTCTTCGCAGCATTTGAATCCATGCTGAGCTTTAATATTCCTCTCACAGGACGGCATTCTATCCAAGAATGAGAGCGTATTTCCCTAATGTAGGTGGGCTTTAGAGAACAGCCTGTCAATTCAAAGCAATTTGTGGCGCACACGCCTGCGCTCGCTGTATTGCGCCGCACACATGCAAGAGTACAAGAACCCTCTTTGCCACTCTCTCTCACTCCCTTAATCATAAATGCATCACAATCACACAGCAGAGATGGTATAAGAGAAAGGGGGAGAAAATAAGACTTCTACAAAAACAACAGCCCATACAGTGCCTATCAGCGATGATGTAAAAAGCCTGTATCTGGCGAAGGAAGAGCGGGGAAATGGAGCTCTGGGGAAACAGAAGGAAAATCGTATCACAACTTGCCACACTCACCAGGCGTAGCGAAGAGATCTGGGATTTTCGAGCCCCGACCGGGCTGCTTGGCGTAAAGAACCGAGCCGCTGATGTCCACTCCTGGTTTTGCAAACTACGAGGGTTGAGAAAGCAATCTTCAAATAAAGACCATACATAGCTTTGATTCAATCTGATCCTTAAAGTGTGTCTACAATCCGCTGATAACAAGAAACAACTGTGTTTCGAGCACAGCTCGTTCTTCCTCTTTTACTCTCTTTTTCACATTTTCCATTGACCTCAATTTTTCATGAGCTGATATGCTTTGTAGCTCCCCAGCGACCGGCACGGTATTGAATTCATCTGGTTCCAATACATCCCATGCACAACCTATCAATCACCAGAGAGCACAGCAAACTAATCATTTATTGATGAAACAGGGCAGCCATGAATTTCTAACTGCAATAGTCTTATTTATCAAGCCAGATCAAACAATGAGGATCCAAACAAGCTTTAAAAAAGAGACTTGTGGGGGAATAACTTATTCTTCAGCAGACAGCAGACAGTTATTGATGATGAAAAAAGAAGACTGGGGCACTGGAGACACAGAGAGAGACAGAACAGTGGGAAGAGGAGTTTAGAGTGATGCTTTGACAGCAGGATGCATGTCTGAATTAATACTCCCACAAAAGGTAATTTTCTTCCAGCAGGCAGTGCATACCGGATCTTCCATTGGGAGCAAGGTGAGCCATTTCTGGCACGGTGAGGGAAAGAGAAGGCTTAATACATTTTTCTCCAGCTCTTGCCACTGTTAGTTGGCTCCATAGAGAGGCAGCTTGGGGGTACTTCACTGATCTCCGTCTTCCACTGGTACACACTTCGGGCAATGGTGTTTGCAAGCCCACTAACATGGGGCCTGGGGAATAGCTGAATATTTGTTCTACTCACTTGCTTTTTTAAAGCAAACTCTGCCTGACATCCTTTTGAATTTGAACAGCTGTTGGTGGGCAAAGGAGAAATAAAACAACAGCACTGCCAAAAGTTCTACTGGAATTCAAGTTCATCAATGAAACTTTCAGGACGAACGTGGAGAATTTGAAAACTTTGACTCGACTCGAGAGGTTGTTGTGAAAAATCAGATATTTATAAAACTATATTACTGAGTTTGTTTGAAGAGTTCGACGTCAATTTTCATTTAATTCCAGCTTCAGACAGCCTCCCACTGCACCACTCACTGACCGTCTGATTAATGTTGCACAAAACTGCCAACACCACTCAAAAAGTGGCAGCTCTGATCTGATTGGCATGGCTATGTAATTTCACTAGTCCGTTGAGGTTCACAAGTCCGCGTGGAAACATAGAAATGTTTGGAAGGTGCTGGGCTAATACAATGAGCGCTTTTGCAGAGCAAATGACTGGATGTGATGCCATCCATTCTTTGGAAAACACACTCAAGAGTTTAGTTTGAAGTACTCAGGAGAAGGCAAACCAAATACTCACAAGCAGAACTGTATATTGTGCTTTGTTTTCTGAGTTTAGTCTGCATTTATTATTAATGGACACAAGTTTCAGAGTCTAAACAATACATAATTTGTATTATTGATGTTTTTTGTACAGCAGGGTTTAGACTTACAGTGCTGTACAATTTTTGAGTGAAGGCTCTATCTATGGTATCTATTTCAGACAAAAACTCCCCTTGAAAGTCATGTGAAAAACAACAGTGGTTGGTCACTATAAATGTTGTTCTGACGGACTCTTGACCAGACTAATGCTGCCTTCATGTGCCATCAAAAAATGTCCTACTTTCCACTTTTCAAGTCGTAATTATGAGTTTGTCACGTGCTTTGTTGTCTGAAAGAATCAAATCATGGAGGCCATCGCTTGCGTATCCGGTGTAGGTTGTCGCCCTGAGAGTCGCCATCACCTTTCACCAAGCCAAATAGTCATTTTGCAGACTATTCTCGAATTGCGGGAAAATAAATGTGGACTGCAAAGCCAAGAGAAATCAGTGTAGATGTTGTGGGAAAAACAACTAAAACTCAACAGTCACACCAGCAATACAGTAGTTCTCTCCTCCATGTTGAAAGTTTATGGCTCACCCTTATTTGGAAACTTGGTAAACAAAATTAGTGTCTCAGTCCATTTATGGCCAATTTCCACCTGAGAAACAACAAGTATAAGCTGCAATGTGGACCAGACTTTATGTTGACAGGCTAAAGTCTGGCTAAAGCTGTATGATTTATAACAGTCCTTTACAACTGTTGCTTGTCACACTATATGAACACAAAAAAAGAAGATGTTGTGGTTGTGGAGCAAGTGGTGGTTGTTGTTATCTCACTAATTGCGAAATCAGGTTCTGCGCTCCTATTGGCTTTTGATTTGACGTTGTCGTAGGAGAAGCCACACTGCAGGACTGTGCGTCAAATCTTCTGACACTGCCAGAATTACGTCTGCGAAAAAATTGCAACGATCATTAATCGGCTGTCGGCGAACATGTCAAACTAGCGATCAAAGACTTCAGATTTTGGCCTAGCATCAGAAGAATCTTTTAGGATTCTCAACATTTGTTTCAGACAGCTAAATCGTGGCCAAAATCGTACGTAATTGTGAACCCGGCTTAAAAGGTTGGTTCACCCAAAAATGGAAATTATCCCATGATTTACTCACCCTCAAGCCATTCTAGGTGTATATGACTTTATTCTTTCAGCTATACAACCAGAGTTATATTTAAAAAAAATCCAAGCTTTATAAAGGTAGTGAATAGTGCTCACAATTTTGAAGCCCAAAAGTGCATCCACTCATCATGAAAGTAATCCATACGGCTCCAGGAAGCCAGTGAAGCTTGACCAGACTAATGCTGCCTTCATGTGCCATGTTGTGCTTTTTGTAGGAAAAATATACATAATTGTAACTTTATACAATTATACAATTCGCTAGCTTTGGGTAACATCTGTCCTTGCGGTCAATTTTTTTTTAATTTTCATTTTTGGGTGAACTAACCCTTTAAGCGAGACTAGTTTTCAGTTCAGTTCAGTTTGTAAGGTGAAAAAAAAAACCTATATAGATAAAGCCTATACTGTAGATTTGATAAGCCAAATAAAGGCCAAATAATAAGTTTAATTTTTAACTTAAAGTAATCCATTGTCTTGACTATTTGTGAGTTGAAACAAAGGTTATTTTCAAGTTGAGTTAACTCACATTTTTAAGGCAGCAGGTGAACTTTAATTTCTAAGTTTAACCAGCTGAAAATGTTTTACAGTGTCGTTTCCATTACTCTGGCGTTTGCGACCCTCGAAAATAGAGACTTTCGTAAACGCTGCAGACACCGTTTTAGTTTGAAAACTCTGGGGTTGCATTTCAGTGTAAACGGCTTTTGAAAGACTTTTGAAAATGATGCCGTTTCTGCCCACGTTCGCTCTGCGTATCCTTGCCGACCGTGTAAACAATAACATGGAGACTGAACTACAACCTTTGCTGGCTTTGTTGTCATTTTTAGCAGCTATTGTGCAGCGCTCTGCATTTTTTAATACTGCAGCTTTAATTTCTGAAACGCTCCGGAAATGCTAGTGTACATGAGGATCGTTTTCGTTTTAAAATACCGTGTTAAAACAAAAACGCACTAGTGTTAACATGGCCTATGGTCCATTTTAATCATTTTAAACAGGACGACACCAAAACCAGTAGGTTCAAAACGTTGAGACGTCTGCATGTTAGTATTAGGTATAAAAAGCAGCAAGTCTGAGTTGACCAATTGTGAAATAGACATGACGTGTAGCCAAGTATTTTGTACTTGTGATTTGTGCTCTGCATTTCACCCATCCACACACAGTGAGCAGTGGGGAGCAGTATTTTCTGCAGTACCCGGGGAGTGATTGGGGGTTAGGTTCCTTGCTCAAGGGTAATGAAAGTGGAAGAGATCCCTCTTCGTTCACTTCCCCACCTACAATTCCTGAGACATGATCCTAAAACCTCCGACACTCGGACCATAAGGCCACAACTGGCCCAGAAGCAATGTCTGGAACAGATGCAACTTCTTACGCCTTTTCTGGCCACAGTATTTCTTGCGGTTCTGGGCGTGTGCCACACGGGGTTCGAACCCATGACCTGAATTTTTTGGGGCTCGTGGCTGAGCAAGTTGAGTTCCCCTTTGTGATGGGAATCTGCTGATACGGATCTTGATACCAGGCTTACACAAGGCCTACGAACAGGTTGCAGTGTCCTTTATACTAACAGAAACATGGAAGTACAGCATGGTGGATTCAATTCAAAGCGAGGTGATAATGACTCTGAAGCCAGGCGTGGAAGACCCCCCGCTGTATCAGCAAACCTCTCCCCCTGCCTGCACAGGACAGCCCTGACAGAGAGCAGCTGGATGGGTGTCTCTACCGATCCCCTCGAGAAACCAATGTTGCTTCAAAACAGGAAGCCTCCGCAGGGACGGCAGCAGGTCTGACACGAGCAAGTCATCGGAGATGTGAGGAGACAGCTTCGCCCTGCGGTCCCACAGAAAGGGTCTGGGACAGCTTTACTGCCTCTGCTTGTCATAGTCACGGATATGTGGCCCCTAGTACAAGAGGGTGTGATCTTCTCTGTCCCTGTTGCACTTTTCCACCCATGTCAACTTTTCTGACACCTAGCTCAACATCTGTTAGGCCAGTAGGAGAATAAACGCCAAATGCTGTGCTACTGCTTTCATCTGCCGGTGCAGTGCCAGCTCTGTCACATGAAAAAAAAAAGATTTCTAATAATATACAGGCTCCTCCATGCAGTTTACATGACAATAAAATATAGGCTTAAATATACGGTATTGATTGCTCAAAGAAGACGAGACAGATTCTTACGTAATTCAATTTCATTATCAAAATGTTTATATTGGAATGACATCATTGGATATTGTAAGCAGCCAGACGGAAAAAAGAAAGGTGTTTTGGCAGAGGTGGCTGATGGAGACCAAAGATGAGTCTTTGTCTCCCTCATGTGGTAAATACGAGATCTGTAGAAAGGATGCTATGAAGAGGAAATATCATGCTTTGGATTAAGAAAAATCATGCTGTGGAATTTCTTTTCTTCCTTTATTATTATTTTTTTACAAAGATCTTTTAATAACTTTTACATTATTTTAAAAAATAAAATAGTAAAATTTTTGAAAAAGTATCATTTTTAATTTAATATTTATATAATTATTTATACACTGGATGTCTGAGGTAATTTATATACACTACCTTTGAAGAAAAAAACATTTGTGATCAGTAAGATTTTAATGTTTTAATGTCTCTTATGTTCAAAAAGGCTGCATTTATTTGATCGATTGCAATTTATAATGATAATTTGATAATTATTGGAACCAAAATTCAAAAGAACAGCATTCATTTGAAATAGTTTACACTTTGACATTGTTAAAAATATTTCGGTCACTTTAATGCATTCTCTCTAAAAAAAAAAAACACTTTTGAAATGTAAATAATTTAGTCATAATATTATTAAATATAATTACAGCAATTTATTTAAATTATTTTATTACAAATGTATCATTAAACATTTTATAATTGCTAAATTTAATACATATATATACAGTAGCTGTCAAAAGTATGGAAACACTGCAATTTTGTTTTTGAAAATGTTTTGTTCTTTCAAAAAAAATTTTTAAAATGTAATGTTTCCACACTTTTGACAGTAAAGGTCTGTTCACACCAAGAAAGATAACTATAAAGATAACTATAACGTTAACATTGTCCATGCTCACGCGCGGCGGTGTTAAAGCCTAACATTCTTGTTTTTGCTGTTCTTGTTGCATTTACATGGCTTCAACCAGCAGATGTCCTCAGCATTATATTTCATGTGAATCTAGCTAGTGTAATTAATATATAATAGTGAATTTAGCTGACAAAGTCAAGATAGTGGAATAAAAACAACGCCTAGTCTTTTTCACTGCAACTTCCAAGGAAGCAAGAAAATGTTGTCTTAACTAGCGCTGGACACTATGGAAGTCCGTTCCGCCACTTTTTATCTCACAATTCAGACTTTTTTTCACAGAATTGAGTGATATAAACTCACAATTGCTCACAAATATATAAACTCACAGATAAAGTCCGAATTGCGAGATATAAAAAAAATCTTTACAACTTTATAACTTGCAATTGTGACTTTTTATCTCACAATTCTGACTTTATAACTCACAATTGCGAGTTTATATCTCACAATTCTGTGAAAAAAGTCAGAATTGTGAGATAAAAAGTCGCAATAATCTTTTTTTTTCAGCGGCGGAAACGGGCTTCCATAGGATACCTGAGGTCATTTTATGTCACATTATCTGCTTTAATGATCTTATCGTTAATATTTCTCACCATTTATTCAGAGGGTATGACCGTTTTTTTTTTTCCATAAATCCATTTTCTTTAAAATATCCTTGATACTTGGTTTACTTGTCAAACAGTGGCGGCTTGGTTTTTCTGGACCTTTCCGAAATTAGAATGGATTCTGATTGGCTGTGAGTGTTTTGTCACTCAGTAGCTGGAAAAAAAAATCATTCTGAAAGTGATTCCAATGATATCGTTTCTCTATATCGCTATAGACGATGGTGTGGACAGTGCTAGTCTTTTATATTTAAAATTATTTTTTAGAACTGTATCTTCATCTTCATACATTGTTCTTGGTGTGAAAAGGCCTGTACTGTATATTACATATTTATTTTATACTGAAAAAAAAAAGTTTTGTAAAGAAATTCAAACGCATAATATAAAATACAACTAATTTTAAACACGCAAACATACGCCTCTAGATCTAAATGTTATAAAGATCATGAGAAACCAATTAAATAAACTGCATAAAATCATTTATATGGTAGAATATAGTAAATCTTTGAATTCCTAGATTCTCTGAAGGGAACACTAATATGTATTAAAGTGTTTGTTTTCCTCTCAACAAATACAGATTACAGGTAAATGTAAACAGATTATGGAACTACACCTTGGAATTTAATGACACTTTGATGAGAGTTTGATTGCTATTCCATCTTCATTGTATCAAAGATAATTGGCCACTTTCTTCAAATTATTTCCTCCACTCAATGAAGCTGATGAAGCATGAAAAATCAATTAGACATGGAGCAACCACAAGTGCTTTCCCTTCTAACATCAACAGGCAAACAGTTTGCTGTCATTTCTCTTATTCACAATAACCAGATGTCTCAAACTTTACTTTGGAGAGCTCCGGGTCCCAGTCCACTAAGTGTGTATTTTTTCTCCATCACTTGTTTGCCAGGTCTAGCTCTTATTGTAGTCTGGACCCTCCCAAAGCTTCAAGTCACCACGCACACTATCACAAAACAATTTATCCTCATTCTGTGGGTACAGGGGAAGGTTTCGGCGCCTTCCCCCGGAGAGGGAGTTCTGCTCTCACTTGATCAAGTAACACAAACTCTGAGCGTTGGGACAGTTTGAAAAAGGAGAGGTGAGAAGAACTCAATACCTCCTACAGACAGTGATTGATGAGTGGAATGTACCCACTCCCAACTCGCACGGATCGGCCTGATCGGAGACGCTGAGATCCTGTGACGGTAACATTTTTCTCAAGTATCTGATCTTCAGCACTAATGAACAGTAGCCAATTTATATCTGGTCCAAATGGAAATTTTCTCGCTAACTGGGTTGGGTCAGAAGGGAAAGGGATGGGTGCGGCTGATCAAGATTGGTGTCTTGTAAACTAGTTCAGGACATTAGCTCTGTTATATTTAATCTCCAAATTACTGTTCAAGAGAGCAAATAATACTAATGGGGCACTCTACACCAAAATCCCTGCCTTCTGAAGAATTAGCCTATTAACCACGGATGAGCAAAATCAATACCAGCATTTGCGTGACATATTTACATATTATAACACTAAAAAATGCTGGGTTAAAAACAAGTCAAGTTGGGTTGAAAATGGACAGAACCAGCAATTGCGTTGTTTTAACTCAACCGTTGGGTTAAATGTTTGCTCATGTGCTGGGCAGTTTTATTTAACCCAACTTGTTTAAATGACTATATCGCTGGCTTAAAAGAACTCAAAATAGTTTGGAAATTAAAATTCAGACAAGAGACAACAATAATGATCAAAAGATGAACGTTTATTAGTAAGCAATTTAACAAATGTTTTAAACATATTAATAAATGTTAATTTCCAACATACTTTGTGTTCATTTTAAGTAAGCAATACGGTCATTTTTAAACAAGTTAAATAAAAACTGCCGCCCAAAAAAACATTTAACCCAACCAATGGGTTAAAACAACCCAATTACTGAGTTTGTTTTTAACCCAGCATTTTTACAATGTATTCAATATTTTATCTATGAAATAGTTTGATAATATTATTTCATTATCCTTACCAAGGTTCTGTCTTGATTTCCTGTTTTTAATGCTGGGAGAATGCCATTGTTGATCCTAAAAAGGGGAGAAATAAAAAAGGGAAATTAAACAGTTTAAAGAAATAAGATTTAAATGAAATATTCAAATATAAAAAAAAAAAAAAAAAAAAAAAAAATATATATATATATATATATGAGATAAAATATTTAAAGACATATGGTGTCTTTCATATACTCATCCTCTGGTTGTTCCAAACCTGTTTTCTTTCCAAATTCTTTTCAAATAATTTGAATCCAAAAATCTGTTTTATTATGTCAGTTCTGGCATTTTTATTCATTCTACGATTTAATAGTGCAATTTATGATATTCATTTTTAATGTTAACTTAAATTGCCAATTACACATACATTCATTTTCCTTTAGTTTTATATAACCTATCATTCAAATTTGGGGTTAGTAAGTTTTTATTTATTTATATTTTGAAAGAAATACTTTTATTTAGCAAAAGTGACAATGTTTCAAATAAATGTTGTTCTTTTGAAATAAAGAATAATGAATATAAATGTATCAGTTTCCACAAACATATATGAAGCAGCACAACTTATATCAACATTAATAATAAAAAGGGTCACACCTTACAATAAGGTTCATTAGTTAACATGAACTAATAATGAGCTGCACTTATACAGCATTTATTAATCTTTGTCCATGTTAATTTCAACATTTACTAATACATTATTAAAATATTGTTAACTTTAGTTAATGCACCGTGAACTAACATGAACAAACAATGAACAACTGTATTTTCATTAACTAACATTAGTAAATACAGAAACAAATGTATTGCTCATGATTAGTTCATGTTAGTTAATAAATTAAGTGTGAACCTTATTGTAAAGTGTTACCATAAAAAGAAATGTTTCTTGAGCAGCAAATCAGCATATTAGATTGATTTCTGAAGGATCATGTGACACGGAAGACTGGAGTAATGATGCTAAAAATTCAGTTGTCATCATAAGAATAAATTGCATTTTAAAATATATTAAAACTGTATGATTGTGATGTGATTGTTAATAAGTGACACCTGTGCACCACACTGGCCTCGGTCCGCTTCCACGGCTCTCGGCGCCACCCCAATCACAAAAATGTTAAGTTCTACTAACTTAAACAAATGAATTTGTTTACTTGAATGAGTATTTTGAACTTAATGAGTTTTACAGTGCAATTATCTTGTCTTAAAACATCCTTACACATCAGTGATGCTGTGGATTACTCCTTTGCTCGGAACCAGATGATATGGCAAAAAGCGGAACCTCTCAGCCCCTACGGCAACATAACAGTGGTTGTTCTGCAGCTCATATGCTCCACGTAAAGGCTTCCCATTCAGCATGCACAATCTGCAAGGATCGAAACCACTGAACGTCGTCTTTCATTTTACACATGTTCACTTCACGAATGCAGCACACACCTCTGCACAGCTCCAGTGCGAAGGTGAACTTTCTCAGTCACCATGGCCAGTACGTTTTCCCAGCTAGCAAGCGTGTGTTTTGGAATCAGCACCCGTGCCGGAGGAGCCAAGATATCACCATTGGTAAAAACGCTGCAAAACAGAACCAAATTTGGCGTTTAGGAACTCAATCCACACATTTGTGCTTCCAAAACTGAAGATTAACAACATGTGAGGAAATTAGAAGCCATTAGAAATAAATAATTAAATAAAGCAGAGAACATTGATCTGATTTTACACCATTAGACAGTATTAAAGAACTAGACTTTGCCGTAGCCTGAGGGTCTGCCATTGAAGACTTCCAATAGGGACACATTAAAAGCAGGGCTCACTTGATGGTGCACGACTCATTACTGATTCTCTTCCATCGGGCTGGGACAATTATTCTGCTGTGAACTACAGGTTGGATCTGCAGTGGAGACAAATGAACAGGACCCCGCTGAGCATCACTGACAATAACTGTTTCACCACTCATTTAGGGCACTTACACATCTGGTTTTCTTCAATCAGCCGTCTTAAATGTTATGTTGGTTGCTGTACGGACGGAAACAAGCAGCTAAAAGGGTGACAGATAGTGACATATAATGCCATAACCTCAAGCAAACTCAGCCTAAGTGGCTATTTTTATGATTATTGCTCTATTATGGTCCAGTGCATTTTGGTCTCTGAGGAAGGTCGTAAAAACTATTAGCTTAATAAGTCACTTCAAATAGTCCAAACTTTGATTAGTACCAAGCCTGCATCGTCTTGAACCCTAAACAAAACAGCTGAACTGTTTTTGTGCTTGGGGTCCCACAGACCCCAATGATGTATGTAAAAATCATCCATTTGGATTATACAGTTTTAGCATAAACAAAACTAATAAACTCAATGTAATGCATACTTCTCATTAGAGATGCACGATTCTGGATAAAATGAGAATCACGATTTTTTTGGTTTCAAATAGAGATCACGATTCTGAATATACAACCAAACAAAATAACATGTAATTTACTAGAGGTTACGATCAAATATTATACAATTACGTTTTTCTTTTACTGTTTGAGAAAATTCACCAAGTTTACCCAATGATGAAACCCAGAAATGTATGGAAGCCTGTTTCCACCACTGAAAAAAGTCAGAATTCTGATTATAAAGTCAGAATTGAGATAAAAAGTCAAAATTGTAGTGATAAAAAGTCAGAATTGTGAGATAAAAAGTCAAAATTGTAGTGATAAAAAGTCAGAATTGTAGTGATAAAAAGTCAGAATTGTGAGATAAAAAGTCAGAATTGTGAGTTATAAAGTCAGAATTGTGAGAATAAAAAGTCAGAATTGTGAGATAAAAAGTCAGAATTGTGAGATATAAAGTCAGAATTGTGAGATATAAAGTCAGAATTGTGAGATATGAAGTCAGAATTGTGAGATAAAAAGTCAGAATTCTGAGATATAATGTCAGAATTGTGAGATAAAAAGTCAGAATTGTGAGATAAAAAGTCAGAATTGTGAGTTATAAAGTCAGAATTGTGAGATAAAAAGTCAGAATTGTGAGATATAAAGTCAGAATTGTGAGATATGAAGTCAGAATTGTGAGATAAAAAGTCAGAATTGTGAGATAAAAAGTCAGAATTGTGAGTTATAAAGTCAGAATTGTGAGATAAAAAGTCAGAATTGTGAGATATAAAGTCAGAATTGTGAGATAAAAAGTCAGAATTGTGAGATATAAAGTCAGAATTGTGAGATAAAAAGTCAGAATTGTGAGATAAAAAGTCAGAATTGTGAGTTATAAAGTCAGAATTGTGAGATAAAAAGTCAGAATTGTGAGATATAAAGTCAGAATTGTGAGATATGAAGTCAGAATTGTGAGATAAAAAGTCAGAATTCTGAGATATAATGTCAGAATTGTGAGATATAAAGTCAGAATTGTGAGATAAAAAGTCAGAATTGTGAGTTATAAAGTCAGAATTGTGAGATAAAAAGTCAGAATTGTGAGATATAAAGTCAGAATTGTGAGATAAAAAGTCAAGAATTGAGATAAAAAGTCAGAATTGAGATAAAAAGTCAGAATTGTGAGATAAAAAGTCAGAATTGTGAGATATAAAGTCAGAATTGTGAGATAAAAAGTCAGAATTGTGAGATATAAAGTCAGAATTGTGAGTTATAAAGTCAGAATTGTGAGATATAAAGTCAGAATTGTGAGATATAAAGTCAGAATTGTGAGATAAAAAGTCAGAATTGTGGGATATAAAGTCAGAATTGTGAGATAAAAAGTCAGAATTGTGAGAAATAAAGTCGCAATTATCTTCTTTTTTTCAGTGGTGGACACAGGCTTTCATAGAAACGTGAAAAGGATCAATCGGTATATAAATCTTTGCAGTCTTGTAGTGGCAGTTTATAGACACATTTTTCAATTAAAAACTGAAAATTTTTCGCAGACTGGAAAGCGCAAACTTTTGAAAACGGGTTTCAAAGTGTAAGTTTTAAAACATTTTATAGTTATCTATCCATGCAAACTACAAAAAATGCCAATTTGTGAAAACAGTGACATGCGCATGTGTATTACATGTTCAATCTATAGGCATGTAATGTTTCTTTACAAAGTCACATCGCCAACTACTGGCCTGGTATGAATAATACAGCGTTTATAGTTATTTTTGTAGATCCGTGTGAACTACAAAATGATATCGTTATGATCTTCATGTAAAGTACAAAAACTCAATTTGTGAAAATGGTGATGTCATGCACATGTGTATTATGTGTGCAGTCGTGTTTCTTTTCAAAGTCACATCGCCAACTACTGGCCTGGCAGCAGAATACAGCATTGTTAGTCGTTTTCGTGCATCTGCGTGAACGGGGATTGTTTTGTCAATGTTTTCATTTAAATATATATATATATTTTTTTATATAGGAGTGAAAAGAACTATTTGTTTCCTTACTTCCAAAAAATCATGTGAGGCACATTTAATGACCAAATAAAGATTGTAAGCACTTTATACGGCAGAGGGTTTTTGTGAGTAAAGGATAGCTTGTGGAAAAAGGAAGGAAGCATTTTGACAATCGTGTAAACACTAGAAAAAGAAAAGAAAGCATTTGCAAAGAACATGTAATGAACGCTGACTAAATAATTATCTAAAATCATTTTATGAGTATTTAGAAAACTAAGACCCTGATATTTTGAAATGGAGTGAAAAATCTGACTGAAATGGAGATATCAAAACACGTTCACTGTATGGTTTTCAGCAACAAGAGGCATGAAATCAATCATCCGCTACAGTCTGGAGAAAGCTTGCAGTGATATTCTGTCAGAGAGTCAGAACGATGTAGGACGAGGAACAGCAGTAATGATCATACTGCAAACATGTTAGGATTTGCCTCAGATATTTTCCTCCCCTTCACCGTTCTGATATATGTACTCAAACAAACTCACTGAAGAAAAAAAAACATGATTTAGATTATATTCAAATATCAAGTATAGTATGATAAAAAGTTTTGAATACTGTAAAAACTTCCAAGACTTACCGCTTCACTTTTCTTTTTTGGTGGTTTCTGTGTTGTGTGATGATAGCTATTAAAGAATAAAGGAGAAAGTATATAGTTCACGTAATAAAAAAATAGTGAAATAAGTAAATACATCAATGAAGCACTATGTAGTACACACATTTATAATGAACATAAATTACATACAAAATTATATATGGTAGAAAAAAAAAACCTTTTTCAGTTACTAAAATAAGATTTATATTTCCAGGTTTAAGGCTGTTGTAAATTTTACATTTTTCGATATGAGGAAGCTCTGAATCTTTTTTTTTGTACAGGGAAAGCCTTCCCAATCAATCACGCTTCATGAAAACAATAACCTTGATACGAGGTTTCATTTGAAGTTCTGCTGTGTTGGCTATTTGATACATGCATAAACCCAAAGATTACCAAACTAGGACCTCCGGACCAAAGTTGGCCGTTATCATTAAGATAAAAAAAAAAATAATAATATGGTGGCCTATATGTTGAGCCTTTGTCACTACACACACACACATATATATATGTATATATCACCATGTGAATAAACGAACAGGGTTGGGAAGTAATGAAATATAAGTAACTTAGTAAAGTCAAGTCAAGTTATATCAATTGGGAGATATACATTTATATTACTGAGTTTTTTTCTTGCAATTGCGAATTTAGTATGTGAGTTTATATCTCATAATTCTGACTTTTCTCAATATTGCGAGTTTATATCTCATAAATATGACTTTTCTCAATATTGTGAGTTTATATCTCATAATTCTAACTTTTCTCAATTTTTGCGAGTTTATATTTCATAATTCTGACTTTTCTCAATATTGTGAGTTTATATCTCATAATTCTGACTTTTCTCAATTTTTGCGAGTTTATATCTCATAATTATGACTTTTCTCAATATTGCGTGTTTATATCTCATAATTCTGACTTTTCTCAATATTGCGAGTTTATATCTCATAATTCTGACTTTTCTCAATATTGTGAGTTTATATCTCATAATTCTGACTTTTCTCAATATTGTGAGTTTATATCTCATAATTCTGACTTTTCTCAATATTGCGAGTTTATATCTCATAATTCTGACTTTTCTCAATATTGTGAGTTTATATCTCATAATTCTGACTTTTCTCAATATTGCGAGTTTATATCTCATAATTCTGACTTTTCTCAATATTGCGTGTTTATATCTCATAATTCTGACTTTTCTCAATATTGTGAGTTTATATCTCATAATTCTGACTTTTCTCAATATTGCGAGTTTATATCTCATAATTCTGACTTTTCTCAATATTGAGTTTATATCTCATAATTCTGACTTTATAACTCGCAATTGCAACTTTATATCACGCAATTCTGAGAAAAGTCAGAATTGTGAAATAAAAAAAAATTACCTTTTTTGTTTGTTCCACACTTATTAGTATTCCAAAGTATTCTTAAATATTTAGATTAAGTTACTAAACTTGAGTAATGTAACGAAATACGTTACAAATGACTTTATAAGCATGTATTTTGTAATCTGTAGTGAAATACATTTTAAAAGTAACTACCCAGCCCTGTAAATGAACTTACTCGAGTTGTTTCAGTCTCTCTGCTCCGGCTGCCACATATTTCTCTCCGTGCACCAGCTGCTCCAGATTCACCACCCTGCGACCCTTGTTAGGGGTGTAAATGTTTCGCACTGCCCCAAAAGGAGCTGTGATGTCTCGAGTGACAGTGTTCAGAAAGCTGTCAAAAGTGTATGATTGGCGTTGACTGATGACAAACCTCCGGCCGGGGTAAAAAGCATCACCGTTCCTGAACACAGTAACCGTTTTAGTTAACGGAAGCTGTGAATGAAACCCCTGACCAGACATTATGAACCAAACCAATCCTGCTGTAATCCACTGGGAGGTGCTGAAAAGCCCAAAAGCGAGCATGTAAATAAAACACTATTTTAGTGACCACAGTCGAAAGTTTAAAACGTTGTTTTCCGTGTGCAGTCAGATGAGGTTTTGACGAGATTCGCAAGCCTATATATTATAGAGTCGTCACAACTGTTTCTTTTTACTTTATAGTCTCGTTTAAAAGATGTTTTGTTCGAGTTTGTGCTCTGAGGTAACTGGAGATTTAATGGCGGCGGTCAGGCATCCAATTAACCTAACTTAGACAGCCACCAAACACTAGATTAAATTTTAATCAGTTTAAGCCTATTACTTACACATGTCGTAGCAGACACTGTAATATAGGACCGCTTTTCAAAAATATCAGTTTTCTGTCGACCTGATTTTTCCTATTTTGTGAGGTTATTAAAGGGACAGTTCACCCAAAAATGAAAATCACGTCATTAATTATCCACTCACCCTCTTGTTGTCGTTCCAAACCGGTAAGACTTCGTAACACAAATTAATACATTTTTGATGAAATCTGAGATATTTCTGTCCTTTCATTGACAGTTACGCAACTGACACTTTGAAGCTTCAAAAAGTTCATTAAGAGATCATAAAACGAATGAATCGAGCGGTTTAGTAACTTTTCTGAAGAGATTCTATCGCTTTATATGATGAACAGATTTAATTTACGATTTTATTCACATATTAACACTGAATGATTTATTTTTTGCCTTATTTTGTTGGTGTTTTGGGCCGGGCAGTGTAGTTTATAGCACGACATTGTGCCATTGTCCGTTTGGTCTGACAGACAGTGTAGAATAAGCGATCCGTTTACACAAGCAGGTCGCCTGATGTTTGTAAAGTTCATTTTAAAGATCTGTTATGAAATTCCAGCACCCTCCATCTTTAAAAATTCATAGCCTATACACATGACAGTGTGTAGAGCCAGACGTGACCACTAGAGAGCGCCAGATTACAACTCTATCAAACTAACTGGATGGCATAAAGATACAGAGGAAACCTTGCAAAGAGTAATGGATTTTATTAGTGCCACACATCGAAAATACACAAAAACCGAATGGACAAAGAATGTTTTAGAACAAAACTGGTTGTTTATGATATACAGATAAAATGTGTTTCTTTATAACAAAGATAAAATGAATGCTGTATAATGAATCCCTATCTATTAGGCTATGCGTTTAGAAATATCTTGCTACATTAATTGTTTACACAGAGTTAGTAAGAGCAGTAAAAAACAAAATCTCTAGAAATTAAACAATTGGTGTTATTAATTATGATATAGTGTCATAATTAAAGCAGTATGGGGACAAGGCATCATTACTGTGGTATATATATATGTATATATATATATATGTGGAATATTCTTCAATTAATAAAATTAAATTAAATTCACTACGGGATGACACAAAAAGATGTTTAATACACATTTACAACTTTAACACGAAGCAAATAATGTTTAAGATATAAATCAGCTTAATATGATGGGTAGTTTGTGAGGGTGATATTTTGATATGGTATTCAAAATACCATATTTTTGATCTTTTTTGTCCTTATGTGACCTTGACTTGGCCCCTATAATGTAGAATGTATTAGTTGTATCATTTTTAACGGGGAATAAATTGTGTTTGACCATTATAAAAATACAATTCCTAACCTCAGCTATCCAGTTCAGTCTCGACGACTACGTGTTATGTAAATTTGCTCTTGTTAGCTAATCTATTCAGTATATTAATAATAAACCATGCCATTCAAATACCAATGACAGGGAAGAAAAACAGTAAAAGAAAATGCAAAGAGGTGAAATCAATAAAATTGTAACTATAATAAGACAAAGAAAGTCTCGTTCGTCCATTTAATTGATTACATTTATCATTTAAATGTGGTTTAGTTCATATTAATGTTGTCCCAGTCTGCAATAACACCTGGAAAATGATTACTGTCAATGTGCGTTTATCGATCTGTATAATGTATATACCTGCGGTGTGACAAATACATTTTAAAAGTACAAAGTCTCTCAACCGAGGTTTAAAAGGCATGTCCAGTCTATTTTTGAGGTCAATAAGATTTTATTTTTTTTGAAAGAAATTGATATATTTATTCTGCAAGGACATTAAATTGATCAAATGTGCCACTAAAGACATTTACAATATTATAAAATATATCTATTACAAATAAATGCTGTTCTTTTAAACTTTCTATTCATCAGTTATATTGTTTTCAACAATGATATAATAATAAGAAATGTTTCTTGAGCAGCAAATCAGCATATTAGACTGACGAAAGCTGAAAATTCAGGTTTGCGTCACAGGAATAAATTACTTTTGAAAATATAATGGAACAGAATAATATTATTACATTTTTTTGTAATAATATTTCTGTTTTTACCGTATTTATGATCAAATAAATGCAGCTTGGTGAGCATTTCTTTCAAAAACATTCAAAAATCTGACCCGACCCCCAATCTATGTGTATAATCACATCAATTAAAAATAATACTTTATTAATACTTTATACTTTAAGTAACTTTGCAACTACATGTCAACTAACTCTCATTAGACAGTTTGCATAAACACTTTATTTTGATGGTCCGCCAACATACATTTTATTGACTAACAACTACTAATACTCTAAAATGTCTAAAATGGACCATCGAAATAAAGTGTAACCTGAAAACAGCCACGATTTTAACTGCTTTAAAAATGTATCAGATAAATATTTGCTTATAAATATATATGCTTAAATCTATTAATCAACCTCAGTCCTGATCAAAACTACTAAATTTTTTTAAAAAAAATCAGGATTTTAACTCTTTAAAACGTTAAAATCTGATGCTGCACAAAAACTAACAACGCATCAAAGCCAATGTTGCTTCTAATCTTTGACACGTTCAGTGACAAATCAGTGACATCATTTACGAATTTGGCAATTAAAGAGTTAAAATCCTGAATTTTTTTTTTTAATTTAGTAGTTTTGATCATGACTGAGGTTGATTAATAGATTTAAGCAAAAAAAATTGAAAAAAGATTTATCTGATACATTTTTAAAGCAGTTAAAATCGTGGCTGATAACGAAAGGGTAGTGAATTTGCCCACAGAGTACTGTTGAGTTTTTGAACATTTTCAAAGCATTTTCCAGAAATACGTGTCAAAATAAGATTTGTCACCAAAAATCATTCCATTTGCTGAAACACGGAGAAAGTTATGGCCAAATTAAGACTCAAAAATTCCCCATAGTGGATGAAAACATCCCAAACAGCACATAAGGGTTAATACTATTTTAAACACTTTTATTTGGCTTTCCGCCCTATAGATGCTCAGTGAAGTCATACTACATCCTTGTCAAACTCACACACAAAGTACATGGTGAGGTGACAAGCCACATCAATCCACTCGCCTGAAGACACCATCTCCACGCAGTCCTCGTCGTCGTAAGCGTTGTTTGGCTCGCCCTCCCTCCACTTGTTGAAAGTGGTCATGGGCGAACGCTCCACGTACACAAAGTGGCCTTCTCGCTCCAGGTCGTTGATGCCGATGTACACTCTACTGAGGCCAGCTTCGGTGATGTAGCCAGCGATGGCTCTGTTAGCCGCCGCATCTTTGGGCATGGCCAGGTGTCCACCTCGCCCCTGACAAAACACCTCCGCATCCCTGTGGCGTTTTTCCTCCTTCACCAGCAGATAGACCTTGCTGTCTGTCTCTTTGATGCCGGCGACAGCTGCGGGGGAGGGCAGTGCTGAAAAATGAGGATCTGAATTTCTATAATCACACCGCAGCAGCCAGCGTTCACACAAGTGCATTCAGACAGTCGAACAAAAGAGCTTCGGGCTAATGGCTAAATACGTTTGTCTAAGTGTATTCACCCTGCACATCAAAATGAACAAATATATGAATCAACTTGACAACTTCACATTATTGTAATCTCATGAACGTTGGTGGAGGGAGCAAACGGTTCATTCTTTCTTTTGGACATACCATTTTTAATGAACTTCAGCTCACTGGTTAATTGCGTCACTTGAATATCTATTTCACCAATCATTTTCCGTAAGGGTGCGCACTCACAGGGGACGCCTGGGGATACAAATGAAATATGAGACCATTCACACGAGCAGTTCAAGCATTAAACAGATTCCTATTGAGTTCAGACCAATTATAAACTGATTATGAACTGAATTGTATTTTACGAAAGCCTACCTGGCTCTCCATCTGGGCCCTTGGGTCCTGGATCTCCCATATCACCTTTTACACCTAGAAAAAAGTACCATTATTAAGCAGTTAGTCAAAACAGGCCTGATTATTTTCAGAATTGTAGTTTTTTCACAAGCTTGCCTTTGTATCCAGACGGACCCATTTTCCCATAACGTCCAGGACTACCTTTTAGACCTTTGACTCCGGGGAGACCTGAAAAATAACTTATAAACTTAATATGTGCAAAAATAATATGCATGGATGCGAACCAAAGAATAGCAATTCCCGAATGGAGTTTGATTCCTTTGTTTATCCGTATGTTGAATCATTAAAGGATTAGTTCACTTCAGAATTAAAATTTCCTGATTATTTACTCACTCATATGTCATCCAAAATGTTTATGTCTTTCTTTCTTCAGTCAAAAATAAATAAAAGTTTTTGAGGAACACATTCCAGGATTTTTCTCCATATAGTGACTTCAACAGTTACTAATGGGTTGAAGGTCCAAATGTCAGTTTCAGCGCAGCTTCAAAGACTCTACATGATCCCAGACGAGGAATAAGAGTCTGATCTGGTGTTTAATCTGTTATGTTTGAACGAATCATTATGAAGATTCATTTGTCTGGTTCGTCCTCAATTCCTACACTAGCGAAACGATCGACCATTTTCTAAAAAAATGCACTAGTCTTGCACTGCTTTACAATGTGCCACACATTACGTCATCACGTTGGAAAGGTCACACGTGACGTAGGCGAAAAACTCCATCTCATTTTGTTCTCCAACATCAAAATCGTCCAACGTTGTTTTACCTTTTTTTTGTAAAGGGCGTTCATTGTAGACACTGGATCAGTACTTCTGCCTACGCCACCCATGACCTTTCCAACGTGATTTCATAATGCGTGGCGCACCGCATTGCAGCGCAAGTCGAGCATTTGTGGTTAAAAAGTATATATATATATATATATAAAATAAGACACTAAATAAGACTCTTATTCCTCGTCTGGGATCATGTAGAGCTCTTTGAAGCTGCACTGAAACTGACATTTGGACCTTCAACCCGTTGAACCCCATTGAAGTTCACAATAAGGAGAAAAATCGTGGAATGTCTTCCTCAAAAACCTTAATTTCTTTTGACTGAAGAAAGAAAGACATAAACATCTTGGATGACTTGGGGGTGAGCAAATTATCAAGAAATTTTAACTCTGAAGTGAACTAATCCTTTAAAGGCATTCATAAACACAAGTCATGATTGGTCAAAACTGGCTCACATGAGTGACTCATCTAAACTATCTAAAGATAAGGAAAGTTTTTGAGGCTCCTTAAAGTGTACACATTTAGCAGCTCCCTTTTTGGAAATTTAGCAATTTCTTTTAACATCAAAAACTTCCTTAAGGGTTCAGAACTTGAATCATGTTTCATCATGTAAGTGGACAGTAACTAAAAAGCATGTGATTGAATTCGATTAACCTCTCAAAACAGTTTAGTATTACCTGGCTCTCCAGGTGGTCCTAATTTCCCAGGTCTCCCAAGTGCTCCTTTCTCTCCTTTTTCTCCTGCTTCACCTACAGGACAACAGGAACACTTTGAACAAAGTCATAGACTGCATCTGAAATTGAAAACATCCCTACTATACAGTCACAGTATGTGACAAAAGAAGTATGTCTGAATTACTCATAAATTCAGTAACTAGTACTCATAAAAGAGTCGGCAAAAGTACTACTACTTCTGGTGAGAATCTGAAGTGCACATTGGATGGACACTTTACTATCCCATGAGGCCACGGGAGAGGATTTGTGAATGGCAGTGAAGTGACGCTGGTTTGTCACGTTACAATAAGAACATGGCGAATATAGTACATCCAGATTACATTCATACTATTAAAAAAAACATACTTTTTTTGCGATTGTGAAGTATTTACTTGTTCAAAATAGACTTGTATGGACAAACCTGTTCAGAAAAGCATATACTGTATTTGTTCTATTGTTGCAGTAGTATGTATACTGTGCATAGGATGTACATTTTCTATATGCTCAATGCACTGAATATTATTATGACCTGCATACTAAATATATAAAAGTATACTAATAAGTAAGTATCTAATAGTTTAAGGCACACAATTTGAGCTTCCATGTCCAGTATGATGAATAGACTGCAAAGACATTTTCATTTTTCAAATTCAAATTACAAAGATATGCTAGTACAATGGTAATATTATATATATATATATATATATATAAGAAAATTTATTCAGCAAGGATGCAGTATATGGATCAAAAGTGGCAGTAAACGGATTTATAACATAAAATATTTCAAATGAATGCCTTCTATTCATCAAAAAATCCTGGAGGAAAAAAAACAGTTTCCACAAAAATATAAAGCATCAGAGCGGTTTTCAACTTTTATAATAATAAATGTTTCTTGAGCACCAAGTCAGCATATTAGAATGATTTCTGAAGTATCATGTGCCACTTTGGCCTCACCGGAAAAAATTATGTATTTTAAAATATATTCCAATAGAAAACGGTTGTTTTAAATTGTAATAATATTCCACAGTATTACTCTTTTTACTGTATATCTGATAAAATAAATGTACTGCGTTTGATCAAATCAGTTGGTGTCATTAGTGCAGATGACGTCATCTGGTATCATTTATTTGTAGTACCTTTTAGTCCAGGGACGAGGATCTGGACCGAGCACGGTTCTTCTGGCATGTTCTGACCATAAACTGACCTCATTAGTGTCAAACTTAACATAGTGACCGACAGGCAAGCCACCAGCTTCTCTCCACCCATACTGGAAACAAAATAGAAGATTCGTGTTCGTCTACAATCAAACACTAACACAAATTTCAATGCCACGTTAGTTGTAAAATTTAGTAGCAGCTGTTATTGGATTCACAAAGGCTCCGGTGCTCATAAAATGGAACAAGTGGGACTCGACAGATGATCTCTCCACCGCCAATTAATCTTGTGACATTCAAGCACAAACAAGCTACTATAGTCAAACCAACAAAGCAAATACACAAAAACTAACTCAACATCCACCTTCATTTCAAAGTCGATACTACAGAGTAAACAGTCACACCGTGACGTCTCCTGTAACTACCAACTTTAAAGGTAACATCTGAGTTGTCTTGTTTTCTGTACCACCTGCGGGACACCGTATTGCTTATGGAATGGACTTACCTTATGTTGAATTTCAAAGCCCACTATATAACATGCAGCAGAGCCCGCCAGTACATGGATCCAAGTGAGTTAATGGAGGGTTGCTCACTGGTGGTCTCTCTGAAATTTTTCATCTCACACACCCTGCAAGAAACAGGCCTGAGAGTGAGCGAGTACGTGTAAACACAAAGATAAGAGCGGCTCTGCAACACTTCTTTCTGATAATTCCATGGGAAAACATCAGGGTCAGTGACAGAACGACTCTTAACACATTCCTCACAAATTAAACATCAAAAGCATTCCCAACATCCCAACATTCACAAGTTTTGGTTAAGATAGCACCGAATGAAAGAAATTAAATATATATATATATATATATATATATATATACACACATATACATACATATATAAATATATGTCTAAATATAATATATATATATATATATATATACCAGAGCAAACACATATTTTACTGTAATATAAAGGAGCAGAAAACATGTAGGTTACAAGGAAGCTTGATTAATTTGAGGTGACCCAGGATGAGAAAAACTTGGGAACAAAAATGCTGCAGTTTGAGCATTGGTACACAAGGTGGCAGTAAATATTTACCGGAATTTCATCTGGAAAAATCCAGAAAAAATGAATGGTTCTTGTTCTGGTGATGTTGTTGCTGGCATTGCTTGGGATAATCTAATCTAATCTAATATAATTTAATATAATATAATTTAATATAATATAGTATAATATAATATACAACAGTTCTTTCTGGTTTTCGAATCTGATTGGCTGAGAGCTGTGAGATAATCTAGTGATAACAGCACTCCTACCTTTTCCCCGTTTTTATCACTCCGCTTGGCGGCTGGGCAAATCCAGCGTATTTACTACACTTGTTATACCACAAACTGTAGTTTTAAGAGCTTTTAGATGAGAGGGTAGTTGTTTAGATCTGACTTGACTTGTGTGCGCAAAACGCCGCTTCAGACAGACAGATTCTGACGAATAATGCTACTTGTTAGATTGTGCTACCAACACTATATTTGCATCATTTTAAGGGCAGGTTTAAGGTAGGAGTAGGTATGGGCGTTAATTAAGTCTCAATCCACATGAATATGATGCATAGTTTGCATTTACCGCTGTTGATTTGTGCTACCACTGAGTTCTCTTTCGTGCTTGAAAGGACAAAAACACAAAATTATGCTAAAAGTTTTGTTGAGTATCATCGTAAGCACAGTCTTAAATAAGTTAAATAATGTCTTAATGAACACAAAGAGTTGTGAAAAGCAGGATGCACACTTAATTTTAATACAATTAAGTACAATCAACTTGGATGTTTACGTCATTTCAACTTAAATTACATTAAACTGACTTGAGTTGAATCTTGTATAACATAAAAAAGTTGAAAATTGCTTAACGTATTTTGATAAGTTACAGCAATGTAAAAATATACGTTGTAGTAACATTTTGATTGTTTTGTTTTTTTTACAGTGCAGATCCGCATCATATGCGGCAGGTCTTAAAGTGACAGCAGCCTAATAAACCTGCTACAGTCTCCCATTAATGTTAATCCAACAACAAAAGGAAAATAAAATCACTCACTGCTCTTAATGCTAGCTTTAATAAAAGTATTAAAAAGCAATCTATATTTTAATCTAAATTTTTTTTTTCTTTGATTCTGGATATTTCCGTTAGACCAGATATATAAAATATCTTTATTTCTACATTAATTTGGAGATTAAATGTGAAATGCTTACATTAAATAGGTGCGATTAATCAAGATTACAGAAGAATGTGCGATTGTTATTTTTTTAATCAATTAACAGCACTAATTATGTTGAATATATTTTCTAATGTTTTCATTTCTTCTTTGTAATTATTTAGCTTTCAATTATTTTTTCAAATTGTAATGAATTCTGTTTTGCAGTTAAGTTGTTCTGAAATGAACAATGCTCATTTTCTCGGTTGCAACAGAAATCCAGTAATTAATTTTCTATAATTGCACTGTACTTACAAATGAGTCATAAGCAAGTATATATATATATATTATGCACTGGTAATAATAAACAAACTTAATAAAACCATTAAGATGTCATTCATCTCCAGGGTTCTATTGTGCTCTTGTGTGTTGCTAAGGAATATCCTTCCCTTGGTAACAAAAACTAACATGATAAGGTGATGAGAAAAAATCGATGCCTTGAAATTGAAATTGTGCTACAGCACAGTTCTCACTTCGACACATAGCACTACAGTGACACTGCACGATGAGGAAACGATCTTATTTGTGTATGTATGGGGTCCGGTTATGCCTTTAAATGTGGCTTAAGTGTCCCATACACTGCATATACACTACTGTTCAAGTATGGACCTAGTAGGGTTTTTTAACGTTTACCAAGGCTGCATTTGTTTGATCAAATATAAATGTTTTCCAGGGGCTAAACATCACATTATTGGGGTCGCTTCAACCCGCGGACATGAAAAACAACCGCGGCAACACATTGGGCAAAGTAGCCCAATTCTACAGGAAAACTGCGGACTTGGGAACACTGGCTGACAGTTACATTTAGAGAATACTCTCCTATAGCATTACTGACATGAGCACAATATAGAAATAAATAAACATACAGTAAAATCTCTGTTCCATGGAAGCTTGTTTCCGCCACTGAATAAAAAATAAAATAAGCAATTGCCACTTATAATAAATTAAACAGAATTGCGAGTTATAATGTCAGAATTGCGAGATACAAACTCGTAACTGAATTTTTTTCTCTCAATTCCGAGTTTACATCTCACAATTGACTCTTCGCAAACAGTTTGATTGACAGGCGATCTGTCCAATCATAACAGCAAATCCGTCATTTTGTCTGACAAAGCAGTCAGGGGAGTTAGTAGATTAACGTTGGTGAACTTGAACTTGAAAAATTGTGTGTACTCACGTCTGAAACAACATTCCTTCTGATGTTCATTCATGTTTATTTGATGCTATAAATGAACTGGTATGAAGAGATGATCGGTTCACGAGGAGCTACAGATCTGTCACGACACATTAAAGACACACTATATGCTATTTATTGTTTAAACTTCTTTAAAAAATTACAATATTTAAAATATGAAACTGTTTCATACGTTGTCAGTGTCCTCTTTGCTCCGTGATGTATTTTTCACTCCGTGAGAACATGATGTGTGGCTTGTCGGACAAAGAAACAGTAACTAAAGGAGTCGGGTCTTTGCGAAGGCTCAATTTTGACTTTATAACACATAATTCCAAGAATATAACTCACAATTATGACTTTATAACTCCCAATTATGACTATATCTCCCAAATAGTTTTCTGTGAGACGTATACAAACTCGCAATTGCAAGGTAAAAAAGCTTGAAATGTGAGGTAAAAAGTCGCAATTACCTTTTTTATTTTTTTATTGAGTGGTGGAAACAAGCTTCTTATCTACATCCTGACAATAGATTTAAATTGTCCAAGTAAATGGGGGACAAAATGGTTATCCATTTTCTTTCAATGATAGCTTAACCCCATTTGCTTTGTCTGACATTGTCCCGTCTCTGAACCGGAGAGGATGAGGATAAAGTCTGACTTTAAAAAGTGTGCTGTTGGATGTTTTGCTCTTGCATTCTGCTCCACTAAGGCTAAAAGCCCTCTGTGGATCAGAGCCCTGAGAGGACGAACCTTGACCACCAGAGCATGACAGCTATAGAGGCCTGTCTGACTTAAGGGCACCTTCAGAAAGATGGCACTTTGTGCTGTGTCAGGATCAGGAGGTTGGCAGGCGGCTCAGCTGACGGACGTAACGCCCATTCAACCATCTCAGCTCATTAAAGGCACCTATTTTCTAGAAAGATGAGTGAATAAATCACATTGTGCAAGGATGCCAACTTCTACTCGCTAATCAAGAGATGGTTGAAATAAATCATGCATTGAAACCCTCAATGACCTGCATGGTTGAAGAGCTTTTAGAAACACTGTACTGAATGAAAAAAAATATATACTTTACTTATATAATCAGTTGTTAATCATCAACATTACTTTTTCTCTGTTTTACTTTTTCTAATTTATATGCAAATACACATGCATGATATGAAGTACAACGTTATTAAAACCCTAGATATGAATATAATAAAATTTCTTGGCTCATCTATATGTTTCTCTTTCCTACACCTCCACATTACACAGGTCTCTTCATCACAATATGCCTCGAGTTCACAGTTAGACGTGTATATTGTGTGCTATGAGAGCTATTTCAAGCACAAGAGGGAAACCAAAGCTATTATGAAAGACAGTGAGCAATAAGACAATAACTCTTATAGTTATTAATACATGAAATCATATTGTCCCAGATGTGTCAAAGTAAAGTAGATTAATTTTTACATATGGGTAGTTAATTTAGGATGTGTTCATGGGTCAAGATTTTTGGTTAAATTATTTATATGCTATAAATAGGTTTATATTAATGTAATAAATTATTTGTTTTGTATTATAAAACATCGAGTCAGTCCTGGCTTCTGATTGGCCGATACATAATTCAAGAACTGAAAATTTAAGTTCTGGCTAAAATATGACACACCATTATCTCATTGAAAAATATATCAAATGGACTAAGTCTTTTAGGGAAGATTTATTTTATAAAGTGTGCATAGTGATAAAATAATATATTTCTTATATAATATGTCATTCTTATATATAAACACATACTCAAAAAGAATGGCATAGGACATACTCAAATAGTATTTACTGTGTGTGTGTGTGTGTTTATATGATTTATGCGGACACAAATTTGTGTAATAACATGGGTATTACACTTGTTTTACAACGTACGTGTGGTTTGAGGACATTTCCTGAGTCCTCGTAATTAAAATGGCTTAAAAAAAGCATTTAAAACAATGTTGTATTAAAAAGAAGAAAGATTTCCAACATGTGTGTGTGTGTGTGTGTGTGTACTTGTTTTGGCTATACTTGTGAGGACCAAATTCACTAATATTGTGAAATACTTTCACAACCCACTAGTGATTTGACTGGTTCCATTAGTTAAAAAAGCTCATAATTCAACCAAAAGAGGTTTTTATTTAAATCTAGTGATGGTCACATGTTTCTGTGATAGGTTTAGGAGTAGGGGTTGGGTTAGGTGATAGAAAATATCATTGACCTGATATAAAATCAGTGGAAGTCTATGAAATGTCCTCACTAAGATAGCCAAACAAACATGAGTGTGTGTGTGTTCGTTTCTCATCAACTACCAATAAATGTTTTTTCTCTTCAGTTCTTTTTATTATTTTGATCCATAATTGTGATGTGCAATGGCACGTGAAACACTATATGACGTGAAGTGTGTGAGATCACTGTGTGTGTGTGCGTGTGTGTGTATGCACAGAAAGCGATGTCTTTGGTTTTGATATAAAACATGATTACTCACTGACTGCATTTTCATATTACTCAGACACGCTGGAAAAATCTTCAGAATATCAATGAAGTCGGAGTCCTACAACCTCACACCAGCCACAATACGTGCCACGAGCCATTACAAGCTCGCACAAAAACAGCCATTTATTTGAAGGAAAGGACTCTTTCATCTAAGTGTTACCTCAGAGACATCCCCTCGCGTCCATGCGGTGAATTTTGATGTCTTGAGGAATTGCTCATCAGCCAGAGTTTATTTCCCTCCGACATGATAATGGTGCTTTATTGTCGCATTGTAAACTTTTCATTGAGACCTTAGCGCTTATCTTGCATCTGATGACTCGACACAAAATTACTTTGCAGTGTAGACACAATACCTAAATCTGGAGGCAGGATATTAGCTGCTGGTGAGACGGTGACAGATCTTGGGGATCATACGTTTGATATATCATTTCAGCAAAAACCTTCAGGTGAAGCTGTGCCTTGATGACTCATCATATAAATAAAGCATAGAGAAAGAACGATGGAAAGGGGCAGAAAAAGAAAGAGGGCAATCAGCAGGCACCGTGAACATATGGAAAAGATGACTTTCATATTCTGGGTTCAATATAAGTTATGCTCATTCAGCAGCATTTGTGGCACAATGGTAACGCAAGGTCACGATGAGGCACTAACAATGGAAGTAAATGGGGCCAGTTTCTGGATCATTTGAAAAACAGAAATGTGAAGCATCTAATTTTACAAAAGCACTTATATTAATTCATCCGTTAAAACTTGAGCTCTAAAGCAGTTTTTGTTCATTTATTAAAGTCATTTTAGTGTTTTAGGCATTACGTTGACATGGCAAGTCATAAAATTTGACTTTTTCACCCACTAAAATCATGTTTTTAAATTGCTGACACATATTTCTGAAACGATGTCTCTAAAACTCCACACAAAACAACTTGCAAAATGTTACATCTCTTCAAAAACTATGTTAACTCCTCTAAAATTGGAGTAGTAACTCTACACACAAACAATCAAATGACATATACACACCAAACTGCACACGGATGTGAGAAATGTAAAGCACTACTATCTTTATTTATTGAACTGAACTGAATCAACACTGAACTGACTTGAGCAGTAGAATGACACTCTTGGCTTGTTAGAGCTGATTTACAGCAGAATTGGAATATGTTACTATTGTGAAGCTGCTTTGAAACGGTCTGTATTGTATAAAGCACTATAAAATATCGTTATATATATATATATATATATATATATATCAGAAAATTAAAACTTCCCCCACTGCACTAAAGGTGTGACAATTCGCAGACCCCCGATGTACACACATCTTGGTCTATAGGCCTTGATCACTATTGTAATGAAGAGTCAGCGGATGAGATCCAAATGCAGGCAAGCAATAGTCCAGTAATCCAGAGCAGTAAATGCAAAAAGGTCGGCAGCAAACAATCAAGAAACTGAACAGACAGGCAGAAAACAAGACCAGGAAAAACAAGACAGGGAATAAACACTCGGAAATGACAGGATAACCAAAATCAAAACTTCGCATGGGTGTGTTTGTGCAATGAGCTTATATAGTGTGACTGATAATGAATGGGCTGGGTGATGTAATCAGTGATTGGGTAATGTGTTGCAGCTGGTGGAGTGATCAGAGATGGGTGCGGGACTTCTGGGAAATGTAGTCTGCCTTAGTGGATGAGTGAGTGAGAGAGTAAGTGAGTGAGAGAGTGAGTGAGTGAGTGAGTGAGTGAGAGAGAGAGTGAGTGAGTGAGAGAGTGAGTGAGTGAGTGAGAGAGTGAGTGGGTGAGAGAGTGAGTGAGTGAGTGGGAGAGAGAGTGAGTGAGTGAGTGAGAGAGTGAGTGAGAGAGTGAGTGAGTGAGAGAGAGTGAGAGAGAGTGAGTGAGTGAGAGTGAGTGAGTGAGTGAGAGAGAGTGAGTGAGTGAGTGAGTGAGAGAGTGAGTGAGTGAGAGAGTGAGTGAGTGGGTGAGAGAGTGAGTGAGTGGGAGAGAGAGTGAGTGAGTGGGAGAGAGAGTGAGTGAGTGAGTGAGTGAGTGAGTGGGTGAGAGAGTGAGTGAGTGGGAGAGAGAGTGAGAGAGTGAGTGAGTGAGTGAGTCCATGGTGGAGTGCCCTCTGCTGGTTATAGCGGGCACTTGGGCTGACAATCGTTACAACTATCAACACCTTTGTGCCTTCCAAATGGCCCTTGTAGGAAGAGAGAGGGGGTTGAAACAGCAAAGCAAACATCTTTGTTCATTTTGAAATATCTTTTGATATTTTCAATCTTACAGTAATCAATTTTTTTGAGTTATGATGTAAACCAATTAATCAGAACCATCAGGTTTTGAGTTTGTAGTACTCATGCGGGTTAATTTCTCCTAACTTGAAGTACTGAGTCGGCTAACTCTCACATTTTGATAGCAATTAACACAAAAGACTGTCAATTAACTTTTTTACTTTGAGTTCTTGCAAATCAGTTGAGTTACACACATTGTTTAAGTCTTGTTGAAAAACTACAGAACCACTAAAATGTTACAGGAGGAAAAATTTTATTTCAATGCTTTTGCGTTCTCCCGAGAAACTTTTCGCTCGCTCACTAAGCAGATCAACACAAAAGTTCTTCGGGGAATGCAAATGTTTTGCGAGTGAACACAAAGTTTCTCGGGGCGACACAATACTTTTGCAAGACAGTACAAATGTTTAGCAGACGAACACAAAAGAATTGGCAAGTAAACGGAAAATTTCGGAGGGGAACGCAAATGTTTTTTTGAGACACTCAAAATGAGGAACACATAATCAACATCATACCACAAAATTTACTGAGCGCACATTGTACTGAATCCGAAAATATTCCTTTTAGTAGGCAAATGCCCATTTCCCAACTCAAATGGACATTAAATCAGCAGTGTAACATCTCGCGCTGAAAATAACCAGACCAACCGCCATCAATCATCGTTGACACATACCAGGAAAACACACCTTTTGGAACCCTAAGTGCCACGGAGGTGAATAAACATAATTAAAATGTCAAAATAAGAGCACAGCGTAAATACAATCTCCATTCTACTCTCTTTTCACCTGGAAGGGGTTTAACAAGATCATCATCTGGCATCCAATCGAGTGCTATCTGAACCCCAAACCCTATCATTGGCTCTTACATCTGTAATCTCCCCTTCAGAGGTAACAATTTTAGCAGGAGGATTGGATATGAGTGGCTGACCCAGTATCGGCTGTCCTCCGTGTCTTTCCTTCACTCACGTGTCAAAGCAGCGACCAGCGCTCTATTAACATGAATCTTTCCAGCGTCGTGCATCATCGCTCCGACTGGGAGAGATCATTTCTCTCACGGAGCGGCACATATTGCAGATTACGGTTGCCAGGTTACTTCGCACCAACATTCTAAATGTGGGCACATGCTTCAACCCAGAAATAGAGAAAAATATCTCAGATGCAGTCTAGTTAGAGATCACTCCTTTGACAGAGAAAACATATCGTAATGGATCGGCAGGGAGGGGGATGTAATGCAGAACTCTTTGCAGTTATATAGGTCAACACCCTGAGGATGGCTACAACAATTTGGGGAATATATACAGTATCACAAGGGTCACAGGAAAGTACATTGCTTTAAAAAAACTTTGGCTTATGTAACCATTTCCAGCAGGATTTTCATCTCCATACATCCCACTTTGAAAGCGACATTAACGCCTAATAAGGCTATCAACAAATGAAATAAAGTGGTGCCGCTAAAGAAATTTAAAGCGTATGAACACGGAAATTGAGACAATTGACTTTTTTGCCAAAGGACATCGCGCTTCACGGGGCTTTAAGGTTTTCCTGTGCAATTTGCAGACCGAAGCCAGATAATATGGCTTCTCTGGCCCTTCTTTTGCGAGCTCTCAGTGGAAAGAGGCAGAGACGAAGGGGGGTGGACACTGGAATCTGTTCAATGGCTTGTGGGAGCTTGGGATTTCTCTCCTTAGCTTGAGGCTGGTTGGGTGGTGGTGGAATATTATCAGCTCCAGAAGGCTGGCAACGCTCTCAGCTCGGTGTAGGCATCGAATCTACAATTTAACATATCTAGGACTGACTCGCAAACAGAAGTGAGATCTTTTGTGTCGTATGGTGGATAATGCGGGCAGCCCCAAATGACTCACAAACTGCTGCTCATATCCAACACAGTAAAACAATTCGATATCTAAGTGTGTAGTTTTTCACAAAACAGCTTTATCAGATTTGTGGAGAATCTGTCGAAGCCAAAGGCCGGCGGAAGAAGAGCGCTCCCGTTCCTCGATGGGTTAACTAATTCATCCAAATTGAATTCCGCTCTCCGAACAATGTTAAAGCCAGGAACAGATCAGAATTCCATCTGATCGGTTAACAGTAATTCATTTAAGTCTCTCTCGTCCCGTGGAGCTTTATTCAGTCTGTGGAGAGCATTCTCCTGCTAATGCATCCATCTGAGTGTGCTTTGACGTGATGGATCAGACGTGTGCTGATAGCTTATTTTCCAAACACAGAGCTAAACAAAATGATGCATGTACTGTACAGAGGTACTGTATGCGCATCTAAAATAAAATTCAGCTTGTCTGTTTTCTAATGAAAATGATAAACTTTCAATGCTCAGTTTTCAAAGACAATTCACAGAGAAACTCTTCTAACAAAGCGCAACTTGCAAAGAGATTAGACTTTGAACTGGACGGTGATAAATGTTTATTTAAATATGTGCACACACATACACATATACATATATACATATATATCTAAATACTTTAGAATACTTTGGAATACTAATAAGTGTGGAACAAACACAAAAAAGGTAATTGCAAGTTTTTATCTCACAATTCTGACTTTTTCCCTCAGAATTTGTGTGATATAAAGTTGCAATTGCAAGTTATAAAGTCAGAATTATGAGATATAAACTCGCAATATTGAGAAAAGTCAAAATTATGAGATATAAACTTACATACTAAATTCACAATTGCAAGAAAAAAAGTTATTATTGCAAGTTTAAATCTCGCAATTCTGAGAAAAAGAAGTCAGAATTGTGAAATGCAAACTCACAATTGTGAGGGGAAAAAACAAATTGTGAGAAAAAGATGCAGTGACCTTTTTTACGATTATAAAATGACTCAACTATCACAAAACATGAAAACAGTCGAAAACATGAAACTTAACTCCGTTTTTTCAGACGGTCAGAGTCAGAGAATCACCAATTGCTGTTTAAATGACATTAAAATTCAAAGTAATCACTTTGGTAATCTAAAACACTTTTCAGATGTAACTGTAATCTGATTACCACCCATTTAAAATGTAACTGTAATGAAATACAGTTACTCAAATCTTGTATTTTAAATACGTAACTAAGTTACTTGTATTTCGTTACTCCCCAACCCTGTATATATATATATATATATATATATATATATATATATATATATGTAATGACCAGTCAACGGGATGAGATCCGAGTGCGTGGTTTAATGACAAAACGTGGAACAACAGGCAATGGTCAATGAAACAGAAAACAGTAGTGGCAGGGAACAGGCAGGCTCGTAGTATAAATCCAGGCAAAACAGGTCAAAGGGCGAGCAGATAAACATCAAAAACAGAGAAACAGGCAGGATCAGGAAACGGGCAAACAAGACAGGGATATAACGCTCGGAATTATAATGCTAGGATTAACAAGACTTCGCAAATAACATGGGCTACAGAGTAAACTTAAATAGTGAACTAGATAGGCTCCAGCTGGGCAGTAATCAACATGAAGGTAAGGGACTTATGGGAAATGTAGTGTAGTGGATAGAGTCCATGAAATGGGAGGGCGACATCTAGTGGTGAGTGGACGAAAGACAGAGCGGATTTATTACAATATATATATATATATATATATATATATATATATATATATATATATATATATATATATATATATATATAAAAGAGGGAGAAAACTAAGCAAAGTTGCTTTTATTATTAAACAGTTTACTGAACGAATTGTGTCTCTGGCCTTAAATGAATTCTGATATAATTAAAAGTTTCTTAAGGATAAAAAAAATATCTCTGCTATATATAGGGATCTGCTGTATAGGAAACCTTTACTTATACATTACTACTATATTAAATCTTCAGAGCCCAAACTATTAGCCTAAATTCAGTTGTTATTTATTTTTAGATTTTAAATAATCAAAACTCAAATAACAAACTTGTAAGCTGCACATAAGGCAGTTTTTGCATTAGCTTCTAAATCCAATAATAAAATTATGTTTTTATGCCAATTCGTTGTACCAATTTTCAAAGTGGCTGCCATTTCCATGAGATTTATTCAAACATACATTAAATAATCAAGAAATCACTAACACGTCAAGTGAAATAGAATGAATATATAGGCAAGTATAGCAAATATATTTCTTCAGAGTTCATTTCTCTGGCGAACTAACAAGCTGTGGACTCGCCTGAGGTAAAAGCTTCATGACACAGTGTTTCCAAGATGTTTTATTGAAATCTTTCCGCCGCTGGTATGATATGTTTCAGTAAGCTCTACTGTATCTTTAAACATACCTTCAGATGTTTATTCATGTTTATTCTGTAACTAGTTTTAAAGAGAAAGAGATGATCGCATGTGTAAACCAGCCTATTGATGGGAGACCAGTGTAGTTGGGCCTCCAAGGCACATTTCTGTTGCTGTTGGACAAAGATAGACTCTCCTTCTATGTACTTTCCGGCCAGGATTTGAATTTCGTGATAAAATGGACAGAATTTTAAAGATGACAGTTTTTTTTCTTATCGAAAGTAACAAAACGTGGAGCTAACTGTGATTAATGGTGGTTAGGCTACAATGCTACTACAATGCACACACACACACACACACACACACACATATATATATATATATATATATATATATATATATATATAGACACACAGTATATTTCCACAGTGGTAAGATCAAGGTAAAGTAAAAAAGAAAAAAGTCATCAGATATGAAATATGAATACTCTCTCTCTTCAAACCAAAATATACGTTCAGCATCTGATCCACACTATAAGTTATTAAAGAAACAATCTGTCACAACAAGCTGTTCAGCAGTCGACATACTGTAATTGGCAAACATGCTTATTTCACATTCTGTCATATGGATTTTGTCAAGTTGTTCATAACCATCGCTTGCATTCATATGAAAACAAACTACTTTGAAAACGGAGTAGTCAACCAGAGGGTTTGTGGCACCGAGCTGTCATGAAGACTGGATGAAGGAATATATATGCACAAATTTAAATTCTTGCATTATTTATATACCCTCAGGTTGTTCCTATTTTACATAGCTCTTTCCCAGACTGGGGTTTGTGAAGAAACTGCTGGGGGTTCATGAGTTGATGACAAAACTAATAATTGATTAAACAATAAAAAAATAAAAAAAAATAAAAAATAAATGTTAAAAAAAATATATATATATTTTGTTTACCTGCATGTCATGTGACTATAACAAAACAGAGATTGGTGAACATCATCATTTACTCACCCTCAAGTTGTTCCAAACCTGTATGAATTTCTTTGTTCTGCTGCACACATAGAAAGATATTTGGAAGAATGTCAGCAACCAAACAGATCTCACCCCTTATTTACTACTATAGTAGGAAAAATAAATAATATGGTAGTCAATGTTTGGTTACTGACATTCTTCCAAATATCTTCCATTGTGTTCAATAGAATAAATAAATTCATATAGATGTGGAACTACTTGAGGGTGAGTAAATGATGATGTTCACCACTCTCTGTTTTGTTTTGTATATATATATATATATATATATATATATATATATATATATATATATATATATATTTCTGTATGTGGTTACACATACATCCTAAGGGAATACATCAATATAGACACATCCTGCCTTGGATCGATATCTCCACATTACATACAGCAGACAGAGGAACATGTGTGAAGTCCATGTGTGTGAAAAGAAAGCGTATAAGTGCAATGTTGTTAGTTCTGACTGAGGAAACAGCCTGGAGGTGGAAATGGCAAGAGGGGGATGAGGAGGTGAGGTAGGAAACACTGCATGGCATCATTCTTAAAACACTATGGTGGAATAAGGTGGCAGTTAAAGGAGCTCCAAGCACAGGATGTCTGTAACTCTGAAGCTCTATAACCTAGAGTCTCTGCAGTGGCAAGAAAGTGGAGGATGTCAAATTTGGGATCCATTATAAACTATTCGAGAGCATATGAGTACCATCACTAGCACTCTGCTGCACACACTTAAAGACATATAATACCATGTTATCTGTCCAATCTATTTTGCTGGACTTCCAGCGACCTTGTGTTTTAGTCCTATATTCACTAAGAAAAATGCTCTGAAAAGAGTCAACAGTGCATCACATACCTTTGCCCTCAAAATATTCACTGTGAAACACCAGCAGAACACAATATGACACCTTGCAAATGTGTTGGGAAAAGCAAATTTGTTCTTCCTCGTGAAGAGATTCCAAATCATCTGCATGAAAATCACACATTCGTACATGTTCTGACACCGGCTCACTTCGATTACGTCCAAATGACAATGAGAATGTGATGAAAGTGCCGGGTCAGATGGCTGTAAGCACTTAACGGTCGGAATGATCGCTTGAATTTTGATCATCATCACGCATTTAAATGCAAAGTTTGGCCATTGATCTTTGCTAAAGATGACTTTGGGATGGTTTCCCTAATGCAGGCCAGATTTAATCTGCGTTTGGGAAACTTTCATGGCTGTTTTCCCAGATGCAAATTAGCCAATGTCCTAGGTTAAGTTTCACTGACAACAGTGATTCTTCATTCATGGTTTTTAGTCGAGGGCCAGCGCTTAATTTGTGTCTGGGAAATTGCCCCACATTGTCTAGTCACATAATACCTTATTGGCATCTTTGGAATGGAATAGAAGTCAGTGAAAACTAGTGTTCACTGTTGTCTCACCCCTTTGAGCCAAGATTTTGTGTGTCATTAACATTACAGTTGTGATAAGAAAAATGCATCAATCAAGACATATCGAGCAGGCTTAATTGCCTGCGTTGACAGTAAATAAACAGAGGCTATTTTCATAATTCATCAGAGCCCATTAATGTCCAAAGAATTATCACTGCCTCGTGATTTATGAAGCTCTCAGCTCAAGTCATTTTATGGTGTAAACCAGCCTATCGATGGGAGATCAGTGTAGTTGGGACTTCAAGGCACATTTCTGTTGCTGTTGGACAAAGATAGACTCTCCTTCTATGTAGTTTCAAGCCAGGGACTTTCAAACTGGGGTGTATATATTACTGCTGTTGTTGATTTAGTGATGAATAGGGTTGGGAATAGAAAATCGATGCCAATTCTGGAATTGACTCTTCGCAAGGACCCACCCCCTTTAGTTACTGTTTCTTTGTCCGACAAGCCACACGCTCTCACGTCACACATCATGTTCTCACGATGTGAAAAATACATTGCGGAGCAAAATATTACAACTTTTTAAAGAAGTTTAAACAATAAATAGTATATAGTGTCTCTTTAATGTGTTGTGACAGATCGCTGGAGCTCCTCGTGAACCGATCATCTCTTCATACTAGTTCATTTATAGCATCAAATAAACATGAATGAACATCAGAAGGAATGTTGTTTCAGACGTGAGTACACACAATTTTTCAAGTTCAAGTTCACCAACGTTAATCTACTAACTCCCCTGACTGCTTTGTCGGACAAAATGGCAGATTCGAGGTTACGATTTGTCAGATCACCTGTCAATCTTCGCCTGCCGGCGAAGATTCCATTTGGATGCTTTCATTAATTACTCACCCTCATGTCGTTCCAGACCCGTTAGACTTTTGTTCATCTTCGGAACACAAATAAAGATTTTTTAAAATAAAATCTGAGCAATTTCTGTCCCATAGAAGTTCATTAAGTGATTGGAAAACTTAACCTTTTTTCACATAAACATTGATCAATGAACATAAACAGATGTTCAACCAAACCTACTTGACACGCGAAAACAAACCTCTCGCTGAAGGTCAAATGAACCTCATTGGTTCTTGCATGTCAAGCAAACATGCTTCCATTTATTACAACTGATGTGTGAGTTGATCGATGTTTATATGTGAATAATAGTCTCAATTCAATCTGTTCATCATATAAAGCGATCGAGCCTCTTTAGACAATTTGGACTAAACCGCTCAATTCATGTGGATTAGTTTTACCATCTCTTTATGAACTTTTTGAAGTGTCAAAGCGTCAGTTGCGTAGCTGTCTATGGAGGGACAGAAATCTCTCAGATTTCATCAAAAATATCTTCATTTGTGTTCAGAAGATGAACGAAAGCACTTGAATACACAAACAAGGGTTTGTAAACTTTTTCATTCCAAGAACACCTTGGCATGCAAAAGTTTATAAACCCTTGTTCTGGGTGATATAAATGTAAATCTTGCGATTATGAAAACAGGCAGCTTGTAACTACAACACATCTGAAGTTACATCATGTGAACTGATGCAGCGTCTAGACGAGTATAAATCGATAGGATATATAAGTTTCTCTGCAGACTGCTTGATATTTGACTACAGAGGACGAAGGATATAAGGTGCCTTCATAATGCCAAATGGCGTAATGTCTTACTGTACTTCCTGTTGTATGTTTTGCCAGACGGCTGGTGAGGAAAGAAATGAAAATAACAGGCCTAAATTAGATAGAGAGGAAAGAAAATCATTGAAGAGTTTATTTTTGCTGAACCAAATGATTGTGGAGGGTCAGATGTTGGAGGGCATGTCAACAAATTGATTTTCAACTTGGACTACGTATTTCTGTGACCTTGGGAAAACTTATTCTGTTTTCCTCTCTCAAGACTTACACATTTATGCATTTTATAGATCTTCAAATGTGTTCTCGTGATTGAACATCACACAGCAATTTCAATCCTTCAAGCCTACTATTACGTCTATAGTAGGCGGCAAACAAATCATAAGAACCGTTGGAAGAGTAGACAAAAAAATGAAGGGAGTGTGAAAGTGTTAAGCCAAAAAAACATATTTACACATAGAATCTGAAACTTTTTTTATTCAATTTTGTTTGTAAGACTGTCAGAGGAAGAAGCATTGTTCAAATTCATAATACTCACCTTCAACCCACTGCAACTGTCCCATAAATACATACGTGATCACCTGAGTTTTAACTATGGTGTATAATACTTGACCTTCAACAGGCCATGGAGCAGACCGCTCAGTTTGATGACCGATAATCATATTTCAAATTCTATGAGTTCGATTTAACATGAGAAGATGCAATCATGTTAAGCAGAAGTAGGGAATGACTGAGCAGTGGAAATGTTTATCATGACTATAACAAGGTAATGTACTATATCAAACGTCGGCCGAAATCTTTCAGAAATAAGATTCTCTTCATTTATTGAGCAGTTTCTTTTAAAAGGGTGCAGCTTTTAGCTGTGGCTCATGCTTTAGGATTCGTATAAAACATCCACCATCTTCAAAAATCCCACTAAATTACCATCTCAGTGTTCAACATTTTAAAGACGTTGTAAAAAATATGAAATGCTCTTCCGTTGGGCAGGTGCATAACAGGGTGACTGCGAAGGCAAATCCTTGGAAACAGGAACGAACTGTTTTTTTGTGGAGTCATAAAGCTTTAAGATTACAGATGGGACTTTTTATAAGAAACTGAATACATGTGACCTAATGTGATAACTTGGGAAAATCATGTTGAATTTTATCAATTTAAAATCGTGCTGAATTGATGGAATGTTCAGCATTTCTTAAAAATCCATGTGTCAATACAAGAACTTGACCAAATTCATGTGGGAAAATAATTCTTCATGCTCCCTCACAACCATTCTTTCACAATTTAAGCTTCATGAATCTTGTCTTCCAGGAATATGGACATGATGTGTCTTCATACATGGTTGTTTAAGAAATGAAAAGCTACACACTCCATCAGATAGAGTTAGAACTGTTGCCAAACATTACATGCTAGAAACATCATAACAATTGCAATAATGATCCAGTCACTCTTAAGCAATTGCCTGTTTAAATTCAAGTAGCGACTTTTTTTTTTTTTTTTGGCCAGGCAGTGTATAATATGTCATTAATATCGCTCAATATTTGATGTATAAGCCAATATTTGTCTGTAATTAAGATTACCTTTGGCATCATTTTGGGGACATTCACACGAAAACGATGTACTAAAAAATGTTTGACTAACTGAATATTTGCATGTAGACGTCTTCAGGCCAGGACCCTTATCAAACATTTAAAGTTTGGGGCGGGTTGGACATTATATGCCTGCCTTACTACAGCTTCCTCTGTCATGGCGAAACATCAGACTTTATCAGGCCGCCACAGACACACCTTTCAACAAAAACTCAAGATCTTTGCAATTTATCATCACTAAGGTCTTCAGATGAGGCTGACAACATATGATGTTGATCTGGTTAAATCTCTACGAGGAGTTAATCACATTGGGAAACATGCCATTTCCTGTTGCCCACAGGTGGCGCTATGACTGTAACTGAATATTGCCATATAGATGTCTTCAGGCCAAGACTCTAATAAATCATTTAACGATGTACTAAAAAATTTTGGACTTCTACATGAATATTTGCATGTAGATGTCTTCAGGCCAGGACCGTTACCATAAAGTTTGGGGCAGGTTGAACATTGTATGCCCGAGTTACAAGAACGTCCTGTTTTATGGCAAAACATCAGACTTTGTCATGCCGCCACGGACACACCCTTCAGCGAAAACTCAAGATCTTCGCAATTTAATGTCGCCAAGGCCTTTAGACTGACCATATATGACAAAAATTCCAAATATATCACTTCCTGTTGGGTTTTCAGATGGTGCACTGGGGATTTTTTTGTAGGTATTAGGCTGTTACATGTGTGTACTGAATTTGTGCGTGAAATGTAGAGTGAAGGGCGCTTATTTTAAATTTTGTAGGTGGCGCTATTCAGCCATTTTGCCACACCTAATTCTGAAATCCATATCAGATATAAATTTTCACCACTTCTGACGCATGTGCGTCAGTTTCATGAGTTTTCAAGCATGTTTAGGCCATCAAAAATGTAATTCACTCTAGAGAAGAAGAATAAAAGACCAAGCAATTACTATAGAGTAGTCACACCATCGATGCCCGGGCCCTAAATACATAAATACATGACTGGCTGCAGTGCATTTAGTATTTTCTATTTTCTATCAACTCTGACCTATTAATTTAAAAGACTGGTGAACAAAAGATTTCTGTAATCTGTTCATTCTAGAACATGCTACATATGTCTTCTGTTGAATGGCAAAAGCAGATATTCCTCATACAAAATATGAGGAGTCAGACTTCCTTTTTAGTATATAAATCTTGAAAACTTGACAAGCATTAGGCCCACAATCACAATCAAGCTATGTTAAACAGAGAAAGCTATACCATATACATATTCCATATTGTACAACACTATTATATGTATATATATATATATATATATATATATAAACAATAGCAAGATCTGTTTATTTGCTTCAAATCACCTTAGTCCCCTAAGAAAATTAATATGTTGTTGTACCTTCCACGTCCTGATTCTGCTGAGTTAGACTCGTTCATGTGTCAATATTTTGTTGATCCTGGAACAACATTCCAGTCAGAAAATGAAGTCCTAACCATATCCCTATAAACCTAACTCAGCTTATCCCTAAATCAGAGGGAATGATAGGTGAATAACACTGATGTTGAAGCACCTAACCCTGGTTGTAAGTCTAAACTTGACATAAACTGTAAATTTGTCCCTCAAATCCGATTGGTTCATTGGAATGTTGTTCCAGGATCAACACAGATGTTACAAAGAACAATAATCCACATATTCACACCTTCAGCTACGCAGAAAAATATTATAATTTCCTGCTTGACAAAGAAACACTAGGTAACACTTTTTTCGATGGTCCACTTTAGACATTCTACTAACAATAGACAAATAGTAACTACTAACTTTAGACATTCTCTACTAACTGTGCAACTACATGTCAACTAACTCTGAGTAGAGTATTAGCAGACCGTCTGCTTAAAATCTGTGAACACTTTACTGATTATGAGTAACTTTGCAACTACATGTAAACTCATTCTACTATCCCGAACACAGAACAGTTTACTAAAACTCTACTGAGAGTTAGTTGACAAGTTACTGTTAGCAGAATGTCTAAAGCGGAACATCGAAATAAAGTGTAACCAAAAATTTTAATAGTACTGCATTTTTTTTTTTACTTTATTTTAGGGCTGCAACAACTAATCGATAAAATCGATAATAATCGATAATGAAAATCATTGACAACGATTGTCATTATCGATTAGTACAACGATTCCTTGACAACAGCATTGACTTGAAAAATAAAAATAAAATAACCAGTAAAAAACCATTAAAGTAAATAAGTTAAAAGAGTAGAAAGAAAACACAACACCATTATATGAAAATCAAATAATACAATAGCAAATACGTAAAAGTTCCTTACTGATTAATTAGTTTTTAATGCATCCAGATATGTACCTTTGTAAGAAGATGTCCACTTTCAGTTGGAGTTGGGCAGTCAAATATTCCATTTTATAAATAGATTCAAGTTTTTCTATCCACTTTTGGAGAATGTGGCGTCAACCAATTAATTTTTATAGTTTTTTGTGCATATACTGCATTTTTAAATGTGTTTTTGAGCCTACAGTGTTTTGTTTGATTACTAAGTCACATATAGTTTGGTGAGCTGATATTTAGTTGGTTTGGTAAGCATATATTTCAATCGCCCTCCTCTTTTCACTTCATCTACATGCAGACTTTATATAACCAGACAACCTTCGCTTCAGTTTTATAGTATACTTAACTTACGCCCACCTATAGATGCTCATTCTAACATGGACTGTTCAAATCACTCGAGATCCGACAAATTTGACTTTTCTGAGGATAATTGGCTGCATTAGGTTTTGTACAAGAGAAACTAAAATGATTTTTTGATGAACCACCACTGTGCTCAACAGGGCATTGTTGAAAGCAATGAAAAGAGCATAAGGAGAATCATAATTGTGTCTCCTGAAAGTCTTTTCAAGTGGGAATAAAGTGTGTCACGTGATTAAAACACAAAATGAGGGGAAATTAGTACAACACAATAGAGTCAGCAGGGATGGAGGAGAAACTATATTGAAAAAAGTGCTCAATATATTTTAATTCACTCCAGTACACTCTTGCTTACTCTGTGATTACATAATGAAGGTCATGTAATTGTTTAGGTTCACTTCTTTTGATGACAGACAGTCGTCTCATTTTTAGATGCTGCGCAAGATGAGTGACTGGTTTGATAGTTTATATTTATGGCTTACTTTGCGAGGCAATATCAGCGCAGTCAAACGCATTGACTAAGAAATTGATTAGCACTTCACCTCACGCTTAATATTTCCTCTGTCGGAGCTATTTTAATTAAGAGGTGCGTCTGTGTACATACTGTACCTACATGAAAATCAATAAACTTGTCTAGGAAATTAAAGACATTCACTCAAGTGGCCGGCACTGAACAATTTTTCATTTAATGGAAGTGATTAATTATGTGCTTGAAAAAATTTCATTCACAATACCAATTCTGGTAGAACTAATCTTCAAGTATGGTAAAGAACCTTAAGCGAGGAAAAAAAAGAACGAATAAAATAAATCCTGAAGTATTTACTCAACCTCACGTGGTTTCGAACCCATTTGCTGTGAAAGAAGGAAGGATTCTTTTTTGAAGAATCTTCACACTGCACTTTTCCATGTTAGCCTTCATAGGGAGACATTTTCAAGTTATATAAAAAAAATAATCATAAATGCATCATAAAAGTGGTTCATATGGCATGTGCGCCATATTCAAAGTCTTCTGAAGCCGTATGATTTGTTTTAAAGGTTCCAGTTCGCTTTAAAGTAGGCATGAAACAGAATTGTGATAGTCTTTTCTTCCCTATTATGATGTATATCCGAGTGATTTTTCTCCATATAGTGACTTCAACAGTTACTAACAGGTTGAAGGTCCAAATTGTAGTTTCAGTGCAGCTTCAAATCTCTCTAAATGATCCCAGATGAGGAATAAGGGTCTTATCTTACGAAACGATCGGTCATTTTCTAAAAAAAATTAAAAATATATGCTTTTTAACCACAAATGCTCATCTTGCACTAGCTCTGCCATGTGCCACGCATTATGTAATCATGTCGGAAAGGTCATCATGCGTGACATAGGTGAAAGAACCAAGTGTTTACAAAGCGAAAAACCAAAAGATTAAGTCTAACGGCCTTCACCAAAAAAAAAAAAAAGAAAACGAAATTTTTCGCCCTACCGCGGTACTTCCGCCTACATCACGTGTGACCTTTCTAACGTTATTACGTAACGTGTGGCGCACATCGCAGATCTATTGCAAGACAAGTATTTGTGGTTAAAAAAGTATTTCGTTTCGCTAGATAAGACCCTTATTCCTTGTTTGAAGCTGCATTGAAACTGAAATGTGGACCTTCAACCCGTTGAACCCCATTGAAGTCACTATATGGAGAAAAATCCTGGAATGTTTTCCTCAAAAACCTTGCTTTCTTTTCGACTGAAGAAAGAAAGACATGAACATCTTGGATGACATGAGAGTGAGTAAATTATCAGGAAATTTTAATTCTGAACTGAACTAATCCTTTAATTAAAGATTATGAGAGCACATGAACAAAAAAAAATTATGTTCACAGAAAAATCATTTATAATAAACACTGTAATATTCCATAAAAAAAAAGAATTATCCATTTTGATCTCATGGGGACTTTAACGGTACGATTCGTGATTCTTTTATAGGCCTACTTGTTAGGAATAAATATTTGGGGGGTGGGGGGTTGAATTCCATTGTCAAATGATGATTCAGTATTATGTCAACAATAAATAAATGTAAAACTATTTTTACAAAAGGTGCATTTATAAATGTGTGATTCATAGTGTTTTTAGAGGTGGCATAAAAGCTCAACTGAATATTTACACACTGTCACTATTCAGTAATTACAATGATTTATGTATCACATTTATTTAATTAGCATGATGTTGTCTATGTTTAATTTACACACACACACACACACACACATCTCATTAGTCATTCATTTGGGACTCAGACTGGTGGCACTGTATATGTTTGATTCACTAAAAATGCATTTATGTTGTCTTATTTGGACTCTATCTTATGTTGTAAATATCTGCCAAAAATAAATAAAAAATAACAGTGAAGTGGTTTGGAACAAGCTGAGGTTGAATTTAATTTTTAGATTAATTAAAAGGGTGAAAGGAAGAGGCACTAAGACCCAGAGGACAGCCTCCTCGCTCAAACTAGAAGATCATGGTTATCAAAGCTGCAACTTTTGCATCAGAGCCCTATAAAAAGCAAGAACCCTGCGACCGCCTATCAGTGAAACCTAAGAAAAACTGCCTCCGCTTGCAGGCAAACTATCAGCCTTTTAAAGATGGACGTGAAGCTAGAGGATGTTCCTCCACAACTTCTGGGATGCTTTCCATCGCGCAGCTTTGCAACTGTCCTGTTCGAAGCTGATTTTGATTTTTAAGTTTGAGAATAAGAATGACGCGTAAAGACATCTCATGTCACCGAACAAACACATGTGTGTGTGTGCACCTGACGACAGAGCTGACAGAAATCATGAAGCGCAGAAAATATTGCTTTCTTTCCAAAATATGAAAACGCACGTCTTCTGGGATGGAGCGCAGCGGTTACTTCATGCCGACACCTGCCCAATTCGAGCTCGTGAACAGCTCGACCGGCACCAATGTGACTTTAACACCAAAAACGGACGGAAAACAAGAAAGTTTCGCTTTCCAAGTCACCTTGGCGTCAGTTCTCGGTCTCATCACTCTTGCGACGATATTAAGCAATGCGTTTGTCATCGCCACCATTTCCCAGTCCAGAAAGCTCCAGACACCGGCGAACTTCTTGATCGCGTCCCTGGCCGTCACGGACCTCCTGGTGTCGGTGCTCGTGATGCCCATTTGCGTGCTGACCACCGTCACTCGCGAGTGGACGCTCGGGCAGGTTATGTGTGACATCTGGCTGTCCTCAGATATAACCTGTTGCACCGCGTCCATACTTCACCTGTGCGTAATCGCTTTGGATCGATACTGGGCTATAACGGACGCGGTCGAGTACGCCAAGAAGCGCACCCAAGCGCGCGCCGCGGGGATGGTGGCGACCGCCTGGATCATCGCCATCTCCATCTCCCTTCCGCCTTTCTTCTGGCGACAGGTGAAGGCAGGGGAGCTGACCAACTGCTCGGTCAACACGGACCACATCTTCTACACCATCTACTCCACTTTCGGAGCTTTCTACATCCCTACGCTGCTGCTCATCGCCCTGTACGGGCGGATTTACGTGGAGGCGCGGAAGCGCATTTTGAAGCAGTCTCCCAAAAAAGCGGGGAAAAGACTCACATCGGCACATCTGAGCACCAATTCGCCCGCTTCGGTGGCTTCGACCTCTCCTTTGCATAGTGGAAGGCATGACCTTTGCTCGGACAGCGCGTCTCTGGGCAGTGACAATCAAATTAGAGTAACTGTGTCCGATTCACTGCTGGAGAAAAAGAGAATATCGGCTGCGCGCGAGAGGAAAGCCACCAAAACCCTGGGCGTTATTTTGGGAGCCTATATTGTGTGCTGGTTGCCGTTTTTCATCTACACACTGCTGGTTCCCCTGTGCGACTCCTGCTTTTCCGCAGAACTCTTTGACTTTTTCACATGGCTTGGCTACGTCAACTCACTGATCAATCCAATAATATACACCATGTCGAATGACGACTTCAAAAAAGCTTTTCACAAACTCATAAGCTTTAGATGTTGCAGACGATAGTGAAATAAATAAGTTATAAGGGATGGATTCTTGATTCTGATTTCTGCTTCTGGTTGGTTGAATATCACTTCGCCACATTATTAGCCAATTTTTGTTTTTTTGTTTTTATCAAAGAGCTACAGGCCTATTAAAAGAAGACCTATTTAAAGGACAGACAACAGGATAAAAATGACAAATTATATTGATTTCCCCTTCTAAACTAATTCATCTAATAGCTTTGCTGTTTGTAATTATGTTGCTGCCTGCTGACACTCCCGAGAGCGCGCGTAATCACATTCGTGCGCGCTCCTTCTCGCTGTTACGCGCAGAACCTTGGTTACACCAATAACTGCTTAGAAACTGCCCAGTTCTAGTTGTACTAGTTCACAGCCTTTTGAATGAATAAAAATGGGCTTGGGCTTTCTACACAAGAAAAATAATAATAGTGGTGTTTTGGGGATGGAAATATATTGAGGTACCTTAATGGTAGCCAGTGAAAAACGTTATTGGAAATTCAAGTCGTGCCATTTTATGCCACTTTAATCTGATAATGATAATGACCGTCTGACTGCACATTACATGACTTGTTACATGGCTACTTAAATAAATAGACAAATGGACATTAAATAAGTATTGAGTTGATAAAGGAAACATGCAGACGGAAATCAGAATCAAGAAAACCAGAGAGCCAGTCACAGACGTACTCCTTCAAAACTACAGAATGTACAATGACTCTGGATTTCATGAGTGTTTTGACAGCTTGTGGTCAATTAATGCAAAATTGTGTAAAAAGCTTCATTGTCTTCATTCTTTATTAAATGTGCAATTTAATTGCTCTTATGTGGTCACTGCCTATTGCTGCTGGACCTAAACCTAATAAATAAGCTGGGTAATCCATTTCCATACCTCTTTCTTCCTGTCTTATGGTTGATTAAACAGTACGAATATGAGTTCAGTATGCGTGAATAATGAAAACAGCTCTATTAATGATCAATTCTTACATCTTGGTATTCCTTCCCTTATCCAAGCTCCCAAAAATGGGCGTTTTGGACCTTTGTTTGGTCATTGATGAAAGCAAGTGAGCAATGTGAATTTATACTGAGGTCAAGTATTCACAGAAGCTGGACAGAGTTAAACTGACCAACTTGAACTTCTTCAGATTTATGTAGATGTGAATTGAGACCCAAATTGATTCACCTTCTGCTCTATATTCACTCATAAGTCATATTATCTGTCACTTGGCAGTATGAGAGATCACAGAGTAACTGTGAATGACACGTCTACCGCAGGAGGTGAGTAATACGTCAAAGACGCACCAGAAAAGGGCTGAGGGGGAGATATCGACCTATCAAGCCCATATGGAGGTGACAGGGAAGGATCACTGCAAAGTCGCAGCATTTCACAAAAAGGCATGTTTGATATTTCCCACAATTCCGAAGCCTGTGCTTCTTTCAACCCTGATGTTCTATGTGTAGTCATGGTGGGTATTGATTTAGTTATCATCCTGCAAAACCTCCAACAGCAGCCAGTGAAATCGGGGACATTTTTAAGCGGGGGGCCAATGGACTAGAAACTGACATGGAAATTAGCATGCTGATATTTTTTAGGACTTCCAGAACGCAGACCCTTTAAATGCCCATGAATTTGATGTGAAGTGAGCTTTTAAAGACCTAATTTTATACTATTGCAGCTTGAATGTTTATCACCATGCAAACACCCGCAATAAGAGTAAGCTGTGTTGTCAGAACTGTTTAACAGTGAATCAGAAATGAGCAAAGCAAGCAACGTGATGGCATTTTTTTTTTTTTCCAAACATATTGGTCTTTTTTGAGCGTTCTGATTAATATGTCTTTTATCATGAGTAGTATTAGTATAAAGGATTTGGACAGGCTTGGATGAGCCGTTGATTATTTGTTTACTGGTTTAATTAATTTGAATGTAACTTATTGTCTGTGCCATTTATCTTTTCTTGAGCCCATTAAAAGTAGTAGGTTTAATACTATGCAAAATCAACCTTGCATTTCTGTCTTAAATTGTTGTTTTCAATGAATGTTGACTTTTTTAATATAATTAAAATTGAAATATTTGACTACAGCTAATGGCTCATCTCAAATATTTTTTTTTCCCCTCTTTATCCTTAATGTCCTCTAAAGATGGAACATTAATCACAGAAGCACTCATCTGCAGGCATATGATGACCACTTGCCTTTCAGAACATATGACCTTGATATAATCATGCAAATCATTCTGGCGCAAATTACATACATGGCCTGCATATACAGTGCATATACTTGATCAAATCTGTGCTAATTACCAGAAATGGTCATTAATCATTGAACTTTTGCTTTTAAATTGACTTTCATCATATTGACATCTCTAAAGGTTTCATTTGGGGGATATTCATCCATGTCTGCTATTAAACACCAGCTGTTTCTTTACAATTAAAACGCGTCCAGCTGCTTTGCAATTACACTTTACCTTAATTGTGCTAAATGGACCGTATGTATGCATGTTAACATGTATTCTCATATTCCACGGCTAGAATTAGTATAACTGTGCATAATAATTACCAGTGTTATGTAATGTCGAGCAACCCATAATCAGATTACTCACCCTCATGTCATTCCAAACCCATATGACTTTCCATGTCTCATGTGAAAGCATAATTATTTTACAAAGTGGTGATTTTGGCTTCATACAAAAAAAAAAATGTAAGCATGAAGGCCCACCTCTAAACCTAACTAAGCAGATCACATACAAATGAGATCATACTAATTAGCCAAAACGAAATGCGAATGCTATGAGAGCGTGTTAGTCTTTCTCTCTTTCATTGAACACGAAGTAAGAAGTTCTGCAGAATGTTCTGGCTGCTCTTTTCTATACAATTACAATGGATGTTTCAAAAATAACCGAGATGTGATACAATCCATGTGTTCTGAAGTGGTGAATGTGATTTTACCAGGTACAACATCTTTGTTGAACAACATTCCTATCAACCAATCAGATTTGAGATGCAAGTTTGCAGTTTATGTCAAGTTTAGGCTTACAACCAGAGTTAGGTGCTTCAACATCAGTGTTCTCCACCTATCATTCCCTCTGATTTTAGGGAAAACTAAGGTTAGATTTAGGGGTAGGGATAGGACTGTTTTTGGACAGAAATGTTGTTCCAAGATCAACAAATAGGAACATGTCTTGCTTGGCAAAATCATTATGATCCATCTGAAGAACGTAGACATAACCCATTGAAAGTGTCGCGAAAAGTCTAAGAGGCGACATAATATTTCAAAGAAATGTCCCAGGCAAGGTTTTCCGATGAGTCCGGGATGTAAGAACTGACCTAAATAGGCTTAAAATCTCTTTCGCTTACATTCACGAATGGCATCAAGACACCAGTAACAAATGACACCAAAGCTAAAATTTAGGTTGGTTACACAAACCTACCATACAGTTTGAAAAGATTATTACACTGACAAGAGTAAATGGCAATAAAATTGTTGTTTAAGGGTGAAAAATCCCTTTTTAGAACACGTGTCACTCTCCAAAGCTCTAGATCATGCGTCAATCATGCGTCATGCCTTTTCCATAAATATCTATTTTTTCCCAGAGCATATCTGTAAACACAGAGTCGACATTTATGGTCCCTTAAAGGGATAGTTCACCCAAAAATGAAAATCCTGTCATTAATTACTCACCATCATGTCGTTCCAAACCTGTAAGACTTTCGTTCTTCTTCTGAACACAAATTAAGATATTTTTGATAAAATCTGAGAGATTTCTGTCCCTCCATAGACAGTTACACAACTGACACTTGGATGCTTCAAAAAGTTCATAAAGAGATGGTAAAAATAATCCATATGAATTATGAGTGGTTAAGTCCAAATTTTCCGAAGAGACTCGATCGCTTTTTATGATGAACAGATTGAATTTAGGCTTTAATTCGCATATTAACATTGATCAACTCACACATCACTTGTGGTAAACGGAAGCTCAAGCATGTTTGATTGACATGTGTGAGAACCAATGAGGTTCATTCTCGTGTTACGCAGCACATTTGAGCTTCCGCAAGTGTTAGAGTTTCATGTTCTGTCTATCTGTTTCCCCAGTCCTGTCTTCAGTCACATGTTCCTTGTTTTGAGTTTTAGTCCTGTCATTCGTCACATGGTCTTTGTTTTGAGTTTCAGTTTGTCATCGTCTCATTATTAGTCTATCGTCTTCAGCTGTGTCTTGTTTGTAATCATGTCAGTCACCTGTGCCCTACTCGTTATCCTCTTGTGTTCCTCTGTATATATTCCCTCTGTGTCAGTCCAGTGATTGTCAGTCGTTAAAGTTTCGTGGACGTTGAATGTTCATATCAGTTTCCTGTATTCCTGTCGAGTTTCTGTTCATCATTAAACTGTTGGAAGTTTATGTACCTTCGTCGTGTCGTCATCCAGCATGTCACATTACAGAAAGAACCAATAAGGTTCATCATTATCGTGTGTTATGCAGTAGGTTTGAGCTTACGTAAAAGGTTTATTCTCATGCATCATTCAGGTTCGGTTGACCTTCTGTTTACGTTTGTCACGATCATCAGTTGTAGTGCCCGCTAGAAACTAGAGGGCACTCCACCATGGACTCACTCACTCACTCTCTCACCCACTCACTCACTCACTCACTCATCCACCAGGCAGACTACATTTCCCAGAAGCCCCGCACCCATCACTGATCACTCCACCAGCTGCAACACATTACCCAATCACTGATTACTCCAGCCCATTCATTATCAGTCACACTATTTAAGCTCAGCACACACACACATCCGTGCTAGGTCTTGTTCTTCTCCATGTTGACAATTCTGAGCGGTTTTCCCTGTCTTGTTTTCCCGTTGCCATTCTGCCTGTTTTCCTGTTTTCTGATTGTTTGGCCACCTGCCTTTGGATTATTGCCTATTCCCCGGATTATGAAGGATATCTGCCTGACCTGAACTTCAGTCTGCCCATTGACCAGGATTCTGCCATTCCTCCTCCATACCTGTTTTGCTGTTGTTTGACCATTGCCTGTGTGACTACTCTTGCTAAAATAAAGCCTGCACTTGGATCTCATCCGCTGACTCGCCCCTTTATTACAACGTTTGCTGATCAATGTTTAATCGCTGCCATCCGAACCCTGGTGTGCACCAAACAAGTGGACCGAGACCGCTAAAAAGATGGGTCTCGGTCCGCTTCCAAACGAACTCTGGTGCGGTTCGATTGATATATGAACGCAACACGGACCAAAGACATGTAAACGAACCAAAAACAGGACGTGATGTCACAAGATGCGACGCTACAAGTCAGCTGATTTGACGACGCAGAAAGATTGGTGTATCCAAAATGAGTCGAGGGCAAACGTGGAGCAACGAGGAGGTGAAGTGCCTCATCAATATTTGTTTCTGCATACAACGGAGGAAATCCTGCTGCTGTTTTGTATGTTTTGATCATTTTATGAGCTCTTAATGAGTTCTCAGCTGGTAAAAATAAAGCATTTGTACACGCATAAAATGATGGCGTTTAATCCAGAACACAGCATTGTTTTGAATGTTCGGTAAGCCAGCTCCGTCACGAAATATACGTCATAAAAGCCGACCAATCAGGTCGTGACCGTATCCCTATGCCTTTGGTTTGGTAACTTAAGGTTCGCTGTTAAAAATGCCAGTGTGAACCCTAAGCGGACCAGGACTATATGTTTTGTTTTTGTTTTTTGGTCCGGATCAAACGAACCAAACCAACCGAACTACAAGTGTGAATGTGAATAAAAGCCTAAATTAAATCTGTTCATCGTATAAAGCAATCATGTAAGTAATTAATGACAGAATTTTCCTTTTTGGGTGAACTAACCCTTTAAGTGAGACATCCAGATTCACAAATCTATAGTGATTCTGGACAGGTTGTACCATTCAAACATCTGAACTGGCACACAAGGTTCTGTCCCTCTTTCCTGTGAGCTCTTTGGTCTAGTTGTGCCTTTAACCCTGCACACTGGGTTAAAGCACACTGCATTCAACTTCTGAGCCGGTCCTTTGCAAAATACAAAAAAATAAAACTAAATACTGGAATTTACAGCTCATTTTCTGCTCACTCAAGTAATGTTAATGCCTAAAAGTGCACATTTTCCCTTTTCTTTAAATGCCATTTCTTGAGAACGACAGATTACTTGTTGGAGTGCCTTATTATCAGCGTAACACGATTTTACGGCTTTATATCTTTGCTGCGCCTCTGCATTACTCACCTCGGCATTACTAATTAAGCATGAATATATATTCAGTATGTTCAAAAACATGACTTTATGTCAGGAAACATTTAGGCTTTTGTCTCACCAATGCTATGCAGATAATGAGTTTACCACAGGCCATTAATCCATTATATTTCTACATGGTCTGAAACAGACAGCAATCATCAGTTCAGTAAATGTCAAGACAAAAAGTCATTAATTTTGATCCAAACACTCACTCATATTCAGAGGAAACACACCTCTCTGGCGGAGGTCTTCATCTTCATCGTCTGACATTCATAGGCTTTAGGGAGGAAGTCCGCGGCGTAACGTCGGCATCTTTGAAGCGACACGTCGTGAATGCCACGTTATTCCAGCGCCTTTAATGACAATTCCACTTTTAAGCATTCAGTATAGCATCCGTCTTATCTATCTCAAGGATATTTTGACATTTGAAATGGCACAATCTTGTCTCAAAGGAGCAGAGACTTTGCAAATAATGCGTTATATAATCTGCAGGAGTCTGGCCTGCTGTCTCACTGTTCTGAGAGGTTTTAAAGTTGTTTCGGTACTGTTAGCGAATTAGCTCTTTCTTGTGCCATGTCACTTATTAACAACTGAAGACACAATACAGTAAAAGCACAAAGCGATCGAATCTGCTGCGGGAAATGCTCACACGGAAAGTCAACATGATGGATAAATTAATATCTTCTCTTCATTTACAAACATTTACATATAAAAAGTAGAGGTCATGCTCATAATCACACGAGAATCCCTAAACATCCGCGGTTTGGCGGTGTCAGCGATTCTGATTGTGGCTGTGCGGCGCTGCATAGCAAAGAGACTTGACTTTCAACGTGGTTAGCATAACTGAGTGGATCAAATGAGAAATGGTTGTAGTCAGGGCCATAAACGCCATAGACGATACTTCGATTAGAGGACAGATTTACTAAACAGGCCAAATTACAGAGAGAACACGGACATGAGGAATCGAGTCCCCCCAGGAATCGGGTCTCCTTTAGGACCCAGGAGGTAATGCCTGATCAAAAGTTGTTATCATGATGTTTTCACTAATTATAACCTATTTAACTATTGTATGATGTTTATTACATTAGGTGCACAGACAACATGCATAAAATATAAATGAATGCCTACGTACTGCATAATAAAACAAACTGGAAACACAACCATGCCTAAAAATAAGGATAAGGATTGTTGTAACATACTATGTTCTGTAAAAGTAATTTAATTATATAGTAGTAGTATAGTTTCAAATATTACTATTATACATTTTTAATAAATTAATTGTCATGATAAGTAAACACAAACATCATGTAATTGGGAGTAAAAAAAACATACATTGTAAAAAAAAAAACTATATATGAAACAAGGGAATAAAATGAACGAATAAACTTGTATGAACACATTGGTTTTAAAATGGTAAGTACATTATTTAATTTTTTTTATTTTGTATTTTTTAAAAAAAAAATGATAATTCTCCAAATTGTCACCAGATTTGCAACTTAAACCCTGAAACAAAATGATATGATAATCATGTATAAGTAACTGTAGATGCATGTCATTAGCATTGAATTGACACAATTTCCTATTGATTATAGGTCAATAACTTATGCAATACCACATTTAAATAAACTACATTGTATAACTACAGGCTAATCAGGTAGAAGTTAACTAAAGAAAAAAACAGTAAGAACAAGAAATGCTTGATTTCACAACCTTTAGCTTCAGTTATAAACTAGTATTTGATCCTTGTCATTTAAAAGACATTAATGGTCATTATGACATTTTAAACAATACAAATCATAATGTGATTTTGGAGGAATTATTATCAGGTGCTAAAAAAATATTACCCATTAAAAGTCAGTTGAACCAATGGGATCACGCGAGGTCCTAAATGAGACCCGATTCTGGGGGGGACTAAATTTCTCATTTCCATAATGACCAATGCAATCTATCAAGAGCAGCGCAATGTAGTGTCTGGTTTAAGACATGCGGTATATAATGCAGCAAATACCAGTAAACTGACCTTACAAAACCTTAGTAAATCGCTAAGTGCCGACCGCGCGCCTGCTCAACACAAACCAGCGTTACAATGTGCCAAAATTCCAGCCAATCAGAGATGAGGCTGCTAAATTCTGATTGTCTGGCTTGACAACCAATCACAAGACTCCCTGCATTACAGACAGCGCAAGAGGAAAAACACATGGTTCAGGAGACGTTTGTTCAATGGCTCGAACACTATCAAAGTTCCTTTTAAGACTGTATAGAAAGTCTTTGACACTCTTCATTTTAAAGTTCAAATGTCTACCACTGGACGACCACACAGAAGTGGCTTATTTTTAATCAAAATCAAATCGTATTGTTACATAATGGCGTGTCCCATTGTTTCTACACCTCAATTAACTGCTAAATTAGTTCTAAATTCTTACGTAAAAAAAGATCACTAGATTAATAAAAAAAACTTAATAAAAATAATCATTAGAGTAGTCGACTAATTGAAAAAATAATCGTTAGATTAGTCGACAGAAAAAATAATCGTTAGTTTAGTCGACAGAAAAAAATAATCGTTAGTTGCAGCTCTAACTCATTTAAATAATCTCCTCCCATAAATTTTGCATCTGAAAGGGAAACTCCTACAAATTCATACGCAATGAGCTCAGCTGCAAAAATAACTGTCCACGCATTTTTAGAACAAATTTTGCTAATTTTTTAACGCCAAAAGAGAGTTTTGCAAGTAGTATTATCTGTTAGTAAATCTGGCCCTGATGTTGACCGAAAAAAAATGCTCTGTGGTTGACTGAAAAAAAATGGAAGAATGACATCAAACAAAATTGACATCAAGATATGACAAATGAGATGACATTTAATGCCACATGTTGAGTGTCATCAAAGTAGATGGGGTCTATTTTGAGACACAACAATCTTTTTTGCTATAATTTATAAAAAAAAAAAAAAGGTTATTTTGTTCCAGCAGGATCATTTGTTACATGAATCTATGAAATAAAAATGTCTGTACTTGCATTGTATGGTAGGAAAAATGTCCCCTAATGCATTCAGTAACTGTAAGAGCTTTTTTTTTTCGAATCATGTCCATGGGGATATTGTTTACTCTTATCAGGACAAATGGCTGTGGCATTCATGGATAAAACTACATATAATTTCTCTCAGATTTGAAACATGCTCCTCTATGGTAAGCTGTTTTCAGATCTACCCTAGTAAGCATGCGGTATCAGGGGAAATATGTTTGTCCATTAAACATAGTAGTTTCAGTGCTGACAATGCTGCAACACAACCAGCAAACCATGCTATTCTGAGAGGACTGACTCGTATGCAGGGGTGTAAAGTACTTGAATAATTGCGCGTCATTTCTATACTTTACATTATGGCATTTAGCAGACGCTCTTATGCAGAGCGCCTTGCAAAAGTGCTTTAGCATTGCATTCGAGAACACTGTGATTAACAGATGGCAGGCACACAATCAGATATATAAGAAGTGCTTCCTGGACAAATAAACAAGCACTATTATGTAATCATCCTCGTTTTAGGCCCTGTTTACACTAGTGCGTTTTCGTTTTAAAAAGTTTAAGTTACGCCCGTCGTTGCTTTTTCGAGAGACTTTTCGTTTACCCCGTTTTAGTTTGAAAACGCAAGGGTTGCATATAAACGGACTAAAACAGAGACAAAAAAGAAAGCGATGGCGTGGCTGCACACGATTGCTCTGCATATCCTTGCCGCCCGTGTAAACATTAACATGGAGACTGAACTGCAATCTTTGCCTGCAATATTTATCATTTTTAGCAGCCATTGTGCGCTTTTTTTAATACTGCAGCTGCCCAATTCTAGCCTACATGCACAAGAGGCAACGGTTTACATTTTACGCACATGCCCAATGTACATGAACGGTCATGTGACAAGCGTTTTCTTAAAAACGCTGTTTTAAAACAAAAACGCACTAGTGTAAACAGGGCCTTAAAATGATTACAGACTACCATTCAAAAGTTTGGAGGTAATTTTTTTTTTTAAGAAATTAATACTTTTATTCAGTAAGGATGCTTTAAATTGATCAAAACTTACACTATTTTTATTTTTAGGTGATGCAGTTACTGTGTACTTACTCAAATAAGTACTGAGTAATATTAATTAACTACATTACGGAGTTACAGTTAGTGTTTAGGATTAGTTATATTTTGGTAACACTTTACAATAAGGTTCATTAGTTAAACATTAGTTAATGTATTAACTAACATGAACTAACCATGAGCAATACATTTGTTACTGTATTTATTAATCTTCGTTAACGTTAGTTAATGAAAATACAGTTGTTCATTGTTCAGTTCACAGTGCATTAACTCATGTTAACAAGATTTTAATAAAGCATTAGTAAATGTTGAAATTAACATTAACAAAGATTAATAAATGCTGTAGAAGTGCAGATCATTATTAGTTCATGTTAACTAATGTTGTTAATTAATGTTAAATAATGAACCTTATTGTAAAGTGTTACCTATATTTTTAATTACGCATCATTTATGGTTATTACTATAGTAAAAATTGTGTTACTTAAAATTGTGTTACCCAAAAGATTTCTATTTCAAGTAAGAGTCATACAAAAAAAAAATCCACAAAAATATTAAACAGCACAACTATCTTCAACACTGATAATAAGAATTTCAACTGTAATTTATAACGCAACTGACCCTTCGCAAGGACCCGCCCCCTTTAGTTACTGTTACTATGTCCGACAAGCCATGCACTCTCACGCCACACATCATGTTCTCACGCGGTGAAAAATACATCCCAGAGCCAAGAGGACACTGACAACATGTCATATGAAACGGTTTCATATTAAATATATCATAATTTTGCAAAGAAGTTTGATCAATAAATAGCATATAGTGTCTCTTTAATGTGTGGTAACAGATCGCTGGAGCTCCTCGTGAACCGATCATCTCTTCATACCAGTTCATTTATAGCATCAAATAAACATGAATGAACATCAGAAGGACGAGTTAATCTACTAACTCGTTAACTAGTTGCTTTGTCGGACAAAATGGCGGATTCGGGGTTACGATTGGTCAGATCGCCTGTCAATCAAACTGTTTGCGAAGGATCAATTGTAAACATAATAAATGATTAATCTACTGTATAAACTACTATATTAAACAGTAAAACTATATTATCAAGTAGATTCTGCTACTTTTAGCGTTCACCAGATTCAGGCAGACAGGTGTGCCCTTGAGCTAAAGCACAATGGGAAAACTGATTGAACAAGTTGCTTTTAGAGCATCAAAGTGACTTTAATGTGAAAATCTCCACCGTTGCATAAGTCAGTTTCAAACACTAAGAAAAAAAAAGACATTTTTTTTTACTTATAAACACCAACGAAATGAGAAAGCTCTTTTTACTTTTGCTCAAGTATGTTTTGGCTAGATACTTAGACTTTTAATTTCACATTTACTTTTTTGAGAAATGATATCAGTTCAGTCTGTAACTTTCTGTTTATAATAAAGAAAACCGCAATGGCTAAGCGACCGGAACGATGACATTAAAATAAATTAAATATTATTGGCCTCTGTAAACGCTCCGCTGTCATTATGTGACACCAGCATGTGGAAATGTTATTTGGTCAATGACTTGCATTAGTTCAGAAAATGCTTTCATTTCGACATGACATCAAATCTTCAAGGACGCTGAATTCGGTCTGCTAGGAGCGAGAGTCAAATTTGAAATTCTTCTCTCCACAGCACAGAGTCATTACTCTGGTCTGCTGAAGTTTCCTGGGGGCAGCACATCTTGGCTCTTCATAGCACATATAGATTTAGAGTGGCTTCACCGGGCACAGTCATAAATATACTGCTGGAAAAAGCATTTCGCAAGGCTGTGTGATGGCTTGTTTGAAAACGGGGGATTTCTGTGATTTCAGACCCTGAGTTTTGAGTCATGGCGATGTCAGCCTATGGTCACTGTAACAGCATCTATTATGCTTCTCATTTTCAGAACAGATGGCCATATTCAGGGCAATTTACACTGTTTACAATTCACCTTGCATGTACTCTAGACAGCCGGCCATTTATCTAAGCAATCAGAGTTCCTGTTCACTAATGGCTCGAGTGAAAGTGCGCTTCAATGACTTCTTTCCTCAGATATGACAACAGGATCGAACGCAGTATATTTTACGAATGCCCTGTATTCACAACATGCTTATAGCTGCTTATATATTTCTTATAAATAATGTGATGTGTTTACATAAACTGAACAGAAAAAAATGCATTCCAACTCTGTAAAAAATACTGGGTTGAAAATGGACAAACCTATGGGTTGGGTTAAATGTTTGCCCAATTTAACCCAAACATTGTTTAAAAATTGCTATATGGCTGGCCTGAACCCACAATAGGATGGACATTAAAAATCAGACTAGAGGCAACAATATCAATGAAAAGGTGAACATTTATTAAGCAAATTAATAAATGTAAATTTCCAACATACTTTGGGTTCATTTTAAGCAAGCAATACAGTCATTTAAACGACAGTTGAGTTAAGGTTGGGCAAACATTTAACCCAACCGCTGGGTTAAAACAACCCAATCGTCCATTTTCAACTCAACTTGGAAACGATCCAGCATTTTTTAAGAGTGTACTATGAATCAGTTTTTCCATGATGGAGATATACAACAAGCAAGAATGTAAACAAACACACACACACACACACACACACTCGGGTTTGTTTGGCTATCTTAGTGAGGACATTTCATAGACTTCCACTGATTTTATATCAGGTCAATGATATTTTCTATCACCTAACCAAACCTAAACCTATCACAGAAACATGTGACCATCACTAGATTTAAATAAAAACCTCTTTTGGTTGATTTATAAGCTCTTTTAACTAATGGAACCAGTCAAATCACTAGTGGGTTGTGAAAGTATTTCACAATATAAGTGAGGACATTTGGTGCTCACAAGTATAGCCAAAACAAGTACACACACACACACACACACATGCACACACACAAGGTTTAAGTTAATTAAAGTTTGCCCCCTGGTGGTTTCAAAGCAGGCCCAATTTATAAAACCAGACCTAAACAAATCTCACAATCTGGTGTTTTGTGTGATCTTTTCATTGCATGTATGAAATATCGAGCTCAATAACACGATTGATTTTCTTCGTCTCGCCCACTTTTGCCGTCAAGAAGGGCTCAATCAATCACAGAGAATCTGAAAAAAACTGGGCGAATGCACATTGCAAAATAAGTAGGTTGAGTTTGATAACTCAGTCATGACATGAGCTCAATCTCCAGGCAAAGCAATACCCAAGACCACCCATAGGAGAAGCCTGGAGCTGCAAAAACTCAATGTGTGACACAATCGGCCCGGGACTGCTTAAAGAACTGGCCACATCTGTCAGAGAAGCTGTCCATCACACAATATAACACAATTATAATATAATCATTTTCCTAAAATGAGCCTGGAGGAGCTTTTCTCATTTGGTATACTGCTTTCTTTTTAGATTAAACCACAGCTGGAGATCAAAATTATCATAGTAATGCACACATTACCTAACTCCTAAGCAGCAGATGAATATCTTCAACATGCAGTTAGCAAAATAAATAAATAAATAAAGATTAAACAACAAAAAGTTATGTTTAATATATAAGGGAAGCTAAAAATAAAAATAAACCATGTCAAATACTGAAAAAAAAAGATTTTAAGTCAAAAGTTCAACTACATAAATGATTCAAAACTGTCACAAAAGATCAACATGTGATCAAATGTATCTTTTTTTTCCCCTGGAATATAACCAGCCAAGCCTGCAGTATTAAGGAATATCTTCATCTCATCTAAGGGGCTTGGGAAGAACAACTTTCGAAGATGTCACACGCAAAGATGAACGGATCATATGTATGTCACGCAGCATGTGGCGAAATAATGAGAGCTGTATCCTGGGATTATGACAGTGACAATTCATTCGGTCACTGTCATCCATCAATACACAGCTCTGTCAGAGGGCACGCGGAGGAGAGCGTTCTGAGATGTGCTGACTCCAGACAGCTGCCCGGACAGTCACTCACTCCGGGTTAATTGAAGTTCACCCTTTTGATTGGTCAGTGATGGAACTCATTAGCATAGGTGAGAAGGTCAGCCTGCTTTGCATTTGAGCTCATTTTTACCGCTCTTAATAGAATCAGGCTCCCGAAGACAATTAAACGTAGAAAGGTCGGTCGACTGATTTTCCCGACTTTCACTGCAAGTCTGCTTGCATTACCGCACGAGCGTCGCCGGTATATCCCTGGACTTTTCCAGCCATCAAGATAGATGAATTAACTCTACTATTAGACAGGTGAATTTGAAAGCCGCATTGCAGGGATCAGCCATTGAGCCGAGGTTCTTAGTCAGAAAAGGACTTTTCTCTGATTTAAAAGCAGAAAAAGAGAGCAGCTGTTTGGGATGTCCTCATTGTTCAGTGGGGTCCAAATATCTAGTATTATTTTTTTAATTAATTAATTTATCTAGTAAATTATTTGCCAATTATTAATGTAAAGCTGCTTTGCCTCAATTTGCATTGTAAAAAGCGCTATATATATAAAGGTGACTTGACTTGACTAGTAAGATGCATCTCTACATCTGCTCACGGATCATTCTGAAAAGCTGGGATCTAATTTGAAAATTATAGTCGTTCCCTCAGAATTCGGACACCACTACAAAATGCCCAACACCCGATATAGTGCACTATAGTGGTTTCGGACACAGCTCATCTCTTTTTTTGTTCTGCTCTTTTTTCCTGTTGTGGCGGTTAGCAAACAGCATTGCATTACTGCATGCGCCCCCTTCTGGATATGAGTGTGGAAAGCCTGTGACCGGCTGTATTCGTCATTTGACCGTACGTACTGAACAGTGACATCCATACAGTGGTGGTTTGGGACAAATACATGTATTGTTACACCCCTAATGTATACATATTATTATTCAAATTGTTATTATTATTAGTCCAAGTCATTTAGGGCAACCATGATCATCAATATTTCTTTTTAGAATAGTATGTTCTTATATAAATGTAAAGCCACACTTCAAGATGCAGTGCAGAAGAGAGTTTTCCCCCCCCAGGCCAGAAAGAAATGAGCAGCTTTATTCAGGGCCCTAACTAGGTAAAAAATAATTAAAATTCTCATTTCCAGAGGGGTTTCTGCTGGTTACAAACGGCCAGCAGCCTGTTCTCATTATCTCTTGAAAGTTGGAAGTTCAACTTGCACGGTCCAGCGCCGTGGAAGGTCTTGAATGGATTTTGAGCTGCGGAGACTTATTTATGGCTGTGAAATTTAATAAGCAGGGGGTGTGTAATCCTCTTCCCAGCTCAAGCAGTAGGCCTGGGGACTAACATGCACCACAAGGGTACGACAACACGCTCAGTACACAGATCTGGCCCCATGATCAGAGAAAGGGCAGAGCCTGCTGTCTCGAACAGGGGGAGTAGAATACAGCGCTTCGGCTTGGCAGCCACAAAAGCTGGCAGAGGGCTGAGAAACTTGTGTCGAGTGGGCCAGACTGAGACGGGCGTCGGGCGGACTGGAAAGAGAGCAAGCACACTAGTCGAGTGGCTTGTGACCGAAGCACGGAGGCTAGCAGATGCTGGTCCAGAAGGCTACTAACAGGATGAAGACAGTCCACCACGTGGGCCCACAGGGATTAGGAGTCAGTGAGAGGTAAACAGATTAGTCCAGAAAAAGAGGCAGCGCTTTTAACCTCATCACTCCCCTCACACCCTGAAGAGCATCTTCCACCCACTCGCACACTCGAGACCAAATTGTACCCAAGAGCCTGCACCATCTATCAGGAATACCGCCCAACCTACAGTAGTGCCCACACACTGCCCCGTCCATGGACGCCTGGAAAAACAGTCAATGGAAATGAACTCTTGCGCCCTCAGATGTCTGATAAGTCAATACGGACTGTCTTTTCCTCCCAAATGAGCAACTGTACATCCAAAAGGACATAATCTACTGCAACATGCCATTGAAAATAGGATTATTCCTCATTCTGTTCTTGTTTACCCTCCAAGCCACCAGAATCAAAGGTAAGCCGGCGTTTGAACGCCGCTCGAATGCTCTTTGCTTGTTTTATTTAAACAAAGTCTTAGAATTAAACTTTTGGTAACGTACATCGCCTCAGAGCCGCTCCAGCCCGTGCGATTCCTCACACAATAGCATCTTTCCGCCCTCAGTGATCGAATGAGCTTTTAAATATTTCAGGAGCCAATTTGTGAGGACATAAAAGATTTTTCTTATGCAAAACAAAGCCTCATGACAAATCATTTGATAGCATTTATGTGGCACGCACGCCATTAGCGCTTCCTTTCCCGTATAATATGCCCGAAAAGAGCATTTCGCTAACATTTCATGCGAGTTCTGAATGCCTCCAGTCTGGCTGCAGTTTTCAGAAGCTCCATTCATTAGGAGAGGGAACAAAAGGCATTCTGTTTGTGGCCGTGTGGAACGCTAATCTTTTCTGGCTTGTAGCTTTGCTGTGAGGCCTCGCTCATCGCTTCAGAAGTACAGCTCAATTAGCATCGCCGCCCCTCATGTCTGCACATGTGCTCGGCGGGCTCGTAGACGGCAGCGGGACACAAGATCAAATCAGTCACCCTGGTTTATCTTCGAGAAATTGCACCACTGGCCCTACATCTGGTCATTTGCTAATTAACAGATGCTATCAGATGTTCTCTGACCCTGAAACACATTGTTGAGACTCTCGTATCTCGGAGTGATCGGCTCACTGTCTTCCACTGCAAACATCTCTAAATAGGGCCACATGTGGCTCTAGAACTGGGCAGATCAAAATAATTAGACTGAAGGTTCAATCTGATCTGACACCCGATGAATTCCAACAATAACTCCTATGCACACAGTTCACTGCAGTTTCCAGCTGAAATGAACACGACTGGCAGTAAAACACCAGCCTTTATTCCTTTTTTCAATACAAACTATGACTACTGGGATAGATTATCCTTATTTTCGCATAGTTCCTACTGTGACCTCAGAACACCTACCAGCTCCAAATGCATGGCTTTTCTGACATAGCCTAGTAAATTTGGGTTACTCTGAATCCCGTGAAATGCCAGTCATGAAACAAGCTCAAAGACTAACAGAACCAAAAATTATAAACGCATGGTTCATAATCAGCATGTATTTTTATTAGTGCTGTCAAATCGATTATTGGCATCTAACATAAAAGTTTGTGTTTGCATAATATAAGTGTGTGTATGTATATATTATTACATTTATATGTATTATGTATGAGCAGGGCTGGGTAGGTTACTTATAAAATGTATTTCACTACAGATTACAAAATACATGCTTTAAAAAGTAATTTGTAACGTATTTCGTTACATTACTCAAGTTTAGTAATTTAATCTAAATACTTTAGAATACTTTGGAATACTAATAAGTGTGGAACAAACACAAAAAAGGTCATTGCAAGTTTTTATCTCACAATTCTGACTTTTTCCCTCAGAATTGCGTGATATAAAGTTGCAATTGCGAGTTATAAAGTCAGAATTATGAGATATAAACTCGCAATATTGAGAAAAGTCAGAATTGGGAGAAATAAACTCACAATATTGAGAAAAGTCAGAATTATGACATTTAACTCACATACTAAATTCACAATTGCAAGAAAAAAAAATAGTATTGCAAGTTCATATCTCCCAATTCTGACTTTATAACTTACAATTGTGAGTTTAAATCTCGCAATTCTGAGAAAAAGAAGTCAGAATTGTGAAATGCAAACAAATTGTGAGAAAAAGTTGCAGTGACCTTTTTTACGATTATAAAATGACTCACAAACAACTATCACAAAACATGAAAACAGTCGAAAACATGAAACTTAACTCGGCTTTTTCAGACTGTCAGAGTCAGAATCACTGATTGCTGTTTAAATGACATTAAAATTCAAAGTAATCACTTTGGTAATCTAAAATACTTTTCAGATGTAACTGTAATCTGATTACCACCCATTTAAAATGTAACTGTAATGAAATACAGTTACTCAAATTTTGTATTTTAAATATGTGACTAAGTTACTTGTATTTCGTTACTCCCCAACCCTGTGTATATGTTACTAAATCCCAAGAATCAATTAGTCCTGTTTTCAGTTTATGAATGAACAGAACATTGTAGCGCTCCTCCCATCCAATAAATCGCAATAAGCTTTGTGCTTTGTCACTTTTGATATGAAACAAAGTCTCAGATTTCAAATCCAGTCCATTTAATAACGAAATTCAAAAAATTAAACTGCTAATTAAACTGTAAAGTGCTTCAGGTCAAGCGAAACGGCAGCGCGAAGAGCACGTGAACGGATCATCTCCTGTGCTTTAATACCAGTTACAGTGCGAAATACACATGAATGAACATCTGAAGGTATGTTAACAGATACAGTTCAATTTACCAAATCCCGTACCCTGTTTCATGTATTCAATCAGTGTTTCATCCACGGAAAGACGTAAATAAAAAAGCTTGTAAACAATGTCACGTAATGTCACGTTTACCTCAGAAAAGCTTTATTCATAAATAAAAAAAGTAAATATTATAATTTTTAATGTTCTTTGAATAAATGTACATTTTTTATGACAGCCACCATTTAAATGTTTATATTTCAAAAACCAAAGTTGAAATATAATTATGTAATTGTAAAGTTAGTGTTTACTTTATCACTGTAAAAAACTTTGAGTTCAATTTAAGTGTTTGTATACAAATCAGTTCATTTTAACCTAAAATATTATATTGTAGTACCAACTGACTCCCATGTACAGTTTACAGCTTTAGTTTTTTTTCCTTGGGAAAATTTGCCATGTACTGTTTCCGATATATATCCAAAATTATTGATTCGAATCGGAATCGAATTTCAAGCTTGTGAACCGTAATCGAATCGAATTGTGAAATTTGTGTCAATACCCAGCCCTAATATTTATACATACATATATATATATATATATATATATATATATATATCAGATGTGTGGCTATACACATATAGGCTATACACACACACACACACACACACACACACATAAATAATACATATATATTTATTATATTTATAGAAATATGTAAACGAACTTAATGTTAGATGCGATTAATCGATTTGACAAATTTTTCTCACGTTTGCTTTTGTTAACACTATTAGTTAAGTTTACAAGTTACAAGTTTACAAGTTTAGTATGGGTAGTACATTATTTTCAAACACAACAGAGTTTTACTTAATTTCCAAACTGCAGTGATACACACAACAACCAACATCATAAATGTTACTAGATTCACGTTCATCGGTTTCAGATAAAAAGCACAATTCACACACTGAACACACGTTCCACTCACTGAATATTTCATTTTGAAAGTGTTGCAAAACTTGCAATAAGCAACACAATATCATTTAACAGAAATGTCGGCACAGGCATGTTTTTCCAAAGAGCCCGAGCTGAGATTGCTACAGTTTTCTTTTGATAGTATCCAAATTTGTTTAGCCCAAGCTATTTTATGCTGGTTAAGTACTGGTTTAGCAGTACTGGTTATGCAACTCACCAGCAGATAAGCCTTCATGGTCAACAAAGGTCATTAACATCTAAAACGCAATATCAGATATCATATACCTATGCTATGATGAGAAATCTGCTCATGTACACAATCATGTACAAGTAAATCCTGTCTTAGTGTGGTACAAGAGAACTTTAAACGATTCTATAAAGCATATCTGGCTTTAAAAGTTATCAGCAGAATGTTAAAAACAGAGGTATGCATTTAGCCTCCGCTGTACTTATATCGCTAACGCCATTACTTGTCTGCTAAGCTTATGCTAATCTGCGAGGGGCAAACAGAAGTTCAGTGAAGTCTAAGGGACCCCCTTACTGAGTCAGGCTTAATGTTTTAAGAAGCTCTCTGAAGTTTACCAGCTGGTCACACAATACTCCATTTTGAAAACATTTAGCCTATTTCAATGGAGGCTCTATATCTTACACTCGTAAAAAATAATGGGTTAAGTTGGGTTTAATATGGACTGACCCAGCAATTGGGTTGTTTTAACTCAGAGGTTGGGTTAAATGTTTGCCCAACATGCTGGGCAGTTTTATTTAACTCAATTATTGTTAAAAAATTACTATATGGCTGTCTTAAAATGAACCCAAAATAGGTTGGAAATTAAAAATCAGACACATAATTACTAGTGGCAACAATAATAATCAGGTGAACATTATTAATTAGCAATTAAATAAATGTTTATTGTTTAAATACCATTCATTAAACTTATTAATAAATTTTTATTTATTAAACATTAATAAATGTTAATTTCCAACATGCTTTGGGTTCATTTTAAGCAAGCAATACAGTCATTTTTAAACAATAGTTGAGTTAAATAAAAATGCCCAGTATGTCGGGCTGAGATACAACCCAATTGCTGGGTTTGTCCATTTTTAACCCAACTTGGGTTGTTTTTAACCCAGCATTTTTTAAAGTGTCCTTTTTGCATAACCTTATGGTACGAAATTTCTTTGATTTTACATAGAGATGGTTATGAACTGATACGATCGCTCAGTTTCTCAAGAGGTGTTGAAGTGCCTCAGATCTTACTTGGAGGGAGCAAACAATTTGTCTGTTTTTTAATGGATCTGTGAATCTTAACATCTAAGAGGAAATTATATTACGCCATAACTGCTCAAGAGACGAGTTATTAAATAGCCAAAACTGCTGTCGATTGACGTAAAAACATCCAGATGTGTTTTAATACGAGCTATTAACTGTATAATTGTTCGATGCTTCATTACTGAAGTAGGTAATTAAATGCACCGTTGTCATTTTGCAGTGCATATGTTCTCTGTGAAAATGAACTGAAGTTAATGTAGTGAGCTTTTACTGTTGTTCTAATATCCGAACCATCCATCCTAAACTCCACTGCTCTGTAAATACCAGTAAAACACGTGGCCAATGACCTCAGGTGCTGGTTAACTCTGACAGCTATCTCTGGCCAGAACTGATTAGATAACAGGTCAGAAGGTGGGTCACCTTCAGTATAAATACTCTCAGGTCTCAGCATGGGTCTTCAATCTGAGGGTCTTTGGCATGTAAGAACTTTCAATGAACATTGGGGTGGAAAATGGATAAACCCAGCGATTGGATAAATGTTTGCCAAACATGCTGGATAGTTTTATTTAACTCAACTATTGTTTAAAAATGACTGTATTGCTTACTTAAAATGAACACAAAGTATGTAAGAAATTAGCATTTAATAATTAGCTTGTTAATAAATGTTCACCTTTTGATTATTATTGTTGCCTCTGGTATGTGTATGAATTTCCAACCTATTTTGGGTTCATTTTAAGCCAGCAATATAATCATTTTTAAATAAAAGTAACTAAGGTTGGGCAAACATTTAACCCAACTGCTGGGTTAAAACAACCCAATCACTGGGCTTGTCCATTTTCAACCCAACTTGGGTTGTTTTTAACCCAACATCACTGCAAAAATTTAACCACTAAAATTGATCATTTAAAGGGACAGTTCAGTGAAAAATTTAAATTCGATTATGATTGACCTTAATGTTGTTCCAAAAATAATTGACTTCCTTTCTTCCATAGGACACAAAAGGAGACATTTTGAACAGTCTTTTGCATACAATGAAAGTCAACAAGGTCCAACATCGTTTTAGACCCCACTGACTTGCAGAATCAACAAAAACAGAAATGTCAAACAAAATGTGAAACAAAAAAACAAAAATGTGAAAATTACTATGCTGTAAAAAAACTCTTAAATGTGATCCTGAATAGCTAAATTATTTTTGAATAATATAAAAAGAATGGAAAACAATATATATATATATATATATATATATATATATATATATATATATAAAGCATTTTTTAAAATAATTTTGAAGACTTTTTCAGCTTTGTCTTTTTGTAAAAATTCTGTGATTCCAATCAAGCGCAATTAGATTAATACAAATAGAGCGCAGACCTCTGCGACTCTTATCTAGTGAACGCGCGTAACATCTGCACGATGGTGTTATAACAGACCGCTTGACTTAAGCTTAATCCAATTAAATGTTCATTCAGCATACTAATCATAGACTTAAAGGGTTTCAAATGGTCTCTGAGCAGGCGTAATTACATGAAGTGTAATTATATGATCCATTGGCTTACTATCCTCAGGTAAAGTCAATCCCGCTCTTCTGAAACAATGAACACACGCTGTTGTTGACATTTGCAGAACTCGCTGCTGACGACTTGATTCTCAGGATCAGAAATGTGAAGTACAGGCACTTCCTGGAGACGCCACAGCCAATCAAACAGTTGACAGATGGCAGAGATTCACTTTCTCTAGATGCACATCGAGCAAAGAGATCAGCGCTGTTTAGTACGGGGGTGAAAGTCTGTCCTCAGGAGAGCATGGCGGAGGTCATCACCAGCCATAAAGCCTACTACAAACTAAGAGGTAGGACAACATCTACCCTAAACACCACAGGGGACGGAGCCTAGGGCATCAGTGCCAAATTTGGCTACAATAACTCAGATCCTCATAAATCATAATTAACTTCCCAATCATTTGTAGCCTTCTGGGAGATGAAGGATCAAGCCAAAGCCAAAAAAAGAAGTGGCTCTGAGCCAAGAAGTAGTGTACTTTCTTTTTAGACTTGCTTCTTCTTTTAGTGTTTTTTTATAGATTTTTCTGGACCCTATCATACACCCGGCGCAATGCGACACGAGTGTTTTTTGCTAGTTTCAGCTCGACGCAGTTATCATCTTCATGTCCAGCGCCACGTTGTTTAAATAGCAAATGCACTCGCGTCCATCCGTTCGCCCATGGGTGTTCGGGTCTGAAAACGAGGAGTGTTCAGGTGCATTGTTGGCGTATTGCTATTTGGAGGGAACTGAAAATCAAAATAGAGGGTTTTTTTATTTAAAGGGAGTATTAGTATAAGCTTTTAATTGGAACGGGAGATGACACTGATTGGTTTATTGCACATTACACCCTTTTGTAACACGATTTCCACAAACATATACAGCAGCACAGCTGTTTTTAACATTGATGATATAATAAGAAATTTTCCTTGAGCAGAAAACCAGCATATTAGAATTATATCAGAAGGATCATGTGACACTGAAGACTGGAGTAATGATTCTGAAAATTCAGCTTTGCTATGACAGGAATTAACAACATTTTAAAACATAGTTCAAATAAGAATAAGATATACTAGATAGAAAAGTTCGTTGAGACAAACTTTTAAGTTGGCTTGAAAAAGCCTAGCCAGAAAATTTGAAGTAGTTTGAAAAGCGTGAAGTTTGAAATAGTGTAAGTTTTAGTTTAGAAGTTAGATAGATAGATAGATAGATAGATAGATGATAGATAGATAGATAGATAGATAGATAGATAGATAGATAGATAGATAGATGGATAGATGAGTTTGAATGAGTTTAAATGGATTAGAAATAGTACATAGCAGCTTCATTGAGTCTAATTCCGTCAATGAAAGTCAATGGGATTTTTCCGAGATTTAATCAGCATTTTTAGGAAAACCAGTCCAATCAGTCTGAAAAGATATAGCAACCCGAGTCAGAACAGTCTGAAGGTCTAGTCCGAGTTCGGTGGTTGTAGCTCGAAAAGTCTTGGAAGAGTAGCGTTTAGAAATTTGGCTAAGAAGAATAATAATAAGCTTAAGTAGCAGAACAGTAAGTTGGATAGACTTAAAGATAGAGAAGCTATGTTCAAAAACACTAAGCTAAGCCTAAACTTTTGAATGGTAGTGCATATGAAGTAATCATGTAGTTTCAATCCCGAATGAATTCTGTGGAACACAACATGAGAATTTCCAATGGATGCAAAAAAAGTATCATAAAATTATTCAACATGAAGTCAAACGGGTTTGGAGTTAAATGAAAGTGAGTAAATGATGACAATGTGATTTTGGGATGAAGTGTCACTTTAAGGATCGATTTCTACTCGATCTGACTTTTAAAAAGGACTTTCACTGGTGTTGTCAGGTTGGTTTAGTCATATTAAATAATATTTTTGACTTGAACAACACCAATTAATTAAGATAAAAGCGCATGAGACATTATTTTTAGTTACCTGATGGTGAAGCGGTTAGCATGATATTATTAGATTGCTGGAACAAACAAGCTAAAGGTGAGGCATATTTAGCTGTCAGATCCAGTTAAGAGATACTCTTAATTAAACGGCCATAGTAACTGTGTTGGCAGAATGAGATAATGGCTGAAAATGACTGCATACTAAATACTATTAAGCATGTTACACCTCTATCAGCGGTGCATATAATTAATTGTGAGTGCATGGCATGTTTTTATCAGGTCTTTGCCGTACAATTCTCTAGCGGCCTTCTCCAAATAATTCCCATGATATTTAACAGTTTGTCAAGAAGCTGTGTGGGAGGCCTTCCGGATCTTTCTTGACAGAGTTCCTGACACCATGGAGTACCAGCAGTGGGTGTACGCCTGTCAGAGAGACTCGCTTTGCATGGAGGATCTGGCCCGAAATTTCAGTAGCACGAAGGAGCATCTTGACATGGTAGCCAGTGTGAGTAGCTACTCGAGTCCGATTGCCAATTCAGTCCAACCGTCTGGCCAATACAGTCCAAATGTGCCAATACCATTAAATTGAAAAATGTTTCTTTCTTTTTGTAAATATCATTTACAGAGAGTGGATGCTCAAGATGAACAGGAGAGGTAAGAACCCCGAAGATGATCTTGAATTCACGAGCTTCTTGGTTTCAGTATTCATGGTATGGCAACTTACTTGTCTTCTTTTTGGGCACAAACCCTTCAGAATATCTAGAATGAGGTCACCTGACTAGTGGGAGATGAGAAAATCTCAGCCTGTCCTTTAAAAAACAAAGTTTGTTCATATTTGGTGGCCTAGCTAAACACTGCTCTCTGACCTGATCCACTTTATTAAGAGGGATCTGTGCCCAGACATATTACGCTTGGGTGTTAGAGCCACACAAACATACCCGGGCTTATATGCCGTCAAACACTTGATCGGGGACAATGAATTTTATTGCATTTATCATTCTCGGATTGATTCGTCCCTTCTCAACATGTTTTCAATTATTTTTAGGACTCTCACACCTGCACCAGGCGAGAAATGTAAGTCCTCGCCGTACAAACGAGAAAAAAAATACTGGTTGATCTTATAAAAACGCAACTGATTGATGGCTTTTTATGCTTCAGGTTCAAAGAGTCCTGCGGAGCTTTTCATCATGGAATCTGACAGCGTACGGTCACTAACTCATGCGTTTTAAAATATGCACTTAACATACTGATGAAGTTAGAAACAAACAAATTGACTATTCTCTGATCTGATAGGAAACTGGGGCACCAGATGTTGTCCCTCAGAGGCTGGAGGAGCACATTGTGGAATTCAGTGTGACTATAGTAGACCCCGTCTACAGCGCACTACTGAGGGATCCAGGCAGCCCTCAATCTGAAGACCTCACTCGCAATCTTCACCAGCAGGTTAGGCCAAATGATGATCAACTATTAAACGTGTCAACCTTCGGAAAGATGTATAATTTGCGACAAAAATGATAGGCGATAGAGTCAATTTTGAGAAAAATCTAGTTAGTTTTCTGAAGGTTCCAAAACTAAATCACCAAGCAACCAAACCCTAAAATCCCTGGTAATGCCACCAAGTTTGGCACAAACCAATCAAAACCCATTTCTATAGGGAAATTATATATATTCAACTTTTTTTTCTGTGATTCCACAATTGTTTGATTAACATTAATGAAACAGACAGCCTATATATTAAGACAATACCATACGTATCTAATATAAAGAGTGAGTATATCTGGATCGTGTGCTGTCTGAGGCGTCTTTGTGCGCTCGCTTCGGATCTGTCAGTCAGCGCGAGTAAGGGTGCGTTCACACTTGTCATGTTTGGTTTGATTAAAACGAACCCTGGTGCGATTGCTCAGTCAGTGCGGTTCGTTTGAACATATGTGAACGCTGCCATCCGAACCCTGGTGCGCACCAAACAAGCAGACCGAGACCGCTAAAAAGATGGGTCTCGGTCCGCTTCCAAACGAACTCTGGTGCGGTTCGATTGATATATGAACGCAACACGGACCAAAGACATGAAAACCAACCAAAAACAGGACGTGATGTCACAAGATGCGACGCTACAAGTCAGCTGATTTGACGACGCGGAAAGATCGGTGTATCCAAAATGAGTCGAGGGCAAACGTGGAGCAACGAGGAGGTGAAGTGCCTCATCAATATTTGGTCCGACGAGTGGTCCGTGCTGTTTTGATCATTTTCTGAGCTCTTCGTGAGTTCTCAGCTGGTAAAAATAAAGCATATGTACACGCATAAAATGATGGCGTTTAATCCAGCACACAGTATTGTTTTGAATGTTCGGTAAGCGAGCTCCGTCACGAAATATACGTCATAAAAGCCGACCAATCAGGTTGTGACCGTATCCTTATGCCTTTGGTTCGGTAACTTAAGGTTCGCTGTTAAAAATGCCAGTGTGAACGCTAAGCGGACCAGGACTATATGTTTTGTTTTTGTTTTTTGGTCCGGACCAAACGAACCAAACCAACCGAACTACAAGTGTGAACGCACGCTAAGATCGTTTTGTTTACATCAGCATGAGTTTGAAAATCACATTTCATTGGTTCAGACTCAAGCCATTGAGAATTCGCTATGAATATTCACAAAATTGGAATGCTGCGCTTTAAAACGATACCAAACTTGTGCCGAGGGGAAACGCCAGTCATCGAGAAGCGACGGCATTTTTCATGGTCAAAGGAAAGGTACTCCTCTCAGAAAATATAAAAGTAAAGATACTTTTAGATGTTTAATTGCTTTTTGAAGCATCGGGGTCATTAGACGAGGGCTTAACGAACTCATTTATGTGAAAACCTCAAGTTCAACCAAAATTTTCACTTGTTTTATTGACAATAAGTATGAACACAGCTATGAAACCTACAGTAATAAAAGATTTTTAAAATGTACAATTTAATTTTATATGAAGTACTGAGTTATGGTCATGGCTGGAGAGTGAAAACTGTTTTTATATAATTTTGAGAAAATAAACAAAGTAAATTGTGCATTTGTGTTAAGAACATTCTAGAGAACATCTCAAAGTGTCACCATTTAAAAAAAAAAAAAAAGGCAATAAGTCACAGTGGTTGTCTGTTTCTCAAACTTCATAGAAAAGGCAAAGACAGATTACTATAGAAGGTTTGAAAGCTGCTTACCGTGAAAGATCAAAAAACAGGAAAGCCAAACAAGAATTGGGTAATTTCAGATGCCGGCATGAGATTAGTTCAAATAAGACTAGAGCCATGGCACATGATTACAGCGTGGCCGCATGTCTGATGATTCATAATCTGAGGTTATGTAATTACTGAAATATGTAGTTATTGAAATAAAAAAAAAGAGATATTTCCAATATGTCTAAAAATAATTTCATTTACACTTCTGCAGATGCTGCATGCATTCGACAAACTTCCTGGGTTTAAAGAGATCCGAGTGCTGGGATTTCGGTAAGTTGTATGTTGGAACTGTGGGATTCACCGAGATATTGCAGTCCATTGAACTTGAAAATTGTATTTTTGGATGGGTAATTCTCTCACAGGGGCAACTTATGGGTAAGAATTTGAAGAAATGCTTGCCAAATTGTGTTTAGAGCAACTGCGTTTCAATTACTGTACCGTCATGTTGTATTGTACTTCGATATAAATATAAAATAAAATAAAGTAAATCCAATTAGAGGGCACATCTCTACAATGTGTACAGTCAGTTCTCATAAGATTTGAAAAAGTCTCAATCTTATGTGTCAGTGATAAATATGATTTTGAGCTATTAAAAGGGCCTTGGGGTCCTTTAAAGAGAACACGAGTGCTGATGAATAACAAACCTCTTACAATTCCCTTCATAACACTGGCCAGAGCTGGAGGTGCTGCAGCGAGCTTTGCTGTAGTTTTTGAGGCTGATGGGACACAGACCATAGATGAATATGGCATTGAGGGAGTCCTAAAGGGCATGGTGGTGAAGGCACTAAGTGAGGACGCATCACTTCCTGTGGACGTGCTTTCCCTAACTTTCCAACCAGGTACACAAAATCAATACAGACAATATAAGGGCCGTAGACAGACTGCAAATATTTAACCTTACCTGAATCGCCCTGTGCAGACTCTTCAACAGCAGGCAAGCAGGAAAACACGAGATCCAGTACTGAAATCAGTAAAGAATCGAGGTTTTTACCTGGGGAAATGAGTACTCAGTCCAACGCAGTGGAAACTTCTGGAAGAGTGGGAATCTTTTTTGGAGATCTAGGTCCTGATAGGACTGAGGGTGAGGGGACAGAAAGGACTGTTATACATAAAGTACCCGATTTATCCTCCCATGTCCCCACAAAACCAGTATCCACAGAGGTAATCAGCAGCTCCCAACTTGAGGGTTCTAAGATGGCAAGTCCAATCACTGAAGACACTTTAGCTACCAAAGGTACATGTTTCTAATTTGTAGTGAGTAGTGCACAAGAGCTCATGCTTTCGAACTAAGACCCCTTCAGTTAGGCAGCCTAAGAATGAGAGAATTAATTGTAATTTCACATCAGACGCATTTCCAAAAACTCTCTCTGAAACCGGTTCTTTGTTTTCAAGGTTCGCCAAGAACCACTACAGTGGATTACCTATCAAAGTTGTCTGAAGTCCAAGAGGATGTAGGAAATGAAATTGTTGCCACAGCTGCACCGCTGGACTTGGAATCTTTTGAAGTAGCAAAAGCATCTACTTCAGCTCAACCTGAAATGGATTTTGACGTGACACCAGAGGCCACTCTTGCGGAGGCAACATCATCAATCTTGACATCCATAACCCCTACTGAACGAGCTCAAGATGCTGTTCTGCAGGAAGATGACACAACTGGCCCCTCCGAAGCTTTAGAGACCTCTACCGAAGGTCTTCCAGTTGATAGCCTAGAGTTGGCCACTTCAATTGATCTTAGTGACCACATAGAGTCTCCATCAGTCAGTGCCACCGTAGACACACTCTATATAAACGTGTCTCCAGTTGGACCAACCACTCCAGAACCAATTGTCCCTGCCGCAATTCCCTCTGAGCTAACACCCACAGAAGACCTCATTTCACACCTGACCACGGACAATTTCCTGGAGGAAGAGGGACAGACTCTCTGGACAGTTTCACCTCCCCCACATGAAGGCAGCACAGATAATGATAGAGACACACAAGAAGACGTAGAACAGTCTGATGAGGAGGACGAGAATCTGGACTTCGGAAGCGGATTCCCCTCGGAGATCGACGAGAATCCCCAATCCTCGGCTCGTCCTCTAGGTTACGTCACCACTCCTTCGATGATGGCTTCTAACCAGGCCAAAGAGTTAGTGGTGTTTTTTAGTTTACGTGTGACTAATATGATGTTTTCTGAGGATCTTTTCGACAAGAGTTCCCCCGAGTACAAATCACTGGAGAACACGTTTCTTGAACTGGTAGGTAAACACACTTTTGTCTTTGACTTTCTATTGCTGCATGCCTTTTTAACTTCCCTTTGTTGTTAGCTTTAATTTTTTTTTTTTGCACCGCAGTGCATGCTGGGAAAATTGAATAGATAAAGTGTGTCATTTGTCTGCAAGGTTTTGACAGATGGCATCTGAGAACAGTGTTGTTCAAAATGTAATATACATTTTTCTATAAAGCCTCTGTATAAAGGGTGTGGGTGACTGACAGAAAAAGTGAATTACATTTCTGTACATTTTGTGCAAGGATACTTATTTTGTCAATTCAAATGTTTTTTTTCTATGAACTTTGTTTACCTTTTCGATTTAGACAGGAATGAAATGCTGTATGGCAATTTCAAAACATAATTATACCATCTCACACAAGCAAGAGTGGTGTAGTACCGAATATCGGCACAGCTACAATTAAACCGTGGGCATAGGGCTGCAGGAAATCATGCCAATAGATTGTGAGTGCGATATTGCTTTCACTCAACAGTTCACTAAACAAGAAGCAAGAACTGAGTAACTTAAATTTCAGGCAAAATGTTGCCAGTTGTTCCAAAACAAACCAAAGCATCAAGCTTTGCATGTCACCGAGCAACACAGACCTGAACAGCAAATGAGTGGAGCAATTTTTCCAACCTGTTCAAAATGATGTGCTCCAGCTCCACTCACCTTTTTTTCCATTTTCTGCACTCCATGCTCACTGAAGAGAAAACCTGCCCAGAACAATCCTATCGCAAGAGAAAATACAAATGCTTCAACTTTTCAAATTTGCCCAAAGGAAAAACACTCGACTTCCACTTCCGCGGACGAGAGTGTTACAAACATGGAACTTTCAGAACAGCTCTTGGCCAATCATTCTGCAGTTTCACATTTAAGTGTTTTATTCAGATTATATCTTATAATATCCTGTTTTTTCAACTAGAGACAATTTTCTGAACCAAGTGGCTCGCCAAACCCTGAGGCCTCTAGTCAAGTGACTGAGAGAGAACAGAAGACATTAGCCTCAATACCGGTACATCCCTAAGCTTGAAAAAGCATAATCAATCACTTTTTTGGCTCTAAATTCTGCACCTTCGTCTAATAACATCCCACATCTGATCTTACTGATCAAAATAACTTGCTTTGAAAACTACTGATGAATGAGCTCTCTAACCAGCATTAACCAAAGCTAATTACTTACACTATGGCTTAACTGCCCAACCTGCTTGTTGTTGTTTAATTCGTGAAGGTGTGAGTGTTGCCTTATTGCTCTGTGCATGTTTTCATTTCTCAGGATCTCAGATTTACATGTGCTTTGAATATGTGCATATTATAAGAGTATGTGCTCATTTCAAATGCTAAAACTGTATATCTGTAAATAAAGTTGTTTTTTTTCTCATTTGTGTAAAACACAGAGGAAATAATTTCACAATCCTGTTGAATTAAACAACCAAAAACAGAGCATGCCAAAAAAAAAAAAAAAGAAAGAAAAAATCCCTAAGGGACTTGCTGTCTAGTCTCGTTTCTCTGAATTGCTTTTAGTTGGTTAGGCAGCCTAATGATTTAGAATTGTTCTTCGGTGAGACATGTCCTTGAATGTAATCAGTCTCTAAATGTTATTTACTAGAGTGTTACCATCAATGACAAAGCACTTTTTGTTGATTCTGAAATAAACCAAAAGTAGATATTTGCAATAAAAGCAATACACAGAGATGGTAAATGCATTTTTTTTTGGCTTGTTTATTAATGGTTCCGGGTGAATGTAATCTCTTTTGAGATACATATTTAAAAATATTTTTTAACAGTCAGTCTAGACTCGTCCAGACTGGTTTTCATGTGTGTTAAAGGCTACAATAATTGCTATTCCTAACTGATTTACAGTGCCGTTTTATTAGCTTAATAGCTTAGTTCTAAAGGGACATTTTCCAACATCTATACGTTCTGTTCTGTAAGATATTGATTGTGTGAAACCTAACATACAACACTCCAACTCCAATAATAAGTGGTTGCCCAAACTAGTATAGTGTTGTAGTTTGTCATGACTAGCGCTGAGATCTTTTGGATTATCACATGAACTACTAAAAATCTGATCAGGAGCTACTCTGGTAAGTATCTAGGTAAAATGGCCGTAAAATTAGTTTATTGATTCATAAATGGGCTTTTAAAGGGTAATTTGATAATCGCTACATATCTATGTTCTTCCAAACTCTTCAAAAAAAGAACATTGATTTGTTTCACCGTACAAATCAATTTTGCCCATTTATAATTCAAAGTTTTTGTAGCTTTTGTAGAGACAGCAATAATATTTTAGTCCAATACTAGGTTTGCATTGATTTCAACCTCTCAACCCCGTAGGATGCTCATTTACTCCTGTCTCTACTGGTTTGTGTAGCAACCATCTCGATCGGACATGGATATGTTTCATTTTAATTGAAAAATATATATATTAAATATTAAACATATTTAAAAATGAGAAAAACAAATATAAAACAGAACAGAGATCCCTGTAAACCAGTAGATGCACGTGTAGGCACCATGCTAGAGAAAGTCTTTGTATACACTACGACGCTGCTGCCTGTGACAATTCATTTATTAACCTATTTGGAAACAAGCGCTACTGTATATATTAGCTGATTCCTTCTGTCCTGTGATGCCAATCAAAGGTCACGACATTGGCATCAGCCAGACAGTAACATTGATTGAGGCTGAGCTGTGAGTCACAGCCTGCCCTGTGGGGAAGAATAACACCTGCTCTGCCCTGGCACTTAGCCGAGAGGTGAGAGGTTGATGGTGACTGGCAGATCAGGTCTACCTTCTAATACAGATTACCTCCTGTTACACAGGCATGGACTTACTTACTTCGTTAATACAAGCCTCTACAATGCGAGTAAATCACTCGCACATGGGACCGAATTTCACGCTGGGCGACTAAAATGATGTCTTTAATTAGGCGATGGCTAGTGAATTTCAGTCGCTTGTGATTGAGTTATACGCGAAAAAAAATGAGCGCAGATATAATTTCATTGCGTGCTGGGCTTTCCGCACCGTCACGTGGCTGAGAGCGCCCTCTTTCTCTCGAAAAGAGAATCGATGCAGTCCCGATCGGGCCAGTGCTGCATCATTTTATCATTTTCACATGTTTTTAAGCATTAAACATTCAAGTGCAAAATGCGGAAATAGCTCGCACATGCGAGAAAGCTCTCTTTCACGTCTGAACGAACAAAATGCCAGTATTGGCGAATATCCATAGTTGGATATGTCTTAAGTGAATATAAACAGTCGAGATAAAAAATGCATGTGTAACAGTATATTGGATCCATGCATTATGTCTTAAAGTGACAGTAGCCAAATATTCCTGCTGCTGTCTGTTTTTAATATGAATCAAACAACAAAAGACTGCAAAAAATTACTCAATGCTCTTGACTTAATAACTTAATAACTTTTGTAACTTCAATAAGGATTAATCTTTTTAATTTTTACAGTGAAGACGGTGTTAGTTTACATTTGATTTTTCAATTTCTGTACCTAATCTTCCTAAACTGCATCTAATGTTAGATTTACCTGAAATGCACTGATTATTTAATTTGCATTTTCGTATTTGTGCTGTTACTTGAAGCTTATCATTTGAAGAGTTCAGATGCAAAAGCCGCTACACACCACCTCCATCAAAAATGAGATACTTTGACATACTTTCACTTCAAATCTGCTAAATCCCAGGGTCAGCCCATTCAGAAATACCAGTTCGTTGGCAGAAATCGCTAAACGCCACTTCCCTTTGTCACAGAAGTCCACAGAAGAACCAATCGGAAGACGCAAATCGAATCATACGATTTCAAGATGAACGACGGCGTGTATGAGCCGCTTTCAAATGCAGAGCAGCGAGTTTTTATCATGTTTTGTCCATCGTTACAAAAGTAAATGCTTTTGCTGCGGTAAAACTGACAGAAACTGACATTTACTATGTCTTACTGTCCAAAAAATTCCAAGCTTTAAATGTTGAATTATTGAATAGGTTGAGAGATTTTCAAAACGTTAATAATCTCTGTGACTCTTGCGTGAATATATCATATCCTCAAGTCTTCCATCTTTTGTGTGACTTGTGCAATCAAGCACTTGAAATCTTGAGCCGAGATGAATGACTGAGCTGCTACGCCCTATTTCTCCTGAACAACCGTCTTTATCTCTAACTGGCCCTGAGAATGAGCATTGAGAAGATTTTGCATATTGTAATAGGATGAGAGACAGACACTAGACAAAATCATTCAATTTCGAAGAATTGAGGAGAATTGCTTTAGAATTGAAAATCCCAAAAGTTTTGCATCTGAGCTGCGTTGCATTCATGCACAATTAACCAGTCTGCACTAGTCAGCAATGATGAAAGAGAAGTCGCAACTCACTCAATTTCACTTTTATCTCCACTTTCCCACAGCTCCTGCCATATCTACAGTCCAACCTGACCGGATTTAAGGAGCTGGAGATTCTGAACTTTAAGAATGGCAGTGTGGTGGTAAACAGCAAGATGAAATTAAACAAACCAGTTCCGTATAATGTGACGGAGACGGTGCAGTGCGTGCTCGAGGACTTCTGCAATGCGGCGTCTAAGAGATTGAACATGGAAATTGACTCCCAATCAGTGGAAGCAGGTAAGGACGGTGTTAAAAGGTTCACCCAAAAATAAAACGATCCCATGATTTACTCACCCTCAAGCCATCCTAGGTGTATATGACTATTATCTTTCATACAAACACAATCGCAGTTGTATTAAAAAATATCCTTGTTCTTCCAAGCTTTATAATGGTGGTGAATGGCTCTCCTGTTTTTGAAGTCCAAAAAAGTGCATTCATCCATCATAAAAGTAATCCACATGGGTTAATAAAGGCCTTCTGAAGAGAAATGATGCGTTTTTGTTAGAAAAATATCCATATTTAAAACTTTATAGACAGCTTGCGACAGAGGGCCTACACAAGTCAACTTGTGCAAAAAGAGTAACTTCTGAAGAGTCGATTTGCATAGACCATCTGCTGGAAGCTTATTTTAGTTTAGAAAGATTTAAATATGGATATTTTTCTTACAAAAACCCATCGCTTCGCTTCAGAAGGCCTTTATCAACCCCTATGGAGCCATATGGCTATCTTTTATGATGGATGGATGCACTTTTTTGGACTTCAAAATCTTGAGCCCCATTCACTCCCATTATAAAGCTTAGAAGAGCCAGGATATATTTTAATATAACTCTGATTGTGTTTGCCTGAAAGAAGATAGTCATATACACCTAGGATGGCTTGAGGGTGAGTAAATCATGGGATAATTTTCATTTTGGGGTGAACCATTCCTTTAAAAAGAAAAAAAAAAAAGGAAGTTCCTCTAAAGGGATAGTTTGCCCCCATTTAATGAAAATTAAGTCATGTACTCACCCCCATGTCGTTCCAAACCTCTATGAATTTCTTTCTATTGTGGAACAAAAATGTCTTTTTTTGGTCCACAAAATGAATGTTACTGAGGTCCAAATGCTTATCAAAATATCTTCTTTTGGGTTCTGCAGAAGTTAAAGGTTTTGAAGAACATGATGACAGATTTTCATTTTTGGGTGAACTATCCCTTTAAGAAACTGCTGTTCACGCTGACTGCGATTTGCTGTGAAAAAAATGACTAGAAGTTGATGCATTTCAATGGAGACAGGGGTAACTGCAGCTTGGAGTAATGGGCGTGCCGAACGGTTTCTCATTGGTCACAAAAGCTGCCTGTTCCGCATAAAGGCGAGCCATACTCTTAAATCGCTATTGGTCTACAGAAAGCAATAAATCCAACATAATACTATACAACCAAATTCCATTCTTTTAATGTAAAAACAGTGTCAATGATCTTAAGAATCAAGATTCAAGTTTTTAAAAATGACTTTTTTGCCTTCAGAACTTATGCATGGCGCGGATGACTGACGTCATCACCGCGAGTTTAGGTCTTAAACACACACAGGTTTGTTTTGCTATCAAAGTGAGGACATTCCATGGGCGTAATGGTTCTTATACTGTACAAACTGTACATTGTATGCCCCTACACTACTCCTAAACCTACCCATCACAGAAAACATTCTGCATTTTTACATTTTTAATAAAACATTGTTTCCTCATAAATCACAAAAACACACTCACACTCACTGACTCTTGTGCACACACATCCACCGACCCACACACACACACACACAAAACGCATCGTATTTTAGCTATCGTAATATACATATCTATGATAAATAAAGCATTGATCACATAGATGAACATTTAACTATAACGAATCACAGTCTTACAGCTGCCAGGAATTTACATAAATGTATGGTTACCGCTAATTGGCCAACACCAATAGTCCTTTCACCAATGAGAAACCGTTCGGCACACCCCCTGCCGTTCGGCACGCCTATTACTCCAAGCTGCAGTTACCCACTAGTTTCAATGAGACTTGGCAATTTCACCAAATCACATGTTAATCAACAACTGATTCCTTGTCAAATTAAAAGCTCATATTCCTTTTATTCAACAACACATCTAATTTGCAATGAGATTTTCAAATGTTATTGAGATCTACATATTAGGACGACCTTCCAGCAATAAATAAGCTGTCAGAGTGAACGGGGCAGAACGGTAAACAAAAGCATCCACATTAACGTAAAGGGATAACCGCACAGTCTTTAAGCGTATTTGTCTGTCTGGCTGCAAGTATTTCAATCCAATTAGTTCTCATTGTCTAATCTAGCCGATCACGTCGATCCATGTAAGTTTATGGGGTGTAACGAGTTCTCCCGCTGCGTGGTGAACACGTTAACCGCAGAGCCCGAGTGTCTGTGCGATCCGGGCTACAGCACAGAGGACGGCCAGCCCTGTACGAGCATCTGTGACCTACAGCCTGAATACTGCCTGAACGGAGGCCAGTGTGAAATTATACCGGGACATGGAGCGACCTGCAGGTACGTTAACATGACCTCTGAGAGAGAGAGAGAGAGAGAGAGAGAGAGAGGGACTTCTAAAACTGCTGCTTTTCTTAGAAAACTTGCACATTAGAGTTTAGATTGCAAATTCATTCATTTTGATAGAGATTATAAGATTAAATATCATTATATATGTTTTTGAAAGAAGTCTCTTATGCTCATCAACCCTGTATTTATTTGCTCACAAATACAAAAAAAAAAACAGTAATATTGTGACACATTATTACAATTTAAAATGATGAATTCTAGTTTAATATACTTTAAAATAGAATTTATTTCTAAAACGCAAAAGTGAATTTTTCAGCCGTTACTACAGTCTTCAGTGTCACATGATCCTTCAGAAATCTAATATGACACTCAGTTATTATCAATGTTGGAAACGGTTGTGCTGCTTAATATTTTTTATAATCTGTGATACTTTTTTCAGGATTCTTTTACGAATAAAATTTTAAAAAAAGCATTTATTTAAAATAGAACTCTTTTGTAACAATATAACACTACCAATCAAAAGTTTAGGGTAATTGTTTTTTCTTTCTTTTTTTAAAGAAATTAATACTTTTATTCAGCAAGGATGAGTTAAATTGATAAAAAGTGAGAGTAAAGATTTATATTGTTAGAAAATATTTCTATTTTGAATGAATGCTGCTCTTTTACACAGCGACACAACATAAATTATGGCGTTGGGGTTTTTTTCCCTATCAATTCCAGAATCCTAAAGTGCATGCAAAATGGATTTGCAGCGCCATGTCGACAACACAAACCAAACTCGGTAACACTTTATTTTACAGTGTCATTGTTACATATGTTACATGCAGTTCCTATAGTAATAACTATAAATTATGCATAAATACATGCAACTAACCCTAAACCAAACCAAACCCTAATCCTAACCCTATAGTAAGTACATGTAGTTATAATTACAGTGTAACAAAGACACCTTAAAATAAAGTGTAGCCCCAAACTCTTGTAGGCGTGAATTACAAACACAATGTTTGAGAGCAGGTCAAAGTAGACGGTGGGCCACATCCGTGCAGTTGGCACCCCCATAAAATCAAAACTATGCCATTCGTCTGTGCCGCAAAAACGAACGTTTGTGCTGGTTTGGTGTTCGAGATATTGAGCATTATTTTTTCGGTCATGTCACGTCATTCTCCACCCCATGTCATTCAAATCCCTCATTATGCCGTTAATGGTAATCACTTATAGAGTTTCTTTTAACGGCACAAATAGAGCACAAACAAAATATGCCCGTTTGGAGCAATTTGGACGTGGTGTAATGATGATCGAGTCAGCGAATGAGATCTAAGTGCAGCTTTATTTACAGACGTAGTCAGTTAGGCAATGGTCAACTCAACAGCAAACAGAGTGGCAAAGAACAGGCAGGCTCGTAGTGATAATCCAGGCAAATGGTCAAAAGGCAGGCAGATACACAACAGAACGGGAAACAGGCAGGATCAGGAAACGGGCAGACAAAACAAGGAATAAACGCTCAGAATTGCAATACAGGTATAGACAATACTTCGCAGTGTAGGTGTGTGTGAGTGGTGCTCTTATAGTGGTGAGATGTGATTGTAATGTGTTACAGCTGGCAGGGTGATCAGTGACTGGGTGAGGGGCTTATGGGAAATGTAGTCCGTAAATAGAGTCCATGATGTGGAAGGACGACCTCTGGTGGCAAGTGGGTGAAAGATGACGGAACGGATTCATTACACGTAGAGAGTGATGTCACAACTCCTGAATTAAATTTGTTATTTCTAAGAAGGGTGATTAAATGTTCATTTTAACAAACCGAGCACAAACCAACGACACCGGTTTTGTGCGATTTAGATGAAGTGGGGTGGAGAGTGACATCACAGCTCCCGAATTATATTTGTTATATCTGTGGAAGGAAAACAGTTACAGTGTTCGATTAACGGCACAAACCGGCACAAACGAAAGGCTCCGGTTTGAACGACATAGGGCGGAGAACGACTTCACGCGACCGAAAAAATAATGCTAAGTATCTCGAACACCAAACCAGCACAAACGTTCCTTTTTGCGGCACAAACGAATGGCATAGTTTCGGGGATTATTTGATTTTATGGTGTGCCAACTTCACGGAGGTCATATTTTAACGATCTAAGCTCATGGCGCAGGTGCACTTCGGAAGTGTCCAAATCCACTTTTGCTAGTTTAACGACAGAAAAAAATAGTCCAAAAGGCTTGTATCTAGTCTCGTAATGAGTCATGGGTGTGTTTTGGGCGTAACATGCAATAAACCAATCAGAGTGTCATCTCCCATTCCCTTTAAAAGCCATGTGCGCTTGTATCATGGCAGATTAGCCATTAACATGGCGGAATATAGACACTCTCAACCTGACGAGTTTAAATAAAACGATAGCCACGATTGGTCAAATAATTAGCCAATTTCAATCATCATTACTGCAAATAGGTAATTCTGATACATGCAATGACTATCCATTATGACACGTAAGCATTATTATCTTTACGTACGCAATAATAATCTTTTATATTGTAATCCTTTTATTTTTAATATTTGGCATGTTTTTGTGTTGCTGTAACCGTCTATAGGTGCATTTTACTAACGCGGCCTTTAAATGACCAAAAAATACTGCGGCATTGACTTTAGAGCAGGTTTTGTTGGTCAATGGCGCAGTCGTTTTCAGTCGCCTCAAAATAGCAACACGCCAACAACGCACCTGAACACTCCTCGTTCTCACACCAGAACACCCATGGGCGAACAGATGGGCACGAGCGCATTTGCTATTTAAACAACGTGGCGCTGGATGTGAAAATGATAACTGGTTGGAAACGATATGATAACGGGCTGAAACCGGTGCATTATAGTGCCCATTGTTCGTGAGCAGCCAATGAAGACCATAGGCTGCAATTATGCAAATTTGTTACATTGTTGGAATCGCTCCAGACTCGTTTCAGCAGTTCAGAATCGATTCTTTCTTTCAGCAGAGCTTTTATATTCCCAAAAAGCTACATTACACACTGAATGAAAAGTGCTATTTGAAAGGGCACTTAAAAAAAAGACAAGCAAACCTCGAGCCCTTGTTATGTGACTGAGAAAATAAGCAAAACGTGAAAAATGCTATTCTAGAGAGACAAGTCATCCACACTTCTCTAACATGTTTTCTCTCAACCACTTTTAGATGTCCTGTAGGTAAATTCTGGCACTACCACGGAGAACACTGCAACGAACTGGTCTCTGTGCCCATTGACCCTCTCCTTTTCGTAGCCTGCCTGGTGGGAAGCCTCTCAGTGGTTTGTGCCGTGATAGGCATCTTGATTTTCATTAACAAGAAATGTATACGGACCAGAAAGACCATGAGACTTGTGTAAGAAGGGTTTTCTTTTTCCCCTTTTCTTTTCATTTAGACATTTGGTTTTTCTTTACAGATTTGGATTTGCAATGCTGGCCGTTTTCAACATGTTGGTGTTAAGATCTGATCTCCTTTGCATTATAGGCGTTCACAATCTGTATTCCCTTTTGGTAACACTATGAGAGTAAATCCAGTTTTTGAGAATGACGATGGGGTCTTAACACATGTGTCGAGCATCCTCTGTCCCATGAGCTCTGACTCAGCCTCCTTACAACAGTCAGGCCAAGGCACATTTCGATCACGCGAAAGTACACAACTTAGTATTGAGGTAAAGTGTACAACCAATATGGTATTCTTAGTGATCTTTTTATTTCAATCGATGACCGCTACTAACATCCATAATCAACCCATTTCTGATTAACCCTCTGGTGTTGTCTGGTCTTTTCATACCGATTTTTTTTTTTTTGATAAATTATAATTGATTTCATTAAAGAAAAAAAAAACATTCAAAAGTTTGGGCATAGTAAGATTTTGAAATGTTTTTGCAAAAAAAATGTTTCTTATGCTCACCAAGGCTGCATTTATTTGATCAAAAATACAGTAAAACTGTGAAATATTGATACAAAACAACTGCTTTCTATTTAAATATAGCTGAATTGTTGTCAATGTTGGAAAGAGATTTGCTGCTTATTTTTTTTGTGGAAACGCTGATACATTTTTTTTTTTTTTAAATCAGGATTATTTGATGAATATAAATCAAAGATCAACTATTTTTGAAATAGAAATCTTTTGTAACATTATAAATGTTTTTCCTGTCACAGTTTTCCTGATCCATTTAACACATCCTTGCTGAATAAAAATATGAATCTCTTTAAAAAAAATCATACTGAGCACAAACTTTTGAGACTAGATGATGGATTATCATTTTTACTCTTATTACCTTGTCAGTTCACAATGTTTTCTGTGCCGCCCTGACATTCAAACTGCTAAACAAAAGTTTTTCAATTACCTCAAACCCCTTTTTTAAGACACTACTTCACACACACAAAAAATCTTACTGACTATAAACCTTTGAACATTAATGTATATATTCATGTTTATTACAAATTAATTAAGCAACCTAATTTGTCTAGAGAGAAAAAAAAGGATAAATTGTTTTGATTAAAAATAATCTCAATATAAAACAGCTAAAGTGTGGGGCAAAACACCCAGAGGGGTTCTAGTGATACTGTAATATAATCTATAAATAATCTGCAGTATAATATACTGTAGATTATATTAATATATCACCATAATCCCTCTGGGGCGTTTTGCTCCAGCAGTCAATGTCAGATCACTTTGCACACCCTTCACAGCAAACTCATTTAGGAATTATTATTAATTACATAATGACAATATGTGCAGTGGTGTGAAAAAGTGTTTGCCCCCTTCCTGATCTCTTATTTTTTTGCATGTTTGGCACACTAAATATTAGTCAAAGATAACACAAGTAAACACTAAATGCAGTTTTTGAATGAAAGTTGTTATTATTAAGGGAACACAAAATCCAAACCTACATAGCCCTGTGTGAAAAAGTGTTTGCCCCACCTGTTAAAACATAACTGTGGTTTTTCAGACCTGAATTCAATTTCTCTAGCCACACCGCGGCCTGATTACTGCCACATCTGTTCTCAATCAAGAAATCACTTAAATAGGACCTGCCTGACAAAGTGAGGTAGACTAAAAGATCTTCAAAAGCTAGACATCATGCTGAGATCCAAAGTAATTCAGGACCAAATGAAAAGTAATTGAGATCTATCAGTCTGGAAAAGGTTATAAAGTCATTTCTAAATCTTTGGGACTCCAGCGAACCACAGTGAGAGCCATTATCCACACATGACGAAAACTTGGAACAGTGGTGAACCTTCCCAGGAGTGGTCAGCTGACCAAAATTACCCCATGAGCGTTGCGACGACTCATCCAGGAGGTCACAAAAGACCCCACAACAACATCCAAAGAACTGCAGGCCTCACTTCCTTCAGTTAAGGTCAGTGTTCATGACTCCACCATAAGAAAGAGACTGGGGAAAAATAGCCTGCATGGCCGAGTTCCAAGACGAAAACCACTGCTGTTGAAAAAGAACATTAAGGCTTGTCTTATTACTTGATGATCCCCAAGACTTTTGGAAAAATACTCTGTGGACTGATGAGACAAAAGTTGAACTTTTTGGAAGGTGTGTGTCCCATTACATCTGGCATGAAAGTAGCACCGCATTTCAGAAAAAGAACATCATACCAACAGTAAAATATGGTGGTGGTAGTTTAATGGTCTGGGAGTTAACCAACATACCTGAAGGAGAATGTCTGGCCATCTGTTTGTGACCTCAAGCTGAAGCGAACATTGGTTCGACAGCAGGAAAATGATCCAAAACACACCAGCATGTCCACCTCTGAATGGCTGAAGAAAAACAAAATGAAGACTTTGCAGTGGCCTAGTGAAGGTCCTGACCTGAATCCTATTGAGATGCTGTGAAGGCAGTTCATGCTCGAAAACCCTCCAATGTGGCTGAATTACAACAATTCTGCAAAGTTCCTCCACAGCGCTGTAAAATACTCATCGCAAGTTATCGCAAAAGCTTGATTGCATTTGTTGCTGCTAAGGGTGGAACAACCAGTTATTAGGTTTAGGGGGCAATCACTTTTTCACACTGTTTTCCCTTAATAATAACAACCTTCATTTAAAAACTGCATTTTGTGTTATCTTTGACTAATATTTAAATTTGTTTGATAATCTGAAACATTTAAGTGTGATAAACATGCAAAAAAATAAGAAATCAGGAAGGGGGCAAACACTTTTTCACACCACTGTATATTGCAGAATATGAGCAATATTAAAAATAAATATTAGATCAAACTACTTTAGACACTCACTCAATTTCCTTACGGAACAATAAAACCATGCACTGCAAAAAGACAGTGACAACAAGCTATATTTATGTAGGTTTGTAAAGAGACCAGCCAGTAACATCAGCAAAATCAGCTGTTTTTTGAGTGTCTAGAAGAAACTAAAAACTAACATTTCAGCAAAATCCATGCATCAGTATCCTCACCGGTGTTGACACGCTAAAACGTAGTCATGATAAAATAGATTCAAAACAGCAATGGAAAATTTTCCTAGAAATAATGGACATCATGCATGGGTTTTGCATCTCATTTAGACTAGTGCATCTGTAGATGTCTAAACTAATGATATTATGAATAATAAACAGTCTTTTTTTCAGCAACAGATGTTTTGCTCCTGACAGTCTGGATTATCATATAGAGCAAAAAATGTACCTTGCTTCTTTGCTTAACAAGACTGTCTCCACAGCCAAAAAAAAAAGGTTCCAGATTGATGGTGGTCTTTCATTCCTTTCCCAGATCCCCAGTCAACTCTACACCAGAAGATCAGAAAAGTTAATGTCAGAAATGGTTGACTTCCATCAGTGTGTTCCACCTAACGAGGTAAGCTGGAGTGAAAACAACCAATTTGAAGCCAACAGCAGCAGTAAATAATCACGACAGCTTGTTTTATCATGTCAAGATGATAAATCTTCCCCATCAAAATGTCAACTATCATATAGAAGAGGATATAATATTATTAAACTAGATGTTTTTGGAATGTTACGTCGTTCCCACCTTACATTTTCCTTTCACAATCTCAGAACTCAAATGGGCTATGTATTTCAAACAAGTTATTAAATATATGAGTTAAATATCTTGTAATGTAATGAAAAATCAGAAGCAGCATTATGTGGCTTAAATACTTGGCATTATTTATAGGCATGAAGGATGAGAGTTGATTTTTATTCAGTCAAGTGTGACTTAATATAATAGCCTACACTGATTATTCCTGAAAGTAATCCTCTTGTTTATTGTCCTCAAGCAAAATTGTTAAATTAGCAATGTAAACTATGACGGATTGAAAACAATAGAATATTAAATAAGATATGAGCTTGCTAAAATATTAAGGAAATGGCTGGGTTATTTTTTCTTTTTTAATCAATTAGCTGACTCACTTGAGTTCGAGTGAAAAGCAAAATAAATCATAGTTTGTTGTTGTTTGTTTGATTTTATCATAATGTGAACCACAAAATAATGGCAAGAAAACACGTCTTTCTACCGAGATGTCTTGGCTGCAAACACAACGATTTAGCAACAAATGACTCTTAAGAGCCGGTTCTTTCAATACAATTGAATCTTTCAAGTGTTAGTTCACCCAAAAATGAAATTTATTCATTTATTACTCACCTTCATGTCGTTCTACACCCGTAAGACCTTCGTTCATCTTCAGAACACAAATCAAGATATTTTTGATGAAATCTGATGGTTCAGTGAGTCTCTATTGCCAGCAAGATAATGAACACTTTCAAATGCCCAGAAAGATACTAAAACATATTCAAAACAGTTCATGTGGTTCAACCTTAATATTATAAAGCGACGAGAATACTTTTTGTGCGCCAAAAAAACAAAATAACGACTTTTCAACAATATCTAGTGATGGGCGATTTCACAACACTGCTTCGAAGCTTTACAAATCTTTTATTTCGAATCAGTGATTCGGAGCGCCAAAGTCACGTGATTTCAGTAAACGAGGCTTCGTTACATCATCAGTGTTTCGCAATTTCAACAGTTCACGTGCCTTTGGCAGTTTGACACGCGAACCGAATCTCTGATTTGAAACAAAAGATTCATAAAACTTCGAAGCAGTGTTTTGAAATCGGCTTAACTTGGTTAGTTACTAATTGGGTGACCTAACCCTTCCACTGAATCAACAACTGAACCCACGTTATTGATGTCCTTTTTGAAATGAAATAATTTTTTTTTTGCACTTCGGAAACATAAACAGAATCATTATATCCATATTTGCAATCAAAATGTTTGTATTATATATAAGTATGTATATATATATATATATATATATATATATTTATTTATTTTAAATAGTCTTGCTTAGAAATAGCATGCTTAATTCAGCAAAGGGAAATATAGTTTCGTGTATACAAATGGTTATTTTTCGATTTTATGTTGTTTTTCCTCGTGTTGTATTACAGATGCGACGGATGTCCAGCAGGTCCTCCTGCTGTGTTTTGAGGATTCCTGATAGTGAAGGCTTTGAAGTGACTGTTTTATGATGCCCAGACACTTTTTTAAGCTACGCATGGCACCAAAGCTCTTCAATGCTACTCAAGCGACTCAACTTTTCTGGTTTCTTGTAGACATTTGGTGAGTTTATGATACAACCGCTCTACTCATGGATCAGCCATATTCTTGGACAAGTGAAGGAATACCTCCAGGAATGGGGACTTATGATTTAGATCAGTCCTCAAGTTTTTTGTTTTGTTTTGTTTTTTTAATTGTACCTGCAAAAATATGTAAATTGTATATGAGACATGTAATGTGTTGGATGCTTTGAACCCTTGTCAAAGGATTGTTTCCTCCCTCACAATGAGGTATTTATTTACAAATTGATACATTGGGTTGTATCTTAAATAGAAAATAGATTCTAGTCATCTCTATCCTCAGTATCCCATGCAAAGAAATTGAATGTAAAGTATTTCTGTAACTCTTAATGGTATCACTTAGGGAAAAAAAAGACACAAATACAGATATGTGAGGATGATATCTTTGTTTTTACATTAAACAGAAGTATTATAGTATATTTCAGCTGTAAAATAAATAATTACAGTCATTTCTATTTAAATTTAATGTGCACTGATGAATCATTCATTGACTTCAAAAGATAATAGTCAGGATCTTTCAGTAAAGCCTTTTACTCTTTACAACTATTATAAATGCAAAGATCTAAACATAACACGTTTTCTATGGAATGTGTTTATTTTGGTCTATTAAAGTGATGAGAGCAACAGTGGCCAGTCAAAAATAAGAAAATCAGAGTATATTTAACCCAGACACATTAAAGATAAACTGACAGACAAGAAACAAATAATTAACAAGTATAATATTCATAAATCGATAGTTTGAGATGATACTATTTCAGGGCTCAATGGAGAAAAACATTAGCATATGAATAAACAAAGTCTGGAAAATGACAGCAAATTTATGCAGCAATTTGGTCTGTGCCAAGTTTTCAAAATGATTCAAATGTTCCCATTACGTCCGTTCTTCAGGCAGTTATTATGATCAAATGAGATAAAAAGCGGCCAGAGAGGCGCATAACGAGACACTCCATAGTACAAGCTCATTTAAACTAAATATTTCCTTGAGTTGGTACATAAATGTAAAAATCTACCTCACGCCGACAGAATTCACAGCAAATCAAAGGTCCCATTATCACTGAAAAGAAATGAATATGCCCTTTAGCACATCACCATGATTTAAGTACAAAATTACTGAGCAAAACCATGCACAACAGCAGTGACTATCCTTTTTATGAACCGAAGCCGCTTTTAAATGCGTCTTTAAAATTCATCAAATATATGTAAAGGCAATTTCAGATGGTGCGTATCTTTGAAACGACTACTATTACGTTTACAAAGGTGAGACAAAATATTGCGACCTAATGTATTCCAGTGCATGTTCCTCATTAGCCTTTACCATCATCATCTGATTAGATTAAATATGAAATGTTGCTCCACAATAATAACCATTTAAGTCCTATGATAGAATTTTATTTTAAAGGATTAGTTCACTTCAGAATGAAAATTTCCTGACAATTTACTCAGCCCCAGGTCATCCAAGATGTTTATATCTTTCTTTGTTCAGCTGGTTTTTGAGGAAAATATTTGAGGATTTTTCTCCTTATAGTGGACTTCAATGGGGTTCAACGGGTTGAAGGTTAAAATTGAGTTTCAGTGCAGCTTCAAAGAGCTCTACATGATCCCAGACGAGGAATAAGGGTCTTATCTAGTGAAATGATTGAAGAAATGAAAAATTTCTATACTTTTTAATCACAAATACTTGTCTTGCATTGCTCTGCAACCTGCCACACATTACGTAATCACGTTGGAAAGGTCACGCGTGTTTACAAATGGTCTTTTACAAAAAACAACACCGTTGGACAATTTTGAGATGGAGTTTTTCACCCTACCGCGGTACTTTCGCCTAAATCACGTGTGACCTTTCCAACATAATGATGCAATGCGTTGCACATCACAGAGCTGGTGCAAGATGAGCATTTGTGGTTAAAAAGTTTTTTTTGTAAGAAAATAACCGATTGTTTCTCTAGATAAGACCCTTATTCCTCGTCTGGGATCATGTAGAGTCTTTGAAGCTGCACTGAAACTGACATTTGTACCTTCAACCTGTTGAACCCCATTGAAGTCCACTATATGGAGAAAAATCCTGGAATGTTTCCCTCAAAAACCTCAATTTCTTTTTGACTGAAGTGAATAATCAGGAAACTTTCATTCTGAAGTGAACAAATCGTTTGTAATTATGTGTAATTTCTGTGGCATTAGCCAACAGAAGTGGAGGAAAAGGCCTACCTTTTGTCAAACAAACAGATTTGCTCAACCACTATTGGACTATGTTGCTCGTGCCGAACAATGTTATGCCGGCATTTATAGGGGAATGTCTGATCATTTTTATCTTATTTTATCTCGCAACAAATGACACACATCACCGTTACAGAACTCGCTACACACTGAAATCTGTCCTTTTATAAAGATTACACCTTGTGTATTTTAGATTCATGAGCAGGTTTATATGAGTGTGACATTTTAATAACATTCCTATTCAAGTGAGATATGAATTAGGTCTGAAAATCTTAAGGCATCTCTGAGCAACAGGTTCAAGAAAGGCTCAGATTTATATGAAAACTGGTTTCTAAGTTCACAGCAAAATAAAGAACAAACTACAAACAAAAAGTAAATTAGAGTTGTACAGCCCTTTGTTTTAGCTACACCACGTTACCATCTACATCTACACGTGCATAGATAATGTGAACCGGGAGGATGTTCACTTGAGAAGGTTCTGGAGCATGGCGGTGGCGTAGGTGGGTCGGGCCTGCTTGCTTTCGATGGCGTTCCTAAGGTACTGGATTCCGCCGCAGCGCTCCCAGATCTCCTCAAACTGGCGGGGGAGGATCTCCGCTCCACGTTTTCGCGTGAGGCCGGTCTCCTCCAGACTCAGCTCGCACATCTCCATGTCGTCCTTACCTGGGTAAAGCAAAGGATAAAAGGCATCACGCTATGCCCACTTGCACACCTCACATCCGAAGATAAGAGTTGCATTTTCAAGTAAAGGTTTCAGCTATTTTATCTTTCAGTTCCTGCTTCTATTCCAGAGAATTCATTGTTCACAGTGGGGGAAAATGATTGTTTTATCTTATCAAAACACTCCTGAAGAAGGCCTTTGGTACCTGCTACTAAGAGGATCGGCTGCTTGTCTGGATGAAGCTCCATCTGCCTGGCGATCCAGGGCCCATCAAAGTGGGCGTACCACCAGCCTTTTTTCTTGTTCTGCGGGTCTTTGTACTGATCCGCAGGCCTTATGAAGGGAATGCGGAAGTAACGTTGCTGTCGGTTCATTGCGATCTCCTGCTGCCGGGCTGGGACGGGTGGAGCGGGGTTCTGCTGGGCTGAAGAAATATAACAGAAAATGTGACAATATTTTCAATATTGACAATATTTTAACTAATTCTTTCCAGTGGAGCTTGGATAAGTGCCGTGATTCTAGAGCATTGGGGTTGGTTTCCATACAGTTGCTGAAGTGTTCTGAGTCATTTCTAGCATGTTGCTATGCACTTGTTCTGAATGGCAGTTATATTTTGTCCTACCAACAACTTTTTTGTCCCACTTCTGTTGCAAAAGCATGGTAGAGATCTACATGGACTTCCACAGCCGTAAGATCTTCGTTCATCATTGGAACACAAATGAAGATATTTTTGATGAAATCCGATGGCTCAGTGAGTCCTCGATTGCCAGCAAGACAATTTACACTTTCAGATGCCCAGAAAGATACTAAAACACTTTTAAAACAGTTCATGCGAGTACAGTGATTCAACCTTAATATTATTGTAAAGCGACAAGAATACTTTTCGTGCACCAAAAAAAACAAAAACAAAATAACGACTTTTCAACAATATCTAGTGAAAACACTGACTTCATGAAGCTTTATGAATCTTTTGTTTCGAATCAGTGATTCGGAGCGCCAAAGTCACATGATTTCAGTAAACGAGGCTTTGTTATATCATAAGTGATTCGCAATTTCAATACAAAAAGATTCGAAACAAAAGATTTGTAAAGCTTCGAAGCAGTGTTTTGAAATCGGCCATCACTAGATATTGTTGAAAAGTCATTATTTTGGGGTTTTTTGGCGCACAAAAAGTATTCTCGTCGCTTTATAATATTAAGGTTGAACCAATATCAATATTTACCATATATTTTATAATACCAATATTTTAAATATCTGGGCATCTGAAAGTGTTCATTACCTTGATGTCAATAGAGACAATGTCATCAAAAATATCTTCATATGTGTTCTGAAGATGAACGAAGGTCTTACGGGGGTGGAACGACATGAGGGAGAGGAATTAATGACAGAATTTTCATTTTGGATGAACTAACCCTTTAAGTTCACTAAAATTAAAAGATGTTATTTTTAAAGCCTAATAAATGTTGAAATTGATAGGTTTTAGTTATACTGTAATGTTGAATGAAAAAAAAAATTCATAGAGGCATCAGTAGCGGTATTCGTATCTTCATTCATAAAAAGATGCCATTAAACAAATAGTTAAAATATACTTCCTTTAAGTAATTTCAACATTAATTTAGAGAGTAACTGAAATTATTACAATATAAAAATATTAAAAACTGCAATGTTTTTAATCATGGTTAATTACAGAAAAATTTGCAATTAATTAGTTATTTTTTCATAAATCTATTGACGGCACTACTTCACACATCACCTTGTTGCATTTGTCACAGCAGGCAAAAGAAAACTGCAACAAAACAACAAAAAACACTGATAATATCCAACCTGTAAACCGTTTATTAACTAAATATACGAATATCATTCTGTACCTTAAAACAATAATAGACATTTGAGTAGCTTTCATTTTCTTTTTAGATATTAATATTTTGCGGGACTCCCTTCCATCTCCCACTTCCCGTTCACACATCAATATCTTCCCTCCCACACCCAATAATTCAGAACTTGTCTCGCTCCGCACTCAAAAGCTCACTCCCACGGCTCTATCACACCTTTCCCACCGCAATGGTTTATGATTCTTGTGCCAGAGTTTGGTCAGGGTGATCTGACAGCCCGTCACAAACTGGCCTGACTCGAGAACTGAACGGTGATGTAATGTAACGTGGCATTGGTTGATCCAAAGAACCCAAAATTCAGCATTTTCTCCTCATAGACCATTGCAAACTCTCCATAGAAGACAGACGATACCCGGTCTCTACAGTATATTAAACTCAAGTATATTCTTGATGGGACTCATTTCACAGCTCTCCTCAATGTGAAGCACGCTTTGAGGAATCATTCGTGTACGCAGCACAAATGGTATGGTATTACTTTACACAGCAAAGTAAGGTTTCTTCATATCTAACCATCGACTTACACTTAATGCTCAAAATACACATCAGACATACAGTACGTCATAAGTAGACGTAGGCGTTTTAAATCCATCATCCCTAAGGATCAAACAGATCCAGAAGTCTGCCTAATGTAAAGAAAGTTCTCAGAGAAGTTCTCTGCACTTTAATATTGACTTTGCAAAGCCAGAAGCCTGATTTCATTTCTCAGAGTGAGGCAGCATAAGCCCTGTGCACCTGATACAAACACTCCACTGTTTGAAGGTAAGACACTTCTGAGGATTTCACAACAAGAGAGCCGGGGAGTTTGAAGTGAACCTGCGGGTCACGCAACTCTAAATCTTCTGTTTGTTCTGCACGAGCAAACACTTTAAAAATCACTAAAGTCTTCCAGCAACCAAACACAGTGACGTGCCTTTCAAGCAGGGAAATAAGCGAGAAGTTTGATTTCCTTGAAACGGCAGTGGCTGCCTTTAGATGTGCTTCTAGCTGTCTGCATTATGTGCTTCACAATCTTAATGCTAATCACAAAATGTGCTGCAAGAAACTTGAAAAGAACAGCAAAAGTGCACATTCAACCTTGAGAAACAGCTGCAACACACACACACGCATAAGAAACAAGTCTCATTCCAGTGTAAATACTATGCTGAATCACATTTTGCCATTACAAATGAAATAATCAGCAACACACGACTACACCGAGCAGTTTGTCTGCTGTTGTTCCGCCACAGTGCACACCGTTCTCTTGGGAAAGACGGATCATATCTTACCATAGTCAGTGACCGATTTGGGAGCCCTCATCTCCGTGTCTGTATTTCGTTTCTTGTTCTTTGATTTCCAGGCATGGTACACCTTCAGACGGCGGTGAAATTCTTCTCGACACGCCGCCAGCAACTCTATATCTACAAGGGTGAGAGATCATATAGTCAGTACTGCTTTGCAGTGTCACTCACAGTGAGAGCCGAGTTTCACATGACCCTTGATCAGGCTTGTGGTGAACATGAACATGGAAAAAAACTGCTCCAAAGTTTGTCCACGTTCGAATAAAAATATTTTTCCTAGCTTATATAGAAACTCATATGCAAAAAAAGCCTATATTTTCTAAGTATGCCTCTCTTTCTTTGGTGGATTACAAAATGAGATGTTTCTCAGAATGTCTAAGGCCCTGTTTACACCTAGTATTGAGATGCGTTTTGGTCGATCAGATCACGAGTAGATGAGGGAGACACATTCTCATGGTGTTTTAATCGGTCTCTTTAATCCACTTTCAACCATTTCTGTCCTGATTTCTTCGAGGGGAAGGTGTATGGGTGTATGGGCTTTTTCAGATCTTTCAAAATAATGGACAAAATAAGCTCACGCAATTAACATAAACGTGAAAGGAGATGACAGAAAAGCATACGGAGAGCAGCAGACCACACTGAACGCGATGAGTATGTTTTTTGTCTTCAAACCAAACTTGGGTCTTCAGCCGACAAAGTTTAAATCCCGTCTAGCTAGCGCCCATCCCATAATGTTTACGCCTTAGGTCAGTAGGTGGAGAGTAGGTGGTCTTTTGTAGCTGTTCGAACACACTTGACCACATGAGCGTCTACACTACGAAAGCAATCCGGTCGAATACGTTTTTGACTAGTTTTGGAAGTGGTCGAAAGTGGACAAGCTCAAAAGTTTTAGACCTCATTTATACCTTTATTTAGTGTCGTCCACTTGTGATGATGTGACATGCATATTTTTGTGTCCAAGTGCATTCATTCTTTTAATATGGGTGTTCAATATGGGTTTTAAGGGGTAAGGGAAGGGCCAACAATGTCATTGCAGATGTCATTACATAAATTAATTACATAACATGTGACATCCGTGTTCAGTTGAGTTTCTGCTTATGTTCACTGATCAATGTTTACATGTGAATAAAAGCCTAAATTAAATCTGTTCATCATAAAAAGTGATCGGGTCTCTTCAGAAAATATGGACTAAACCGCTCAATTCATATGGATTAGTTTTTACGATCTCATGAACTTTATGAAGCGTCAAAGATCAGGTTGCAAAGGCAGTCTATGGAGGGACAGAAAGCTCTCAAGATATCTTTGAAAAGATCTTCATTTGTGTTCCGAAGATGAACGAAAGTCTTACAAGTTTAGAACAACATGAGGGTGAGTAATCAATGACCAAATTGTCATTTTGGGGTGAATTAAACCTTTAATATTCAAGTTTTCTGAAGATATACGACAGATTTGAAGTAATCTTGCCCTCCGCCGTTCGTTCTCAAATCTCATTAGCGAATGCACATATTCAAGCTCTGAATTTTCATGACCACAAATGAGATTTGAGAGCTACAACAGAGGGGTTTTCAGTGAATAGTGACTCTGAATCCAGTGAATAATCTCCGAAAACTAAAAAATAGACCACAAGAACGTTTAGGGTGGTTTTTGAACTCATGATTTCCATTTTAAAGCAAACTATGCCTTTGAGTCTTATAAACACCTGAAAATTAAAGCAGAATGACAGACCAGAAAGTTAGTGAAGCTAAAAAGGGAGTGAAATCCTTGTGTTTTATGGGTCATCTACCATAAAATGTACATTAATAAAAAAAATAAACAAAGAGATATCAAAATAAAAACCACATAAAATATGAATTGAGAACAAGCTGCAAAAAAAGCAGTACTCTCGCCATCCATAATCATCATGTTCTCCAAAATGACATGCTCTTTGACTTCATCTGAGCAGGAAGTTCTGAGATCAGATCGAGGGGACTGATTGATCTTACCACAGGAGGTGTTGATGGCGTCTCGCAGCTCAGCGTACTTCCACTTGCTCAGGTCGTACTTCTTCACCCCAGCTGCCACCTTGTTGGCCTGCACCTGCACACCCCTGAAATTGCACAGAGGAAGAACAATTTTGAGTTTTTCTTAGCTTCATATTTCTCCATAGGCAAAGGTTCTGATCCATCTCCTAAGCGCCTGTTACCAGCTGCTAAACGTTCCCTAGGTCACAGCACAATCAGATGATTAATTGGCCTTCTGCTTACTTGGAGATACATTCTCTCTGAAACTTGTAATGACATGGAAATAGCACGGATCATGCCAAATTAACACCTCACTGAGCAAATTAGATGCAGCCTTGGCAACACTGTGCTGCAACAGTGAGGGCGGTTAATGGCGGTTAACGACGGTTAATGGCGAGCGAGGGAAAGGCCACACGTGAGCTTTGCGAGGGTTTTGACTCCCACGGTGCAGGGAGCTCTAAGCCTATCAGAGCAGGGATTGTCTTTTTCTTTACTAAAGGCACACAAGGTCTGTGAGGATCTGTGGAGCAATGGCACATTACCACCCTAAAGCTAAATCCAACATCATTAAAGCTAACAATTTCTATGTGTTTATGACTGTTAGCGTGTGGATTTTTGATATGGTTTCAGGTGGTTGTGGGTGACCAAGAAATAAGAAGTAAACAGTTGGTGATACCAATGCCACTTTTAGTAGAGTGTTATGTGGTTGCTAATGTGTTCAGAACAAGTGCGTCAAACAAGTCCTGAAAAGTGAAGCCCAAAAGTTCCGAATTCCAAAGATTGTTTCTGTCATTTTATGTAGTTTTTATCATGCTGATGTAAGTTCAAATGTTCGTTATTCTAAACAAGTTTGAGTTTAGTTCGTTATTTGATGCTATGAAAACATCATGACTGACATGACTGACAGCTTCTCTGAGCGAAGGAATCACTAGGGATTTTCACACTTGAAATAGTTAACCCTTGGTCATTCTAAACCCCGGGAAAAGGGAATCCTGTGTTATCTTGCTTCAAGTTTCACACTGCTCATAATTTACCTGGGGTTTACAATTAATCCTGGGAATCCACGTGATCTTCTTTTATTATTGACAGCGATTCGCCTGCGTCTTTTAAACCTTTGACAAAATCATACTGGAACATTCTAATATGTGTTTGAGAGCAGTTTTGAACCACACATTAGTTATTTCTGTGTTACAAATATTCAAATTATCACAGAAGTACTGCGATTTCAGTGTATATATCCTTTATAAACTGTATAACTTTAAACTTATGTCTAACTTATCAAAATAGAGCAAACCACCCTCTGAAACTCAGTTGGTGTGTCAAATAACGTCATTACGCCAATAGGTGGCGACAAATGACTTAAAATATTTATTTCTCATTGAATCATTCATTCAAAATTCATAATGATTCATAATGAAACAAGTCATTGAATTCATGCAAAACCATTTTTTAAATAATTCATTCAAACATTTTCGAGCAATTTTATAATATTTTGTCAGAACCACTAGTAAATCACGTTATTTTGTTTGGTTGTATATTCAGAATCGTGGGAGGATCTCTATTCAAAACCAAAAGAATTCTCATTTTCATTTCAGAATTGTGCAGCTCTAGTTAACGTTCTTATTTGCATAATTGGAGTGTCAGTGTCATTGATTGGATAAACGCAGCACGTGACCCGTTTACATAGGCTAGCGCTAGTATTGCGCATCCTCATATTGCCGACTGTACTAATCAAGTTTATACCGAATAGACATATCAGACTATAAAGTGAATGAAAGAGTCAATTCTTCACTCAAATTGTCATGTTTTCTGCAAGCATTTGACATTTTTCCTCTCAAATGCTGAATTTACTGTTTGTATACAACGTGCGGCGTTTCCGTGACGGCCCAAAGCAGGCAAATATGAGCACGCGATTGGTTGTCTGTTGCTAAGCATCTAGCTGTAACATTCTAACACTGCATCGTTCTTCACTCTCCAGAACATTCTCCTTCACTGATCCCTGCTGGTGGAATGATCTCCCTACTTTCATCAGGAACGCAGAATCCCTGGCAATATTCAAGAGACAACTCATCTCTTCCGTGAACACTTAATCCCCTCATTAAAAAAAAAAAAAAAAAAAACCTATCCTTCCCTTTTCCCTTCCTACTCTAGCTTATGGTACTGAGCAATGTATGAAACTTGTATTGTGAGCACTTCCTGTGTTATTTGCCAATTCATGAAGAATCTCTTGTTTGTATTCCTCACTTGTAAGTCGCTTTGGATAAAAGCGTCTGCTAAATGACTAAATGTAAATGTAATGTAAATGCATCGTTTCACACTGTACAAGTATGACACTGCAATCCAGAGTTAACGCCTCAAAAACCAGTGCTAGCCCTGCTCAGGAGCAGGCTTTCATAACCGCGGGTAAAAAGCAGTGCTAACCTCGCTTCTAAATTACAAGTGTGAAACATTCCTTTACCTGGGGTTAAAAGTGGTGTTTACAACGATGATAACCCAGGGTTAAGCACAGTGTGAAAAGCCCTACTGAGGCGCCAACTGACTTTTTTCAAGGATTAGAGCTTCAACTTTAATTTCTACATTTCAATAACTGTTTACTTCACACCAACCAAGTTGGTCCGCAGTAAACTGTGCTAACTGATTCTGTGGGAGTGTGAGTGGGGTACTACGCCTTGACTTCACGCTCAGTACCGCACGGACACCATATCTGGACATTGGCGGCTTCACTTATCAATGAAAGAGAGTGAAGGTGCATCGTCCATATTTTTTGGGTAGTTGATAAGTGTTTTTAGAGATTGTTGTCTTGCTGCTTGGGTGTTCTGGGTAGCAGCTGTGGTCTCGCTGTGTGTTAAGTGTTCTAAGTGGTTGTTAGAGTGTTGCTATGGAGTTGCGTGTAGTCATCAGGGAATCATTATGCGATTGCTGAGTTTTCAACGCGTTTCTAGGGCGTTGCGATTATGAGGAATAATAACGACGGTATAATAAGAACCGCTAATGATGAACTCTGATAACCTTGTCGTTTCATTCGGTGACTTCAATCACAAGCTAACCATTTCCAATCTACTTAAGCAAAACCTGTTAACGCCTGAGCCAAAACATTACCACAAAGACAATTATTCCAGTATCCGAGGCCAAGATTTAAAGTCATAAAGTGATGATTTCAGTCTACAGCCTTAAAGCAAACTTTCTCATTTAAAAGCAGTGACAGGAGTCCCAGAAGAGACGGAGGGTTGTCAATGTGAGTCTGGGAGGAGCTCTTGCATGGCTGAACATGGTGACACTGGAAGTAGGGACACTGTCGACTCTGACAGCTGTGAAGAGTAAAGCTGCTTAACGGAGACCCTGTGAGAGAAGTCACTGAACCAGCAACCCTGCTGATTAACCCACTCATACAGGTGTAAGTGGAGTGCTAACACAATCACACACAGGAACAGACATGTTAACACTAGCGCTACTCCTAAGCCAAAGTAGTTAAACTACAGTCAAGCAAATATTTTAAATAAGCACTCACTACACTATAAACAAAAACTATTGAACTACATTCAAACTAAATGAAGCTTAAGGGGGAAATAGCTTTTAAAATATACAGCGGCCCTACTTTAGTCACACTTCAAATTGAGTCAATGTTATTGAGTGACATTTAATAAAATATCAAATCAAGTGGGATTTATTTTAAAAATAGCATAAACATTTTCCAAGCATAAAATAGAAGTTTGTGATTTTATTATATGATAAAACTATATATACAGTGCGCTCCATATGTATTGATGTTAGCTGTGGTGTCAAGACAACTATAAATATGATGAACAGATTGTGTCATTGTCCAGCTTATTATATATATATATATATATATATATATATATATATATATATATATATATATATATATATATATATATATATATATATATATATATATATATATATATATATATATATATATAGAATGTCACATTTTATTATTGGTTGTTCCAACACAAAATGTTTTACCAACTATGTAGTGCAGCACTTTTAGAGTTTCATCCCTCTGCCTAATGTGAGCATAAGTATTGGGAGGGTTTAACTTAAAGCAAATGTAAATAGGTAAAAGCTAATATTTAGTTGTAAATCTCTTTCAATCACAGTAGTGAGTCTGTGACACATAGACATCACCAGACTCTTGGTTTCACAATTTGAAATGCTTTTTCAGACCTTTAATGCAGCCATTTTTGCTTGTTTACTCTAAAATAACTGTCAGTAAAATCACTGGCAACCTCCAGAAAGGGGGCGATGGTCTCACAATCTGCTGTTCGCAAGAGACTTCAACAGAATTACAGAGGATACACAGCAAGATCAAACATCTGATCAGTACCAAAAATAGGAAAGCCAATTTGAATTTGCAAAAACACGCAGAGATGAGCCAGTATAGTTTTAGAACAGAGTTTCATGGGCAGATGAGACAAAGCTTAACCTTAAACAAAGTGGGAAAGCAAAAAGTGTGGAGAAAAAAAGAAGCTGCAAATGATCCAAGGCATACAACCTCATCTGGAAAGCATGGGGGAGGTAGTGTCATATCATGTGCACACATGTCTGCCTCTGGTACAGGCTCACTCATCTTTATTGAGGACTTATTCAATGATGGCAGCAGAATTAATTCAGAAGTGTCCAAAAGAATCCTGCCTACCAGTGTTCAAGAAAATGCCACCAGACTCACTGGAAAGTGCTTCATGTGGCAACAGGACAATGTCCCAAAATACTAGTACCGCCAACTCAATCAAGGAGATTATCATGGTAAAAAAAATTTGGGTCTTGGATTGGCCAAGTCTCCAGATTTAAATGCTATTGAAGAAGCATTTCACCAGCGGAAGAGGAGACTAAAGGCAGAAAATCCCTAAAACAAGCAACCGTTGAAAATGGCTGCATTAAAGGCCTGTTAAAGCATTTTAAAGTGTGAAACCAAGAGTCTGGTGATGTCTATGGGTCACAGATTCGCTCCTGTGATTGCTTGCAAGAGATTTACAACTAAATATTAGCTTTTACATTTGCTTTAAGTTAAACCCTCCTGATACTTATGCTCACATTAGGCAGAGGGATGAAACTCTAAAAGTGCTGCACTTCTTAGTTGGTAAAACATATTGTGTTGAAACGGTCAATACTAAAATGTGACATTCTGTACTTCTGCCTCATATTAATCTGTTAATCATATTTATAGGTGTCTTGACACCACAGCAATTTTGTCTTTACTGTTCCAATACTTACGGAGCGCACTGTATATATACAGTAGTTTTATCATATAAAAAAAAAATCACAAACTTCTGCTTGGAAAATATGTTTATGCTACTTTTAAAATAAATTTCACTTGGTTTGATATTTTGTTATATATCATTCAGTTAGTAAGACTTTTGATAAACCATTTTTCTGCAAGAACACATCAAATTTATTAAAAGTGAAAATAAAGTGCTGTTTTTTTGAACAAACATATTTTACACAAAAATATTAAGCAGCACAACCATTTTAAACTGATAATTATAAGAATTTTTTCTTGTGCACCATTTCTGAAGGATCATGCGACTGGAGTAATGGTTGCTGAAAATTCACAGGAATAAATTGCATTGTAAAATATATTAAAATAGAAATATTACTTTAAATTGTAATAATATTTAACAATATTACAGTTTTTACAGTATTTTTTTATCAAAAATGCAGACTTTCAGACTTGGTAAGCATAAGAGACGTCGTTAAAAAATCTTACCAACTCCAAACTTCATATATATCCATAAAGTAAACAAAATTGTTTAAGACTTATTTTTACCATAATTTGTTTGCAGATGTCATCTTTTATATAAAGCAATGACAATCATACACTTTAAGCATTGCTTAAATCATTCAGTTACAAAAGCATTATAGAATATGCGAAAGGACTGAACGAACCAGGTCTCTAAAATAAATACTAGTTCGAAGAATCACTTCTTCTAGTGAATTACTCCACAGCACTGCTGCCATATGGGGCACTTCCTAAACAATGTGTAGAGAAGACCAAACAGACTAATGTTTTATAGTGACAGATTTCCTTCTGCTACGAGCTAATTGAAACTGATGACTCCAGATGACAGCACAAGAAAGAGAATCCTAAACACACTGCAACAAAACCCTCTTTCCTCTTTAAAGCAACCTTTCTCAGTAAACACTAAGAAAATTTCTTTCTTGAGTACCATCATCCAGACCTGAAAATGCTCATGCTGAGAACTTGCATATGCAGTTCATATGAGCAGATGATGGCTGCAGTGCTTGACATGCAGAAATCCAACATCTATGGAAATAGGGTTGTTGAGCTGCCTAGGAAATAAGATTGAAATGGATCAACACGAGACTGCTAAAAGCTCCGAAAGACTCTATGTGCATCATATCTTGGTATTTCTGCTATTTTTTTTCCCATTCTTTTTTGAGAAGCCAATCTACAACAAAATCTTTACATTTTCTGAGGAAAAATGTGAGAGGGGTTTAACTGTAAAAAAAAAAAAAAATTGCCGCCACAAGAGTGCTCTGAGTGGTTGCCAGGTCATTGCTGGATATGACATGCATCTTCATTTCAGTAAAAGTATATGTGATATTTGTGCCCATTTTATCATTCATCAAGCAAAATAACAGTAAATCTGTACTTAGAAAAGTCAAAGTTTCTCAAAAGCCACACAATTTATTCATGTAACGTTTAATACACTGCCAGCCAAAAAAAAGTCGCCATTTGGATTTTAATAGCCACATGCTTAAGAGTCTATGGATGAATAATTATTTTAGTGATTATTATGTTTCTATCATGTTAAATGTTTGGCAACGGTTCTTTTAACCCTAAAACATGGAGTGTGTAGCTTTTCATTTCTTAAACCATGTAGGAAACATCATGGCCATAATCCAGGATGACAATGTCAAGATTCATCAGGCGCAAATTGTGAAAGAATGGTTGTGAGGGCGCATGAAGAATCATTTTTACACATGAAACCTTAAATTCACTGGGATGTGCTGGAGGAGACTTTACAGAATGCTCGAGTCTTGCATCAATACAATATGTAGACCAAACATTGATGCACCTCTTGATGAAAATAAATGTTGTGATGTTATTTCCATCAAGAGGTGGATCAAAAAGCAACTTTTTTTTTGGCCAGGCAGTGTACAGTATGCAGTGTTAGAGGGCTTTGTTCAAAGTATGAACAACAAACACCTGAAAGAAAAAAACAGTTCTGTGTCCTTGATTTCATTGGTTGGCCAAAAACAAATCTACAAATATAACCACGTGCTAGGTCTCTACCTAATCCAAGAATTTATTCATGTATGAAGTATTCAGGTTAATATCAAAACTAAGAATTAGCCCATTGTTTACTGTGACTTTCCTCTATCTAGGTTGTGCTGAGATTAGGGGGACAGGACGTGACTGTGGGTGAGTGTGGTTAGACTGAATCAAGCGGAAAATCGGGGGGGATCGGGGCCTGTTTTCTGTCTTACATCTCTGTGAAGAACCAAACACCTGTAGTACTATCACTGGAGGGGAGAGAAAGCACAAAAAAAAGAGGTTTGGATGACAACATGGTTTTCTTAGCACCCAGTTAGCATGTGTAATAACATCAAAAGAGCCTTTTATTTTATTAAACATAAAGTAGGAACAGGCGACAGTTCTTTGTCCAGTTCCATTAACTAAATGAAATATGACTCCCAGTGCCGCACCGCAGGCATCTCGTGTTTCTGTGTACCTGCTTTTGTGGAAACACGAGCCGGCCGCATTAAAAATGATTCATGGCATTTATGTAACGCTGTCTGGCAGAACCTCGTTCTTTGTTTGTTGTTCTGCCGCGGCTTGGGACCATACAGGTTCTTTTCAGATGGAAATCTCCATATAAAAATAGCACTGATTTACATGTGTTTTATGAATGGTAACATGCAGCAGCATGGACTGTTTCTTTGATTTCACCTGGTGACGCTGTTTTAGATGTCGACTTTATTATTTTATTATGGTGCGCATGTGTTTGTGCATACCTGCGCAAGCTGGGGTCCATTTGAGCTTCATCCTGGATGAGTTCTGCCTCGCTCTGAGCAATCCTCATGGCCAGCTCTCTGTCCCTCCTTTCCTGCTCAAACATGGTCTGTCTCTGAGTCTCTTCCTCACGCTCCAATGCCAGCTGCATCTCAAGTTCAACCTGGAACAACATACATTCCCACAAATCAATAAAACGCACACACAAATCTGAACACCTTTGGCGTTTGCCACACCTGTGTCTTCGTTCAGTTCCAACTGGAGACACAAGCATACAAATGGGTGCCGGTGGGGGTGCCGACAGTAATGACCACATATTTGAGCTCAGAGCGATGATCTGTGGTGTGCCAAAGAAAAATCCGTATGAAGCAGGCAGCATCCCAGTTTAAAAAAAAAAAAAAAACACTTTTGGATGCCTGTTTGCTGGTGTCCTCAAGCTAAATTTTTGTTTGTGGACCATTTTCACCACACAGATGCTGATTGATTAGCTTCAGTTAAATTCTGCTGATAAGCAGCCAGCTAGAGCAGTACCAAACCAGGACTAATCAGCATAGCCCAGCCTGGAACAACACGGAAAGTCAAGACCCAATAAAATAGTTTGCCATTTCTGTCCTGTGTTGATGCATTTCCTGTTGAAACAGGAAGCCAGGAAGCACGTTGAAGAAGTTATCCCTTTTCTTAAAATAGTCAATATCTTTTTTTTCACATCCGTGAAATATTCTGTTCTATGGAAGCTTGTTTGTGCCACTAAATAAAAAAATTAAAGGTAATTGCGACTTTTTATCTCACAACTCTTACTGTTTTCTCGCAATTACGAGTTGTTAAGTCAGAATTGCATAATATAAAGTCAGAATTGCAAGATATAGTCACAATTATGCCGTTTTTTTTATCACGCAATTCTGACTTTATATCTCACAATTCTCAGAATTGCGAGATATAAACTCGCAATTGTGTGTTATGATGTGCAATTGTGAGGGAAAAAAAGGTTGACTTTTTTTGTTTATCGCTCACAATCCTTTATATCAAGCAATTCTGACTTTATAATTCGTAATTCTGACTTTATATCACACAATTGATTTATATCAAGCAAGTCTGACTTTATATCACACAATTGATTTATATCAAGCAATTTTGACTTTATACCTAGCCATTCTGACTATAACTCGCAATTCTGACTTTATATCAGGCAATTCTGACTTTATATCACACAATTGACTTTATATCAAACAATTCTGACTATACCTAGCCATTCTGACTATAACTCGCAATTGTGACTTTATATCAAGCTATTCTGACTTTATATCACACAATTCTGACTATAACTTGCAATTCTGACTTTATACCTACCCATTCTGACTATAACTCGCAATTGTGACTTTATAACTAGCAATTCTGACTTTATAACTCGCAATTCTGACTTTATATGAAGCAATTTTGACTTTATATGAAACAATTTTGACTTTATATGAAACAATTTTGACTTTATACCAATCCATTCTGACTATAACTCGCAATTCTGATGTTATATCAAGCAATTCTGACTTTACATCACACAATTGACTTTATATCAAACAATTCTGACTATACCAAGCCATTCTGACTATAACTCGCAATTCTGAATTTATAACTAGCAATTCTGACTTTATAACTAGCCATTCTGACTATAACTCACAATTTTGACTTCTTATCACGCAATTCTGAGAAAAAAAGTCAGAATTGTGAGATAAAAAGTCACAATTACCTTTTTTTACTTCATGGCAGAAACAAGCTTCCATACTGTACCATGCTACTTGCTAGTCAGAGGCAGGGACATCTTCATTCTAGAGAACATCTGAGAGCACAAAAGTTTGGATATGCCCATGAGTGCTAGATGAAGACATTTTTTACCGGTTTTCCTGAAAGAGAAAATTCATTTTAAAAGCCTATACCTGCTAAAACCCTGATTTTGCTGAATTTCAGGAAGGTTGCAGAAGCTTTTTGGTCATTACATTTCTCTGCGCAATCAACATGATGCTGTTTAAGGCAGGCTACAGAATTCCCTCAATCTCCCCATCCAGTGGCGTCTGGTACATCTGAGGAAAGAGAGATTAGCAAGGTGGCCCTGCCCCAGACACACTGTAACACATCTATAGCACTGCCCACTGAAAGGATATTAAGCCATTACACTTCCTGCTGTGTGCTGAGGTCTGATTAGGCATAAAAATGAGGCTGTACTGCAGCCAGCCGGCCTGGGATTCTACGTCTAGACTGTGCTAAATGGAGAAAAAAAGAAAAGACTAAAACAAATAAAATGAAAAGGATGGTTTTAGATGTGTAAGAACAGTCTGGGATGGAGTCCAGCAGCATGGTCCAAAAGCATAGGTCAAAACAGAGCAAGGAAGTGATTGAAGAGAAAAGCTTAGATGGAACATTTTCATCAGAGAAAACCTCAGAAAGAAAAATGATGCAGGCACTATTCTGAGGAAAAAAACAAGGCAGCTGAGGTGTAATGCCCATATACACAAAGACATATATATAGAGAGAGAGGGTTACAACACACACTGGTCATGATAAATCTGAGCTATGAATCAAACTGCTAAAAGCAGAAGAGACGTGGAGGAAAACAGAGTGATATATTATGGCCGAAAATAACAGTGATAAAGACTTTATAAGCAATGTGACAACAGTCTTTGAGTGAATTGCAAATGTTTTCAATTTCTTCAAGGATTCAAAAACAATTGTATTTTCAAGCCAAGGTGATAGAATAAACTTTGATCATTCATATATATATATCTTTTCAGAAAATGGAACACATATAATGCCTCAAAATAGAACAGAATCAGAATAAAATAGAGAATTGTAATAAAAATGTCACAGTAGTAGACTATAATAAAATCTCATTCATTAATATTAGTTCATGCATTTCTAGCATGAACAATTATCCACAACATTTTTATTAATTGTAATTGTTAAAAATAGAATTTTTCATTTTTGTGTGTTCAAAACAAACTGAATTTTCAAATAATGTTAACAGTAACTTTTCATTTAGATATGTATTAGTAAATGTTGAAATTAAAATTAACTAATATAATAAATACTGTGGAATATTTTGTGTAAATACTGTGTGTGTGTGTACATGTTTATATTACATTGTGTCCCCACAAGAATAGTATAGCCTGAAATCACCTACATTGTGGGGACCATCCAGCAGTTCCCACGAGGGGAATGAATTAATAAACATATTAAATTATGTTTTGTGTGATGGGTAGGTTTAGGGTTAGCATAGGGGGACAGAATATACAGTCTGTACAGTATAAAACCATTACGCCTATGGAGAGTCCCGACAAAGATAGCTGTGGCAAGCAGGGCGAGGCCAAGAGCCATGGGAACGGAGCGAGACCGGTGACGCAAGTGCAAATGCATGCACGCAATTGGCTAGCATCTGAGCTTGGGTATTTGCATAAGGAGATCTGATTGGCTGATGCCTGAGTTGGTGCTTGAAATGTTGAAAAAGATGAAATATGTTCAAATTCTGCCACAAGCAATGCCAGAGATGCGACGCATCGGAACCCACCATTCAGTTCTGCAATGCATGACGTCACCTATTTAAAGTAAATGAAAAGAGTTTACACCGATGCACTTACTCCTGGTTTCTATTAACATGGGGACAGGAGAGGTGTCAGTTAATAAATGGGAAAACAAAACCTTATTTGAAAAATTTTAAGTAATGCATGACTTTATTAGTTACTTGAAAAAGTAATCAGATTATATAACTCACGTTACTTGTAATGCATTGCCCCCAATACTGACTAAAGGTAACAGTAAGTTAGAATAGAATAGAATAGAATAGAATAGAATAAAAAGCAGCACAGAAGACTTTTAAGAGTGTGCAACAGTTTTCACTCAGCATGGGTACAAAGCGTCTCAGCAGGGCAATTCATCTAGAGGGAACAGCGCAAAGGAAGTCAGCCAAGCCCCAAACACAGCATCGCCATCAGTAGAAAGGGGACATAGGACTTTCACTCCACAGATGCAGCATAATCCAGCCCCAGGAGGTAGGCAGGGGCTGATGAATAAACCCGCAGGCCGCTGTGGCAGCTCAATACAGTCATGATTATGCCTGCAGAACAGCCAGTCTCGGTCGGCTCTGAACATGCCAGCGTGAGACGCAGTGGGCATTTGGTTTTCCGAAGGAGTCAGCGAAGGAGAGGAATCAATACACAGAGGGAGCGCGTATACACATACACACCTGCATGACTCGCTCTTCCTCTTCTCTTTTCTTTCTCTCCTCCTCCTCCTGTTTCCTCTTCTGCTCCATTTCGGCTTTCCTGATGGAAGAGAGATCGAGGGTGGACCATTAATGAGTTACTCCGACCTACGGGGAATTATTCCTCCTGATCAATGGCCCACAGGAAGAGACTTGAAAACACCCACATGTGGATTCACAATTGTCACACAGAGAAACGTGGACCACATCTAGTCTTTGTAGTGCAAGCGAGTCCCTTCAAAAGCAGCTGAAAATGAATAGTGCGCCGTGAGCTTTGTTCGCATTTTCATATCAAAAGACCTATATATTTATTTACATCTCACAAACAGCAAACAAAATCTGCCTTTCTTTGTACTTTGTTGATCAGGGATTCAGGTATTTATATATGCATCCTTGCCAACCCTGAGACCTTGAAAATAGGGAGACTTATGAGGATTGGGATTGGGGGTACAGTAATGATACAATTGCAGCTGAATATTTAGCTGCTCACATTGAAAGAGTGTGATTTGCATGACAGTGGGCCCAAAACTCCCAGAGAGACTTTTGGGTTTATAATTTGTAATTTACATCTTTAATTACAACTTATATTATTAGCATGATTCTTCAGAAATCTATGCAAGCTTGTTTACACCATGAAATAAAAAAAGATAATTGTGACATTTTATCTCAGATATAAAACGCTCGATTGTGAGACATAAACTCGCAATTGCGAGAAAAAAATTAAGAATTGTGAGATAAAAGTTGCAATTACCATTTTTATTTTTTATTTAGTGGCGAAAACAAGCTTCCATAGAAATCATACTAATACGCTGACAGGGTGCTCAAGAAACATTTCTGCTTAATATTTTTTTTGGAAACGGTGATATATATATATTTTTTCCCTTTCAGGATTCTTTGATGAATAGAAAAGTTCCAAAGAAAAGCATTTATTTATCTTCTTATAAATATCTTAAAATATAAAAATGTTATAAAATTTTATTATGAATTTCTTTACAATCACTTTTGATAAATTTAATGCATCTTGCTAAATAAATTATTTTTTTACTAAAAAAAAAACATCTTGACCCCAAACTTTTGAATGGTAGTACACCTATTTTTTAAGATTCATATTAGAGTACATCATTATCCTAACGCTTTATTTTCAGGTCTAAATTAGATTTTATTAAAATTAAGATATTAAATTAAAATTAAAATATGGTAAGTTTGTGTAATGGCGTATAAAAGTGAGCTTTAAACGAAGAACAACAACGTATTTTATAAATGGCAGTATTTCTTTTACTGGCAAGGCAGACAACATTCTTAAAAAGATTTCCACATAGAAAGTGCAAAGAACTTAAGGCTAACGCAAACCTGTAGTTGTTAATGCACGCCGACTGGAATTGTACAGCTAATGTTGGCTCTTATAAAAATATGAGGTAAAAGCAGTTTCTCTAAATCAGTAAAACGTGACTGTGATAAATGATCGTCATCTCATTATGTTCAGGGGATTCAGGCTCTTATTATTATTATTATTATTATATACAATATTAGTGTTATATGATATTATTAATAAAGCTCTTGCAGGGTGTTCTTTCTTGTAAGAATGGAGTAGCAACTTAGTATATCACCACTGCTTATAAAGCTGTGATCTAATACCATTTACAATACATAAAACCTCCTGCGAATGTTTGACATTTTTTACCTGTTGCTTAAAGGGGCTATATGTAAAATACAGAAACCCTTGTTATTAGTGACACCGGTGGCCGTAAAGTGAACTGCAACCAGGAACTCGCTCATGCTCGCACTCGTGCACATGTAAAATTCAAGAGACTGAACATGATTCAAGGTCTCAATATACTCATGGCGAAGTTCTTTTTCGTTCTTGGCTTAGAAGTAAAAAAGAAATTGGAAATACCTTTGCATTGATATACTTTTAACGAACATCTAGACAGTGCGTAAAACGTCACATCCTTTTGATTTTCCTGGCAAAAATGTCCCGTCACATAAAAACCAGACTACAGGCTTTCATAAACAACCTACGAAGTCAATGAATGATTTGTTTAAGTTTTGTTACACACTGGCAATAAAAAAAAACGATTAAAACATGAAAATTCTTACATATAGCCCTTTTAAATTAAACTGTGAGATGAGCTTCGTTGGAAAAAAAACACAGCAAATGTATAACATCGTCAACAATTAAATCTAATTTAGTAAACCATACGGAAGGGCTCCAGTGTGGACGGCCACATCAAATATGAAATGACAGAAGTTGCTGTTGTTGCATATACTGGAGTGGAACTAAATTTTTCTTTGACAAGACTATAAACATTGAAATATCATCATGACCTGATTTGTGAAACGATGACAGATGCTGTCCATGACAGCAGGCTCTGGAGAATGCATAAGAGAGAGCAGGTCAAGCCGAACCCTCCAGTGATATATTAATCTCTCTGCCAATCCCCTCCTACACCTTTTTTTCAGCTCCTGTTCTTCTTTCAAATGTGCTGGGGACTCTGACCTAATGTACGGTTCATCCTATTCGAAACTTGCGACGTGACTCACATGCGGCGGTCGTCTTCCTCCTGTTTGCGTAACTGCTCCTCCTCTTCACGTCTCTTCCGCTCTCTCTCCATCTCCTCCTGGATGCGCTTGAGTCTCTCCGTCTCCTCCTGCTCTTGCTTTTTCTTTTGCATTGAGGACAGGAGCTGCTCCGAGCGTTTCACCAGGCCCTCATATTCCTCCTCGATCTCCTTGCGGCTCATCACCGTGGACTGAGAGTAGAGATAAAAAGAGTGTTAAAACTGATTTAATTTGATTTATTTGAGTATATTTTAGTTATAATGTATGGAAGCTTGTTTCCATAATAAAGAAAAAACTTTTTACCTCACAATTTTGAATTTTTCTCACAATTGCAAGTTTATAACTCAATTCTGACTTTTTTCTCAGAATAGTGAGATATAAACTCACATTTGTGAGATATAAAGTCAGAATTGCGTGATATAAAGTTAAAATTGCGAGCTATAAAGTCAGAACTGTGAGAAATAAACTTGCAATTGCGTGTTATAATGTCCAATTGTGAGGAAAAAGTTAATCTCTCACAATTCTGACTTTATATCTCGCAATTGCATGTTATAAAGTCAGAGTTGTGAGATACAAACTCACAATTCTGAGAAAAAAGTAAAAATTTTGTGTTTATATCATGTAATTGCGAGATATAAAGTCATAATTGCAACTTTATATTGCAATTCTCACTTTATATCATGAAATTCTGAATATATATCACATAATTCTGACTTTAAAGCACGCAATGTCGAGTTTAAGGCTCACGATTCTGAGAAAAAAGCAAAGAAAAATGTCAACCTTCTTGTCTGCTTTGCCAACATATAAAAGAAATTTTAAAGGGCAGTGTTTTAGCAGACTCATTCAAATCAGTAACTTGTCTTTTTGAGCTATTCATTAAAAGAACTGTCTCATGAGAATAATTCTTTCAGGAATCAGGCAACACTGGTCAAACTGTATGTTTTTGAAAGAAGAGGCTCTTAAGAGTCACTTGTTCAGACTTCACTGGTTGCTTTGTATGTTGAACTCAATAGAAAGACAAACTCATAAGACTTCCTTTCTTCTGTGAAACACAAAATGAGAGCTTCAATTTTCGATAAAATAAAAGTGGATGTTGATTTATACTGCCAAGCTCCAAATAGGCAAAAAAAGCTCCATAAAAGTATCATAAAGGCATTTCATACCATTGAAACAACAGCCATTAACTTACCATGGCCACAGCTTTTCAAGGGTGGGTATTCTATCTATGTCCGTCAAAAATGTTCGAAATGGGATAAATCTACCTCCAAAGAGCACTATCATGAGAACAATCATGGCACCATTTTGAAGGGTCATTCCAAACGAAAGTGCACAAAACTGGCCACTTCAAGAGGCCGCTCGAAAAGAAGAAGGTTCGAAAGGTACAACTGATGTATACTTCGGTCTCATGGTTCTTTGTGCAGGTTTAATTTGTTTGGCAAGAAAAAAATGGTTGTGACAGATTCAGAGTTCGACTTCACAAGTATACAAGTATATGTCTTAAACATTGGATATGTATATATATATATATATATATATATATATATATATATATATATATATATATATATATATGTATTTATTTTAGGGGTGTAACGGTACATGAATTCATCCTAAACCGTGTATTACGGACGTCACGGTTTGGTTCATAGTTAGTCACAGGTGATACACACTCCAATCCAGAAGCGTCTGGATTGAATGCGTCTTTCTGCACTCATGGACAAAGGACAAAGGACAATCCTTTGAAAGGCTCAGAGCGGAACGTGGAAAATTAAGTATAGGAGGTTTGGGCTTAAGCTTTGAAAGTTAAAAATAGTTTAATAGTTCCTAATGCACAAGTTTTATTGTTCATTATTCTGTTTATTTTGTACTTTTATCACACAAGATGCTTTACAGTTTTTTGGATGATTGTGACCAAATACCTTTTGTTTGTTTTTTTTATGCAAATAATATGACCTAGAGTGCATACTGTTTACTGCTTAGTGCTTAATACACAAAGGACCGGTTTCACAGACAGGCCTTAGCTTAAGCCAGGATTAGGCCTTACTTCAATTAGGATATTTAAGTAGCTTTTATAAACGTGCACTAGAACAAAAACATTACTGGTGTTCATCTTGAGACAAAATGATGGCAGTGACATATTTTAAGATATATTAGTACAAGTTGCTTTTAGTTAAAACAGCACAAACATGCATTTTGTAAAGGAGGGTAAGGAAGGATATACTGTACCAACTAGGGGACTAAATGCTGCTAAATGGAAAAAACTGTAATTTGCATTACTGTCTGTTCAAAATAAATGAAACCTAGCATTGTGGATTTGTTCCTTTGTCTGGTAACACTTTCGTTCAGGGTCCAAATCTAACTATTATCTAGTTGCTTACTAGCATGAATATTACTAGGATATTGGCTGTTTATTAGTACTTATAAATCAGATATTAATGCCTTATTCTGCATGATCATATTCTACATCCCATAATCCTAACCAATACCTAAACTTAATATGCAGTAATTAGGGGTTTATTGAGGCAAAAGTCATATTTAATATAGTTAATAGTGAGAATAGGACCCTAAACTAAAGTGTGACCATTTTTCCTATAGCATCGAAATCGTACCGAACCATGACCCCAAAACCGACATACATACCGAACCGTGACTTCTGTGTACGTTACACCCCTAAATATATATATATATATATATATATATATATATATATATATATATATATATATATATATATAAGATTAAAATTTCATTGTTTTAATATTATTTATATTATAATCTATATGTATCATTATAATCAAATGTATATTCTATTTTAAAGAGTGTAAATGCATGAGGGTTCAGTTTGCATGAACATGTGTTATATGGTATGTACAGGGAAGGAGAGATCATTTTGGCTTCATAGAAATGTGTGTACGTGTATTGTGAAAGGGTGCACATGTTGCATATGTTTCTGCTGATGCAGGGGCTCCATGATGTAAACAACTGATGTACAGTATTCCCTATAAGGAAGTAGAATGTGTAAGCATGAAGTATACGTTCCATTTTAAAGAAACCAACTTGTTTCTTTACCTTAAAATGAATTTTAAGATCTCTAGTCATGGTATATAAGATCAATGTAACACACTGCCCCCCCAGAGAAGAGAAGCCCAGAGAAGAGAGGCACATGAAGCTGGCTTGAAGACATAGAATAAACTTCTCTCCTGACACACAATAAAAGTTTTCCTTCGCAAGGCAACTTGGTATCCGGTCCTGTGATTCAACTATACGGGGACAAAAGCTGTAATTTCAGATCAACAATATATATATATATATATATATATATATATATATATATATATATATACACATATATATCAGAGTACACCGTAGTGCAACAACGGCACGTCCTTAATTGGCTCGGCAAGATGATACAGAAGTGCTTTCCAAGGAACAGTGTTTTGGTCCCCTACACCCTTCACCTCTTTGATGCTCTCACTCTGGAGGGTAAACCCATTGAAAGGATTAGGGCATAAGGGATGAGCCCTTTGGAAAGCAGGGACAATGATATCGAGAGTCAGCTCGTTTGCTGTTGATTTTGGAATTAACTGATTAAAATGTGGTTTATCTTCATGCAAAAAACAGAGGGCACGAGCTTTTGCATCAGGCAATGTTGGAATACTAAATACAAAAGCAGATGATGTCAAAACCTGTCAAAAAGTCGGACAGTTGATACGTCACATATTGAAAAGAAAGGGGGGAAAAGTGTAGCATGCAAACGGGCTAAATAATCACTGAAGTTTAAAATGAATGAGATTCAATATCATGAAAAACAACAAGCGCTATTTAGACTATTTCCCCTTTTTAAAATCTATTTGTTATTTGTAAAAGCAGAGAGACGTTACGCTTTTGGAAGGTCATTCAAAAGTGCAGTTGTTCATGCAGATTCTGATGTAAATGTAAATGCAGTTTGATTGGCTTTTTGGGTAGTTGGACATTTATTTGATGTCAGGTCAATTAGAAGGCTATATACCAAGGACAGACCCAAATTTAAGTTACTCTCCAAAAATATTCTCATTAATGTAATGTAATGCTTGTTTTAAAAACATAATGCCTTTGCACTGAAGATGCACAGATGTGTACTTAAAAACATGACTGCAAATGTGATTTTTACTGACAGAAAGATTTTCTGTGAATAACTTAAATTTGATTGATTGCTCATTGTTTGTTATAAGAAGACTTACAATATAGTGTCAGTTATATATTTTGCTTTTATGATGCTTCATTGTATGATGATTCATTATATGGTAAACAGCCTTAGTGGGGAAAAAAACTATACCAAAATATATTTATTTCATACTAATACTACTTGTATACTACAAATCCATTAATATATTTACTAACATCTTGCTTGAGACTTACTGATATAAATATTATAATTGAACTTTATTTGGAGTACTTAGTTGCACAATGCACATCTCTTAATATTATTCCTAAAAAGTGTTTCAATATCACTAATAATAAGGATTGTGTGATCTTTGTATAATATCAGTCTTTAAAAGCAAAATATTTAAAGTGTACCTAAAGTATACTTGCAATAGTTCCATTTTAGCACAACCAAACATACTTAAGTGTATTTAGTTGCATTTTACTTTCGGATTAACTAAAGTATATTAAGTACAAAATTAGTTGTTTCAATTTAGAAGACTCTAAGTATACCAATTTAATTTATTAATTGTGCCAAAGTACAATTGCAGGGTATTTATATTGATAACAAAGTAAATGTATTTGTAGTAAACGTAGCATTTAAATATTGTATTTCAAATACATTTTAGTATATTTTTCACTAGGGAGAAGCTAGGACATTATGCCTAAATAAATACCTCCTCAAGAATGAAAGAAAATAAGAGGTTGGAAAAACATTAGGGTGAGTAAATGATGACAAATGATGACAGGACGAGCCACTTTGTTGCACTCTACAGTAGCGGCAGGTGCTTCGTTAAAGAAAATTGAACAGTTTCACATTTCGAAGTGAAGAAAGTTGCGGCAACTCAGTGGTTACTCGTCAGCTCGACGACGGGACGCATGCACCGCAGTTGTATTAATATCCTGCAGATATTCATTAAACCTGGATGTGGATTTCTGTGCCATCTGGCAGAGCACCAGAGTAGTGTGGAGGGATGCGAGCATTGTGAATGATCATTGTACCGCGGGGGGCAGGGACTCAATGACAAGGTCCGTCTCACCCCCTAACGCTAGATGAGTTAGCGCAAGCGTGTTGAATGACAGCCATTGACACAATCTCCGTTATTAGCCAGGGAGGCCACAGTAATCTCCAGTCCAGATGGTAAGGTAATAGAAGGCATTGCCAATCAAAAGCCAGATGCTAATCAAAAAGTACTATGCTAATACAAAGAGGGCTATCACGGGCGCAGAAGTGCAGAGCGCATCTCATTTAGAGGGAGGAATGGAGTGTTCAGGTAGAAAAGTTTCAGCTCTGGTGCCAGCTATCTATCAGGGAGAGGGCACAATGTCTCTCGAGCACCCTGTCAATAATGCACTCCGAGTCTGACAGATGAGGTTGAGCTCCACATAGAGAATACAACAATGCATATACTGCATTCAATCAGCCGCAGCTGAAAGTTCGGGGAAAGGAAAGAAATCAACACTAGAAATGGCATAATGCGGCAAAACCTTGAAAATCGACTTGATAGCGTGTGGTGTGAATGCCAATGATGATCTGCTGACAGAAACTCATTGTCAGACTGTTGATTTGCATACTTTGTATTTATTTACTCTGCTGTTGAGTGCTAGATTCTCCGCAGAATGAAACGAAAAGCATGGGCACTCCTTCGTTGGGTGCTAAAAGAGAGAGACTCGAAGCTGGCAGACAATTCAAGCCATAGCTTTGGGCCGTCTTCATCAAGACATGGAAAAACACACACCTGTTGAATTATGCATGGAAACTGATAGGAGAACGAAGACTAAGAAAAGAGCTACAGCGCGTAACATCATTATTACGCTGGAGAAGGTGAAAGGGGGGTTTGTAAACCCTGGGCGGTTTTCCAGTGGAAAACCTCACCTTGATCTTAGCCATGAGGGCATCGGTGGAGGCGGCCAGTTCCTCGACCTGTTTGCTCATTTCCTGTTTACCCTCTTTGAGTCCGTTCACAGCCTCGGTGAACTTCTCCATCCTCTTCCTCAAATTTTTCACCTTCACCAGGCCATCAATGCTGCAATTAGAATAGGGACAATGGTGTTTAGTTTTTGTTCAGTCCATTAATTTATTAAAAAATAAATAAATAAATAAAAAACATCTTTTGTACACGATTAGCAAGGTTCTTTTGTTGTTGTTGTTGTGTTTTTTTTTTTTTACTTCTATATTAAATTTCATCTTGATATTGCATAATTTCAGGGGCATAAAGTCACAAATGTCAAGGTCAAATAAGTAAACTTGTGTTTTAGAATGCGCCGCTCCGCATTCACAGAGTTTTGCGTGATCGCAAAATCAAAAGCGAAAGTAAAACGCGAATGTGCATTCAATACCCCGCATTTTTAAATGCATGCATTCAAATATCTCTTCAATATGAAAGCTATTTAAAGCTAGGCTGTGTTGTTGTAACCATCTTTAAGTATGTCTCAAGCTTGAAGAAAAATTTGGCCTCTATTTGCACTTTGAATATTCAGACACTTCTTTGAATATGGTTGCACTTATTGTTTACACTTAATAAGACTTAATAAAGACTGTTTTTATTTCTATGATCAATTTGTGGAAAGGAGTTTAGTTAGGAGGTCAAAAGATGTAGAGGCTCATAAATCATGTCCAGTAAAGTATGAAGAGACACTTGTGAAATCATCCAGGAGAGAAGCCAGTCACTTGAGTTTGTGGCAAAAGCTTTTACAGTGCTCAAGTATTGTAGTTGTTTACTGCATATGAAAATTCATACTCAGAATGCAAAACTGAAATGACATTCATCACAAGATGATTAGTTAAAACATTTCAAATGCACCTTCAGACTATTTTTCTAGTCATGTATTTCATCAAGGACTTCTTAAAATATACTGTGTAAAAATTGTCTTGTCTCGTTCTTGTGAACTCAATCATGTCTTGTGAGTGAACTATCTCATCACAGCCCTAATATATATATATATATATATATATGTATATATTAGTATACAATAGTATATAATAGTATAATACATTACATTAGTATAATATGTATATATATATATATATATGTATATATGTGTGTATATATATATATATATATATATATATGTGTGTATATATATATATATATATATATATATATATATATATATATATACACACATATATACATATATATATATATATATATATATATATAATATTTGCTTTTTGTTTTTTCCCCCCAAGGTGTAACAAAAGTATTTCTTGAAAATGGTATACATTATTTAACTAGGCGAGGTTCAAAACTTACATTTAAAAAAAAATCTTTACCTTCTACATTGTGAAAATAAGAGGTGTAATGTGTATACATACCGAGACTTGTGTCTTCTTTTGCACAGCCACATGCGAACAGTCTTCTGAATCTTGATGCAAGCACTGGCCCTGTAGTTCATTTTGTTCCTCACTGTGGCGAGTGAAAGATAGAGGAAGAAGGTGTTTACTCATCAACAGCATCAAACTGTAACACTGCAAAGATGAATGGAAGGGTGTGGGATGCTTATGATTGCTTTTATGAAAGGGAGTGTGTAGGGGTTATGAAGGGTGACGTACATTTAATAACTGACAGTGTGCACCACTGGACCTTCTTCCAGCGGCTGCACACCAGCCACTTATTGACCCGTTTTACAAGCTCAGCCAGGTGGTCAGGATCAGACTTCATGATCTGGTCAAACTCTGCAAACTGAGGCAAACACACACACACGTTGAGATTTATGTAGCTGAATTCAGATTTACGAGGTTACCATGTGTGAAAGCTTAATGAGACAGGATAGCGGTTTTAACAGTCTTCTATTATTCCAATCCTCATGAGAAATATTATGAGAAATTATCACCTTCCCGGGGCGGAAGAAAACCCTGGTCAAGCCAAACTTGTAATCGTTCTCGTTGAGGCCCAGTGCTTTAAACAGAGCCTGCAGGAGGAGACGATACAATCAGACAGTGGAACGCATTTTATTAAATGATTCTCAGACATCAACAAGAATGGCACTATAGCCTCGGGCCAGTACGCTATTAAGTTTCAGTGCGTTTTCATTTTTTTTTTATGCCTTGTAAAAGTAAACATTTGGTTTTCTGTGCTGATTTTTTAAACATTATTATGAGAGTGACTTGTACGTTAGAATCATTTAGAATGATTTGAAAACAATAATCAAATCAGTAATGTTTAATAGCTTAAGTGTTTGTGAAGTTTATAACTGTCAAAGATCATCACAGTGAAACAATTTTCCAGCTGTTAGAGCCACTTTAAAACAAATTGTTGTAAATATTTTTTGGTTTGTTTGGGAGGAAAAAAACATTTAATGAAAAATAAAAATACAAAAATGCAATGCCTCTAATATGTGTTTGAATGAAAATCTGTCCTGGCAGAGACAGCAGAAAATAATCCCTTTCTGTTGAGCCTTGATTACACTCTAGACATTACATTACATGCATGACGCAATCATAAAAATGAAGAAGTCATTTTCAATAATTTAATTACTCATTAATTACAGCCTGCTCATATACTGTACAAGCATGGAATCCAATTGTACATTTTATGATGAAGTAAATACTTTATATTTAACCGGGGGCGTTTGATTAAAACGCAATTTGACTTCCAAACGTATCTGTACATTTGATGATACACCGCTATCATTTATCATGGAAATCAATGAGGGATTACTCTGTGCGTGCTTTGGAAAGTGGAAATGAAAGGTCATAGTCTTTTCTAAAAAATAATCCAGCTAGCCATCATCGATCATGCTAATCCTAATTATGTACACAAGAACAACAGATGAATGACAATCAGAATAGAATGAGATGCAATGATAAAGATCAAAATAAACAAAAGACGTTTACTTTGCAAAAGAGTCGAGGATCAAGCCTTGTGAGCTTGTTGGGCATGTACTGCTTGTACATGTTGTAAAGCTCATGAAACGGAGCTCGGGAAGGGAAGCCGCCCTGCATCAGGTCCAGCACTGATACCATGCCTGAGAGGAGAAGAGAAGTACAGATAATGGAGCCAGTGAAGATACAGGATTTGCTGTATTGAAGGCTGGAGTTGAAGCATGAACAAAGTTTAAAAGAAGATTCAACATCTTATTCTTAGTAATGTGCAGTCAACCTGTTCCTGAACACTGTGTGCTTGCCTTTACAAAATAATGTTTGTAATTTTTTTATTTTGACAGAGTTCTTTTGACATAAGATTCTCTTAAAATTTAAGAGTTCTTTTGACATAATAATGTTGATCATTACATCAACTTAACATCATCTGTAATTTAAACTCAAATTTCAATTTTCATTTTAATTGGCTTTAAATATATATATATATATATATATATATATATATATATATATATATATATATATATATATATATATATATATATATATATATATAGTTCCCAGCATGCTTTGATTATGACTGGATAAGGAGAATAAAAGTTGAAATGAAGTGTTAATTTATTCATTTCTAGTGAAGAACTAGAACTTGACTTTCACTCTCCAGAACATTCTCCTTCACTGATCCCTGCTGGTGGAATGATCTCCCTACTTTCATCAGGAACGCAGAATCCCTGGCAATATTCAAGAGACAGCTGAAAACTCATCTCTTCCATGAGCACTTAATCCCCTCATAAAAAAAAAAACCCTATCCTTCCCTTTTCCCTTCCTACTCTAGCTTATGGTACTGAGCAATGTATGAAACTTGTATTGTGAGCACTTCCTGTGTCTATTTGCCAATTCATGAAGAATCGCTTGTTTGTATTCCTCACTTGTAAGTCGCTTTGGATAAAAGCGTCTGCTAAATGACTAAATGTAATGTAAATGTAATGAAGGGAAAGACCTGTTTTAGAGTTTAATGCTGTTATGTTTGACATTTAAAAGTGTTTCTGTAATGTTGAAGTTTTTGTGGTTACCATTGTGCTGAAGGGTATATTCATGAAGGCAAGCACTACACTGACTTTATAAGCAATGACTGCGCTAATGCCAGTGACAATTATTTCTTACTTGTTCATTAAATATACATGTTAAATCAGATATATAAGCATGTTCTATGATAGCTGTTGATTTGAACTGGTTCCAGGGCAACAACTCTGGTAGTTGGAGTGCCTAAATTTTGTTTTTGAGTAATCAACTTAAAAATTTGTGTTTATGCAACAAAATATTAAGTTCCTCTAACTCAACGTAGCTTGCTGGTTGAACGTAAATTCACTCAAAGTGGTCATAACTCAAAAAAATTGATGCAGAACTGTTGCGTTAATTTTTTTTGCTGAGCCAACACATTATTTTTTAGTACTTACATGTTAGTAGGCAAATAGTTAACAAGTTGAGTCTACATTTACCTTATGTGATGCACAACTAGTCAACAAAGGTACCAAACTAACTGGCTAAATGACATGTCAGTGCAACTTCTAGGATATACTCTTCTTATGTCTTTTGCCTGAAAACTTATATCTAAAACTTTGCTAACAGCCTATAAAACGCAATAACACAAACCTTCAAAACACTCATGGTAACGCCACCTCCAATAGATAATGAAAAATCAGTGGAGCTCACATTTAATATGGCCGCTCTATAGGCAATATTGTTAAAAATAAGAGTGCTTGCAATTTATGATTGCTGTGTATTTGTGATGGATTTTCTTAAATTGAAATATGTGAAGCATTACCACAAGTGCTATGAGATGAATTGGAGAGTGAAAAAAATACACCTATGTAATCATATACATACCTGAGCACTGCAGCTGAGACAGAATCTGAGCTCCTTCAAACTGGTGGCTCACCATCTTCAGATTAGGCTTCACACAACGGATGAAACTAGAGCCCTGTGCAATGCATACACGAGAAGTTATTACATTTCAACCAAGCACAAACAATATTATATTTGTAGTCAGAATGACAAAACCATTGTCTAAATGGCCATAGGGTCTAGGATATTGCAGATTGGAACACAGAAATAAACTATAGCAGGGTACATTTTTTTAGAGTTAAACGTTCAAAAAGTCTCTTATGCTCACAAAAGGTGCATTTTTTTTTTTTTTTTTTTAAATCAAAAATACAACAATAGTACACAACATTAATACTGTAAAACATTATTAAAATAATGGTTTTCTATTTTTAAAATGTTTTAGAATGTAATTTATTCATGTAGTTGTAAAAGCCATTATTCCAGTCGTCAGTGTCACAGGATTCTTTAGAAATTATTCAAATGTGCTGATTTGGTAAGAAACATTTCTTTTTATCCCTTTCATGCATGAATTATCTTAACCTCAATCAGGAAATTTTCCTATGTGTTTATTTTTTTATTTTTTGCTCTCAGGGCATGAAAAACATGATTTGAAATAATTTTGTTCCACACATATTTTTCAAAGAGATTTTCAGATGTCCAACTGAGTGGACTGTATGCTGTATTTAACTGAAGAGATACTGTATTAAACATAATACAGTAATAACACACCAATATTGTGTGCTTTTAACAAACCAATGAATAAAATTATATAAAATCCTGTGAAAACTATAAAATATGTACAAAAATATTGCAAATGCAACTGAACTTCATACAAGCTGACGTTTGTCTTTGATATCAGAACATGAAGACGTGATTCCATCAGAGACCTCTACAACATGTCAAAGTACAACTGTGGAAACCCAACTCAGATTATGTAGAAAATGCTCACGCTCCCTCCAGTCTACTGGAGCATGTTGATTTATCCTTATTAGCTGATAATTCTGATTATGTTCAAGATGAACACATTTCTATCATAGCTCTCCTTTGAAAAAACCTAGCAATCAGGTGTTTTCAATCTCATCTTAAATGAGCAATGTTGGGGGTACCGCATTACAAGTAACATGCATAATGTATTCAGATTACTTTTTGATGTTAAGAGTAAAGTAATGCATTACAAGTAACATGCATAATGTATTCAGATTACTTTTTGATGTTAAGAGTAAAGTAATGCATTACAAGTAACGTGCATTACGTAATCAGATTACTTTTTCAGTGTTACGAGTAATGCATTACAAGTAACGTGCATTACGTAATTAGATTACTTTTTTGATGTAACGAGTAAAGTAATAATTTACAAGCAACGTGCATTACGTAATTAGATTACTTTTTTGATGTAACAAATAAAGTAACAAATTACAAGTAACATGCATTACATAATCAGATTACGTTTTTAGTGTTACGAGTAGTGCATTACAAGCAACGTGCATTACGTAATCATATGACTTTTTTGATGTAACGAGTAAAGTAACGCATTACAACTTTACAAGCATTATGTAATCAGATTGCTTTTTTAATGTAAGGAGTAAAGTAACGCATTACAAGTAACATGCATTACATAATCAGATCATGTTTTCAGTATTACGAGTAATTCATTACAAGTAACGCGCATCATGTAATGAGATTACTTTTTTGATGCAACGAGTAAAGCAATGCATTACAAGTAATGTACATTACTTGCAATAACTTGTAACGTACATTACATATGTAATCATTACTTTTTTGACGTTAATGCAAATTACATTCTAATAACACAAATACATTTATTTACAGTCAAAAAAGTAACTGCAGATGAAGTATTTAAAAAACAGCTACAGTAAGAGTATGAATTGTAGCTGAAATATAGCTAGTAATGCATGATATCCACTTTAGTTAACAGATGATTAATCAGAATTTTCTCACAATCTAAAAACAATATTTGGAAAACTATTCATAGATATAGCTTGATTCTACAATATTTTTTTCACCTGCAAGAATCTCCTAGGATAGAAGGAATGGATGGATATTCCGGAACAACTTGACATTTCTGACTGGCCATCGGCCATCTTGGTTTGGAGAAAAAAAAATCAACATACAACGACTTGCCACTTGGTGGCAATGTATATGATGATGCACTAGGGTCCACTGTAAGGGCTGATGTGCAAATATGCCATCAAAACCCATGCATATGCAAGAAAATGCTTTTTGAACAGCCATCCAATATAGTGACCTCTATGCATTAAAATGTTAAAAAGAGTTGTGCTGCTTAATGTTTTTGCGGAAACCGTGAAATACTTTTTTCAGGATTCTTTGATGATGAAAGATCAAAAGAACAGCATTTATTTAAAATGGTGTAGAAATATTTTGTAACATTATGCATGTCTTTACTTTTCCTTTGAAACATATTAATGCACCCCTGCTGAATAAAATTAAAATAATAATAATAATAATAATAATATTAAAAACTTACTAACCCCAAACTTTTGAACAGTAGAGTAAATGGGAGACCATAGCAAATATAATTTGTGTTTCCACTATTACATTTCTAAAACTACAACAAAAAATTGCATCAGTATTGACTAGTAGTTTTTGTTTGTTATTTAATGCCAAAATAATATAACTTTCCATTTAACAAAATAAATATAAAATGTCTGCTAGATTTACTTTTTTTGCATCATCACAGACTGTGAAAAAAGTTCACAGCATATTCTGGCCAATTTAGACAGGAATATACAGTCTTACTTAAATGCAGAGCAAGCAACTATATTTTGTTTATTTTACTAGTGCCATAAATCAGCGATTGTTGTGTTACATTATTTACATTATTTTTACATTATTTACATTATTTGTGCCTCCTGGTTTGTGGCATGCATTAGACACACTCAGTAATAACTAATAACCAAAACAAGCCGCTATCATTTTTATAATTAATTAATGTACAAAATTAAACACATTACTCACCGTACTGCGAAGCTTTTCCAGTAGAAGGTTCAGTTGGGTCTATGAAATTTGATCAGAAAATAAATGTGAGATTGAGTCCTGTAAATTTTAACACATTCTTCACACACAGTTGTAGAATTTTGCTGCCATGCAAATAGTATCACAGATTTTGGCATACAGGAAGTAACAGGCATGCATTTTGCTGGTGATTGGTCCAATTACAAAGATCTTTTCTACAAGTTCAATATATTATGGTGAAAAATGACAAGGTGATGTGTTTGCAGAGTGAGAGCTCTCTTACAGTATGAATTCCTTGTGAATGCTTTCTTCAGGAATGACATGACACACAACTACAGCAACTAAAAATGTGGCAGCCACATTCAAACAAAGATGTGGCAAGAGACCGAGTTGGTGAAAGAGGTCGGAGGAGAAGGTTGGGAGAAACTTGAGATCTACATGTGTTTATGACAGGTTGTAGGTTACGCTGTGGTGCCGGCACTGAATATATCAGCCAGGCTTACCCTACAAAAGCTTCAGTTTTTTTTTCACATTTTTCCTTGTTTCTCTCTTTCTACATTTATTTCAGCCCCAGAACTTTTCACAGGGAAAGGTTGAAGAAACAGGAGAAGGTCTAAGAAAGGAGGATGGAGAAAGGGCAAAAGTTAGAAGGAAAGGAATTAGATCACCAGGTAAGAGATCAAATGTCTCTCTCAAAACCTTTTAAAAGCTACAACTACCAAGAAGAACAAAAAGAAAACAGTGATCTATCTAGCCAGATAAACAAAAACTACAGTGGTACAAAGACAAAGCCTTGAGCAACTCCTAATCTGAGGAAAGCCTGTAGCCTTGAGGGCTTACATTTTTTTTGTCATATCTTCAGACTTATTAATGCCTTTGACAATGTGTATTTTCTGGCTATCATGAGAATATAAGTTCAAAGTTAAAGGGTAGATTCACCTTGAATTTGTTTCCCACACTGATAAAGCTGAGTTTGCCAGCTTTCTGCTTTGAGTCCTTGGAATTCGAGTTGTTCTCAAAGAGATCCCGGACAAACTTGTCCTTCGACTCACACACCAAGCTCTCCAAAGACATGTGGAGGGCGTCATTATTCTTCTCCACAAACTGGGTCTGCTCACACACATACACAATTCACACGCGCACACACACACACACACACACAAAAAAACATAGGGCATAGAAATAAACAAAGTCAACCTCACAAAAACCCAACAACTTTACCAAAGGGATTCCCCTAAGTCCCAAAATGTTTTACAATGTGGCAGAAATTAATTAACCTAAGTTAAAGACGGTCACGTTACAGAACTAAAACAATAAAATGTTTTCTATACACAAAAGGATTCAGAATGAACTGAGTGAAATGGGACCTTACAGTCTCATAGCACACAGCGCCAGCGAAATGTCTTATGATGAAACCTTCATCATCTCTCAAATTCCTGTGGATTGTAAGCTTCGACTTCCTGGGCACCTGAAAAAAAAAACAGCCCATACAGAAATTATACTTTCAGCAGAATCCATCTTTGCAACTGTATTTTTATGACTTCCTTCATATTTAGGTCATATTTAAACCCCATAAATCAAAAGAAATAACATTGTGACTTTCAGGGCTTGACATTAACTCATTGCTCACCAGCCACTTCGGCTAGTGGTTTTCCAAAGTTACTTGCCATTCAGCATTTTCACTGGCCACAATTTTTGACATTAATACCATGGGGAAAAACTGCCATATAAATATTTTTAATATGATCTCAATTTGGCAGCAGGTATATTAAGCCGCTGTCACTTTAAGACCTAACACATGGATCCATTATACAGTTACACACGTGTTAAAACGTGTTTACATGAATATTAAGTTCTGCAATAATTGACATTATTCTGTGTGTATTTGACTGTTTAAGCGCTAACAGAGAGGCTGCTTAATGCTCGCACACTTTGGCTTTGAGAGAGCGAGAAAGCATAGCTGGTATCGAGTGTCGGAAAATTAGTACTCAAAGAGTTTCAGTATCAATATGTATTGAATATCAATATTTTTACAATATTGCGCTTGGTTTATAATTGCAGATGACTTTTTAAAAGACTACAATTGAAAAAATTGGTCACACTTTACAATAAGGTTCATTATTTAAACATTAGTTAATGCATTAACTAACATGAACTAACCATGAGCAGTACATTTGTTACTGTATTTACTAATCTTCGTTAACGTTAGTTAATGAAAATATAGTTGTTCATTGTTTGTTCATGTTAGTTCACAACGCATTAACTAATGTTAACAAGATTTTAATAATGTATTAGAAAATGTTGAAATTAACATTAACAAAGATTAATAAATGCTGTATAAGTGCAGTTCATTATTAGTTCATGTTAACTAATGTAGTTAACTAATGTTGTTAACTAATGTTAACTAACGAACCTTATTGTAAAGTGTTACCAAAAAATTATATTTAGGATATTTATAATTTAAAATTTAACCCACCAAAGTGCCTAGTAGGAGTGACAGCGTTACAAATTTTCTGAAATGGCACAATCCCTTGAGCTTGTTTATGTTTGCTGATCAATAAAATGTGAATAAAAGCCTAAAATAAATCTGTTCATCATACAAAGCAATGAACCGTCAAAGTGTCAATTCTGTAGCATGTCTATGGAGGGACAGAAAGCGCCCAGATTTAATCAAAAAGATCTGCATTTGTGTTCTGAAAATGAACGAAAGTGTGCAATGACATGAGGGTGAGTAATTAATGACAGACATTTTCATTTTTGGGTGAACTAACCCTTTAACCTCAAAATTCAGATAATAAGAGAATCACTACTAAATGTGCTGAGATGAGATTAAGTGGCATCTACGGTCAAAAGGAAAATGAAAGGAAAATTACTCCATCTTACACTAAATATTAAGCTACTATTTGAACAATCCTTTAAGATAACTTCAGGAAGATACTGAAGGCTCAAACTAAATCCAGAAATTACTTGGAAATACAGATATGACTTGGATGTTGGAAAGAACCAAACCATAGCTTACAGTGAGACGGAAGTGATCTTTGTGCTTGCTGTGAACTGCCTCTGCAAAGTGCTGATCACTGGGCTGAGGAAGACGGTTCTCCTCATCCAGAATATCCAAGACACCCACCAGCTTTGCCTCAACCAGATCTGCAAAGCAAAGTCACAGTGAGATGTACGGGACTGATGACGGAAACTTTCCATGCGAATGAAAATGAGGTGAATAGCGAATTAATATATTCAATCCCCCTGCAGAAGGTATTATCCAAAGTGAGGCAGAACTCAGCAAGTTTAATGGACGAATGCAAAGTCGGTGGGCACACATGGACCTTTTTGATAATCAGTGCGAAGACGTTCGTCGTATACATAATTCATCTGAGACGTGCGCAGGTGACAGAGGTGCGGACGCAAGCGCAGTCGTTTATTTGCATGAGCAGACACCAGAGTATAAATGTGAGGTGATTGATGAGGAGACATGCGGGGAAAGGACCTGCGTGTCCATTTGGAAGTCACAAGGACATGTGTTGCATCACTATCAGGAGAATTAGGAAAAGCAGAGCTGGCGATTGGAAAGCAAGTCTTTCCCCTCAGAACAGAAGTGACATCTGCGATGCAGGTGTAGCGTTCCTAATTTTTTCACCGCATCAGAGGCAATGTGTTATGTTAAGCCACCTGCATGCTGTGCAAACTCAAACAAGCTGTTGAGTTTTGACAGCTTGGGAAAAAAAAAAAAACCACAGGTGGTTTCTTTTGCAATGCAGAAGAGAAAGATCTTCCATAGGTCGTTAGGGGTTAAAGGGTCATGAAACCCCACAACACATTTTTTATTATGCCCTTCTTCACAAGATGTCTCTGGTGTCTCCAGAATGTGTCTGAAGTTTCAACTCAAAATCCCCCACAGATCATTTATTATAGCTCATCAAATTTGCCCCTATTTGGATGAGAGCAAAAACACACCGTTTTTGTGAATGTCCCTTTAAATGCAAATGAGCTGCTGCTCCCGACCCCCTTTCTAGAAGAGCTTTTACAGCTCGTGCTTCAGTTGCTCAACACCTCAAAGCTGGAGAATCTTAGGCAGCCAAAATGAGGATTGTCAGTGACTGTGTTCAGCCTTACATTGTTCAAACCGGAGTCGGACACTGATGTTGAAACTATTTTAATATTCACGTGTCTGTAAAATGAGTGTGTTGCAGTACTATGTTTTATTGGTTTTCCCACCCTCTACTCTCCCACTTTTCCCACTGCTTTTCATGCCGATGTCTTGAAACTTTTTCAACTCAGAGGTGTGAACAACCAGGCTAAAACAGGGAGGTTTAAAATACAGGTCAACTAAAAAGATAGGCATTGATTCTGATACCTCCAGACAGCACACTTCGGTCTGGTGATAGTATTTGCTTTCATTGAACCAGGTGAAGATTTCACAGTGTGTCCTGAGATTGAACTGACTTTCTGTTTCTGACTGGGCAATTTGGGTCAGACTGCACAGCTCAAGTGACCACTTTTAGAGCCAGCAACAAAAAAACTAAAACAGTGTGACCTCTTCCTCTTATCTCCTAAACCCTCTCCAGAGGGTTCAAGAGTGAGAGAGGTGCCTCCCAGGATTCATTCCTGTGTTATCTCAGGCACCCAGCATGCATTTCTGCTGGAATATTCATCTTCTGCATGTTTTGTCCAGACAGTAACAGGCATGGCAATGTATACAGATAACTATGCTGTCATCTGGAACAGTTTGTTGACATTTGAAGGCTATAATTTGAGAAGAAATTACATTTGCGCTGTAACACATTTTGGATTTAGGGACCGTAGCATTTCCATGGTCCATTATATTTAAGATGCCGTCTATGGACTGTAGTGCATCCAGTAATGACTGGAATGGAGGAAAGTCATTAATATTCACTGCAAAAGGGACACTGACCTATGCAGTCCTGATTATCAACATAATGAACTTCATTCACTCCCAGGCCTTCTTTCTGATACAGCTCTTGCTCCTGGGGAGAGAGAAAAAAAGAAAAACAAGGTTTTTGCTGGGAAAATACTTAATCTGCTGGAACAAGAGCATCTCAAAAGACGTTAAATCGGAAGAGTTTAGGGTTTACATTGAAAGAAGAATACACATGAAATAGCTTCATGTATCAGTTTTAAGGAGAGCATAGTTATGAGTCACTGATCGATACAAAAAATCCCAATAACATTCATGACTCACCTCTTTCAGTATGCGTTCATTAAAAAACTGCTGCAGCTTTTCATTACAATAGTTGATGCAGAACTGCTCAAAGCTGTTGTGCTCGAAATACTCTGAACAGGAATATAAAAAAAGCATTTTATGATTCATGAGCTAGGTATGTCTCTAAAGGCATTTAACAGTTACACTATAACAGATACACTGCTAGTGAGAACCAATTATCATTAATCCTACTGCATATTCTCAACCTTATTTCTGCATAAGACAAGCTATTAGCAAGTAAATCACTGCCTTCTATATTTTCAAAAAGTAATATTGAGATATATTTAAAGTTTAATGTTAATGGAATATTCAAGGTTATAGTTAGCTAAACTATATAAAACTATATAATTTTCTCTTCAGAAAATCTGGACTAAACCGCTCAATTCATATGGACTTTTCAACTTTTTGAAGTGTCAGTCACGTTGCTGTCTATGGAGGGACAGAAACCTCTCAGATTTCATCAAAAAGATCTTCATTTGAGTTCTGAAGATGAACGAAAGTCTTACAGGTTTGGAACGACATGAGGGTGAATAATTAATGACATTTTCATTTTGGGGTGAACTAATCCTATAAAAAGTGCATTGTCTTTGACATCTCTTTTTTTTATCATTTTTGACAATTCTGTTTGAAACCTTAAATTCTTTTTTTAACCAAGGATATTTCTTTAAGTGCTTTAAGCTAGTCAAAATAGCTCTGTTGCTACATACAGTAGTGTCTAAAAGTAAACACTGAAAATTTGTGAATCACAATCTTAATTTTAAAAAACAGTTTTAGGATTAAAAATAAAAAAATAAAAAAATACTCATTAAAAAATAAAATGAACAAGAATATATAAGATTCTGTGTATATATAATACTTCTATGTTCCCAATCATGATCAAAAATGGTGGTCATAATGAAATACTACAGCAGATGATGTTTCGCAAGTGGTCTCAAATGTTTGGAGCTCACTGTGTTGAAGACTAATTGGTCTCATTTCTCAGATGCATCTGGTTGACATCTTTGAAAATTTAAGAGCCACTGAGAACAGCGACTCGGCCACTGCGGCAATCTCACAAGCTCACCGAAGCCAGCGATGTCCAGCACGCCGATGAAGTTGGAGGACGTATCAAAGGGAAAGCACTGGTTGACCCGTTTGACCACATGATCAAAGAGCCGGCTGTAAACGGCTTTGGCGAGAGCATCGCGGGCATTGTTGGCCTGTTCCACCTTCAGAGGCACCCTGGAGAGGAGCAAAGTGGGACAGAAGGAGTCAAAATCTGGGCCAGGGCTTCTGCTATTGCCGCCTCATCAATACATGTCCATTCTGTTTTACTCCATCCAACTTTGCACTCTTAAGATAGTTGCTGTTTTAGCACTCCAAGCAAAATATGTGAAAAACCCTTTGGGGAAAACACAACACCAACTACAAATAATTTTGAGTCAAAATTGAATTTATTTGCCTCTCAATTGCATTATGATTGCAGACGCTCAAGGCTGCTGACATATTTGACCTGACAATAATGTGTTTCTACAGTTATACAGAGGACAAACGAACATAATTCTATTCTAATTCTAGTCTTTACAGGCTAAAATTTATGTGTCAGTGAAATTGTTTGGTAACGATATACAAGAGGAAATTAGATTTTTTTTGTGGAGGCTGTTCCTTTGCTTGTATTTATTGGGACAAAGGTACATTGGGACAATTTTCTGCTTTACCGAGAGCTAAAGGCGTGATTTATTCTTTCCAAAAACGACAATAACATGAATTCCCAAGACTATGCAAGAAAATATGTTTATACTTATAAAAACAATTTATGTACTTTTAACCCAAAACTTTTTTCCTTCTTTGTTCTTCAAGTGCATAAAAACGGACTTAATAGTCATCTTTGAGATTAATTACATAATTAAACTGAAAAAAAAACAACTTTTTGGCAGTGGAAACTTTGATAAATGCATACACGCAAAACAAACAGCACTTGAAATCCCGGTGTAGCTTAAAGGGCTGGAAACGCAGCAGCCCAGCGATATTACTTGAAAACACAATAAATCTCTATAACATACGCCTGTTAAAGCAAAGCAGCTCATAATCACAAGCCACAGTGCTGTCCTCAGGAGGCATACGGATACCGGCGACCATTTGAAACTTCAGAACTGGATGATAAAACCGTCTTGCTCTTTTGAAGACGCTGTCCCGCTGTGGGAATACCTGCTGTGTGACTCTTATTGCCTGCACAGTTAATAAAAGCTGGTCTTGGCTCACAATAATCTCTACGATCTCGAGTCTGCGAGATTGCTTTTCATTAACTCGCTTTTATGCCATTAGTGTATTCCCTCTGTAGTGTGTGAGTCGAGAGGCTTCCTTCACAATGTCACCTGCTTTGTTGCGTTTAACAGGTTTTTAAAAAATCACAATGCGCCTCTGAAATGAAGCTCTGTCAGGCACAAGCTGCTACCCTCTGCGGTGTCTATCGGAGTGAATTGCAAGGGTCACCGTAGCCTTGTTTGAATACAGTCTCCATAATTTTCCATAAAACGCATAATGCATATGTACGTGGTTGTGCATCTGTTCGCAGTCAAACGAGGAGGGCAGTGAAACTCCTGCGACTTTGATTCTCATCATACCTAAAAGACCCCAGGCCACTCCCTCAGACAAACATCCATTATTCATGCAGTGCAAACACTCCCAGTCCAGCATCTGTGCTTGGTTAAATATTAATCCACCGAGCGCGGCCCTATCATTCAGACCCCGCAGAATATAAAACCCCACCTGGGCGACGGAGAACGGAGCATACGATTCAATCGAGGCAATCGAGTTTTTCCAATTCCTCTCTCCTTTGACAATTGGTGTGTGCAGTAATTGGACTGTGGGTTTTACATGGTGAAAGCGGAGAAGAACTTGGCTTTTGTTTCACAAAATTGCAAACCTGACTCTTATCTTTGACCATTAGGAAGAGAAGAAGTAGTGTGGAAAAAGCTCCTTGATACCTCAGCCTTGTCGTGCAAGGTCTCCTCTCTTACGTAATCAATAAAAAAAAATATTTCCGTTTAAATGCAGAAGACTTTCAATGGCAACTAGACTATTACGGCCCCTCAGCCAATTCAGTCTATGCCACATTTGATTATACTGACCATTTCTCTAATGGAAAAGCTGCGATTAGCTATTTTCATCTCTCCTCTTGTCTGCGAGCGGGCGACCGGAGGATTCATTTAACAGTTATGCGAATTGCGAATGAGGTGAAATGATGAAATGTAATACTAGAAGACGAGGGAGATGTGAGGAGAGTGTGCCAAATACCAAGCAGGGATCTGTCTGACTTTTGATCTGTCTTTTGATCATCATTTGGATGCAACTAAAACAAAACAGGCTGCCCCCGGGTCACTGGCTGAGCAGATGTTAAGGTAAACATATGGGGTCACTCACTTGATGACTGTGCCTTTGGCGCCCCCTGCAGTGGTGAGCATGACCCTGGTGGTGAGGCTGACTCTCAGGTCGTCCTGGTCCAGGCCGAGAAGCTCAGCACAGTATTCCAGAGTCTGACTGGACTGGTTCTTCAAAATGCAGCCACCTGATACCACATGCAAATAATTAATGGTCATTCTTATGCTACGTCTAGACAGCAAAGAATTCTAAATGTTTAGTAGCCGTTTATGACAAATCAAGTCACTTACAGACTTAGATAAAGAAACTAACCGGTAACACTTTAGTATGGGGAACAATTCTCAATTTTAACTAGTTGCTTATTAGCCTGCATACTTATAAAGCACATATTAATGCGTTATTATGCATGACCATATCCTAAATTCCTAAATCCTACCCCATACTTAAACTTAAACTAAAACAACATCCACCTTACTAACTAGTAATAAGTAGTAAATTAAGATTTTGAGGCAAAAGTTGCAGTTAATAGTGAATATGTGTTCTCCATACCAAAGTGTTACCGCAAAATCTTTTAAGTTTTTTTTATTATATTGATGCATTTATGTTGGTTTTGAAATGCTTAATAAATTTTTCAACAAAAGTTTATTTTTGTGGTATTTTATATATATATATTGTTTTGTAGTACAACCTGAACCTTGCCATGTCTTAAAGGTCAAATTATCTGATATTTTAAGAGACCTATTTATTTTAACAAAAGTTAAGCAGGACTCTTCTTTGTGATGTTACAGGTTTTTTTGTGTGTGTGTGTTTGTTTGTTGTTGTTATTGCTGGATTATTTTTTTCTTCTTAATGACAAAAGATTATGTCAAACTACCTAAAGTTCTCTTTCATTCTTTTACAGAGTTTTTTTTCCTTCGTTATAGACCTTATTCGAAGCAGTGTCGTGACAGGTATGAAAGCGAAGCTGGGAGGGATAGATTTCCCGTGTTTTTAATTGCATCCACTGTAAAAAGCAAAATAAAGCTTCTAGATCACTTATAATTTTCACCAGCTCATCTTGTCTGGAGTTACTTGGAAAGATATTGTTGCAGTGTTTCATCAGCAGAAAAGTCCAAAACACATTAAATAACAGTACAACCCATTAAAAAGATGCATGTCAATCCCTCACAGCCTCGCTTTCATTCCCGTTAAAAATTAAAAATGGCACTGCTGTGATTAAGGTCTATATCAGGAGAGTTGTATCACCCTGCCATTTTTTTACTTTATTCCTACAAAAAACTTCATATATTAAAAACATGTTCCTCGTTAAAACGAATAGAAACAAACTAAAACAATTGTGTGAGATTCATGACTTTGATACATCAATGCTCTCTAAGAGCTAAATGTCTGGAAATAAATCAATAAAAGCACACTCCTTCAATCTCCTATCTCAGCCGTTTCCAAAAATATGTGCTCATACATAATAGTCTTCAGGTCTCCTGTAAGACCTGTATAACATTAGGCTCCATGTTTTCAAGCTGAAAGGTGTTTCAGGACAGCATCTCCATTGTGAGTGGGGAAATGGAGCAGGCCAGAGTGCTAAAAGGTGTTATACCTTCATCAGAAGAGAAAAACAAATCCGGAAGTTTGGCAACACTAGAAAGAGCCCCCTTACCCCCTCAGCAGCTCTCTAATGAGGTCTTTTGAGTTGGAGGAGGGGTGTGTGTGTGTGTGTGTGTGTGTGTGTGTGTGAGAGGGAGTTTAATGAGGAGAACGTCAGCACATGTGCATGAGCTCAAAAATAATAAAATAACACTTCAGACAAAAGTGAAAATTTCTTCCCTGAGTGAATACAGATGGTATAAAAGCAAACTTGGTCATATTTTGAAGTCTCTTAACCTGAAGGAAACCAAATATGTCTGAACCAAACATGATGTGATAAAGCAACAAGCGATGAATCCTCTCTCTTTTTTGTCAAAACTGGCTTGATTGCAACTGACACACAAGACATTTACTGTCTGTTTGCATGGTTTCTAGATGTTATGGATAGCCCTTCCGTAAAAGAAATCCCCTGGTTGTATATTAAATGTATGGATGCTTGTTTCCACCATGAAAACAAAAAAAAAGATAATTGTGACTTTTTATCTCACAATTCCGACTTTTTTTTCACAGAATTATGAGATAAACTCTGCGAGTTATAAAGTCAGAATCGCATGATATAAACTCGCAATTCTGACTTTTTCTTACGAGAATAACTCGTAATTGTGTTTATATCTCGCAATTCTGAGAAAAAGTCAGAATTGTGAGATATAACGTCAGAATTGTATGATAAAACCTCGAGAAAATGTCAGAATTGCAAGTTTATATCTTGCAATAAATTAAAAAAAAAAAAATTTATTTAGTGGCAGAAACAAGCTTCCATATAAACGATGGATGTTCTGATCGGATGTGATTTTATCACTTTATGCAGGACAGAAATTTACTTTACGCTAACATCAAATCAAGGCAAAATTGCTTGCAAATGTCAGATGAAGTTGGATAATGTTTAAGTAGGTATTTTTGTCACACTTTAGATTAGGGTCCAATTGTCACAATTAACTAACTATTAATTACCACTTTTGTCTCAATAAACTCTTAATTACTGCTTATTAAGAGTCAGTAAGATAGTTGTTAAATTTAGGTATTGGGTAGGATTTAGGGATGTAGAAAATGGTCTTGCAGAATAAGGCATTAATATCTGCTTTATAAGTACTAATAAATAGTCAATATAATAGTAATATGCATGCTAATAAGCAACTAGTTAATAGTGAGAATTGGACCCTAAACTGAAGTGTTAACATATTATTTTATGATACAGATGCTATATGAATGTCTACCAGAGGTGCTTCCTGTCTCTTCAAAGTCGATATTGCCGAGATGAAGGACGCCGGACACCACTCTGAAGAGATTGAGCTTCTCCGTGTCATCCAGGCCGATTTTCTTCATGGCCACCACCATCCTGTTGAAGTCTCCCAGGTCATCCAGCAGAGGGTCCTTGAGAGCACCCACTTTTCCATGCTACAAACACAACGGAGCAGAATCAACAATAACCACACGTCACACTCGCCACAAGTGCCTCAGAAAGAAACGCAGTGGCAGTGCAGCTGAAATCGGAGATCAGAAAGCATACTGAAGGACTGTATACAGATCGAGATCTCTCCTTAAAAGGAGGAAAAGAAAACAAACCACACCTGAGGATTAGAGTGTGCCAGAACATCTCTTTTTTATTTTATATTCCAAAACAAAACATGATTCTGTCATAAATTTATTCACCCTTACGTCATTCTAAACTTGAATGACTTTCAATTTGAGAAACGCTTTATGCTGCTGTTGTTTAAGGAAAAGACCAACATAAATATTCTTCAAAACTTCTCTGTGTTTAAAAGACACAAGGGTGAGTAGATGACATTTTTTTATTTTTGGGCGAACCATGCTTTTAAGTCACTGACATACCGATAAAAAAGCAGACAACACCACTCTGACCAACACTTAAAAGCGGTTTCATACCCATAACTACAAGCACCCCTTACAAAACTACGTATTTCACAGAGAAAATCTCATGCATATTAGCTTGCGGACCCATGCACACACACTGATGATCAATTTCATGCACAGAAACCCAGAAAGTCAAAGAATGTAAAGCACGAAAAGCATTTAGAAAGAAGAATAACTGATAAAACATCACCTTATGATCCTGAATTTTAAAAAGATCAGGGAAGGCAAAGACACATAATATTCAGTTAGAAAACTACAGACATAAACACAACAGTTATTAGAAGAGTGAAGCTCTGTTCCAAAACCTGCATAGGTTAGCATTTAAATGATGACAAAAGCTATAAAATAAGCTAAAATGTCTAAAAATGATTTTTTTTCCCCCCTCATTTTTATTCATAACCCAGGATTCTCTTAGTCTTGGAGAACCTGGACGTACTGTACGAGGGAATTTTAGGTGCGATTTCTAGACCTGGAAAAGTCATTAAAAAATGTATGAATATAAATGTTTCTAGTTATGTTAAGCTATAAATAATTTATTGGGTAGACATTGCTGAGAAATTGCAATTCGTAAGTTAAAAAGAACTGTAATCCCAAATGACTAGAATTGAATAGGAATTTAATAATTAATAATTCTTTTATTATTTTAGAATACTGCAACTAATTTCTGTAAATCTGAAAATACTCAGCTTTGTCATTACAGCGGGGGGGGGGGGGCCCTTTGGTAGATTTTACATACATAGTATTGGTTAAATTTTAAAGCACCCTCGTATCTTTTGTTCAGAAGGCAATCCCTGAAAGTACGATTCAATTCAAGATAAGTGACTAGATGAACAAAAATCATAAATACACTGAAATCTACTTTAATCCCAAAGAGTCCTGCTATTTACTATTTTACTAAATGATTATGTGTGCATTTTATTTTTATGCTTATTAGATTTGCAATGTCTTTGAGCAGTTATTTTGGGAATATTTGACTATTTGAATGGGGATTTCGTGAAATCTCAAAAACTGCTTGCCAAACTCACAATTAAATGACATATTGCAAATAAGCAACAAAATTTTACATAAATATTGTTTCTTATGCTCAAATAGCACTAAAAATTTCGTATTTTTTTTAAATCTTATTTTTTTTAACGCGAGTCTCAGGTTTCTCAGGAACAAGAGCTTCTAACGGCAGCAAACACAACGACTTTACCAATTTGTGATTGCACATTACAATTTCTCTCATTCATAAGTAATAGGAGTGCACCGTCTTTGTATATCCATAGTCTTTAGTATCATTTAGTATCAATCTAACTCTTAAAGGCACAATATGTAATTATTCGCCACTAGAGGTCATCTAGAGGAATCATGGGAGATGTCGTTCTCACCACACAGCCGGTGGAAAGAATCCGTCATGGATGCGATTATTAAAGTTACTGTAGTGTGAAGCAGAGCAGGGCTGAGTGCTGTGGGAGCTGAACGAGACGCTGGAGCAATCGCTAAAGAGAGATGAACGTGACGCGCAGTTCGAGAGCACACAGTCGCTGCTTGCGCTTCTTCCAGTCATGAGTATTTTGTGTATTGAAAATGATGTTATAACGTTACTCTGCGAGTTCGCTTGGCGGCTGCTATGAGACACTTGTTGCACACTGCAGTAAGCTAGATAAATATTACAATATCATATCAATAAATGCTGGATGCTTGTGTTGCAAAATGGCATGCAATTATTTTTAAAACATATTGTATGGCAGAGAAAATGCTGTATTACTGTTACTAAAAATAAAGCTGCATCTGATTATGCTATGTTAGTCACTTGAAAAAATAGTGTTGAGGCATGATAAAAACACGGTACTCGTGGGAAATTAAGAAAACAAGATTCAAACAAAAAGACTAAATGTGTTGAGAAATATAACAATGATTAGTTTTCTGTCTATAAAAGTATCAAAACAGTTGCTCACTTGTCATATAATATATTAAAGTGGTATTTCCATGGTTTCTACAAAATAAACCAGAAATCAAGGGAAACGCAGGTATGATGTCATTGATAGGCAACGCATGGTTGCTTCTTTCTCCGGATTTAAACATTCTTGGAATGTTACTTTCATCATGTAAGTGCACAAGTCAACAACAGATGTAACACTGTTCTAGTGTTTGGATATTTTAATCAAAAAATCGTACATATTGTGCCATCAACTGTCAGTCGAGTTAATTCGATTGCTATTTTTGTGGCGTGGACTTGCTGCCTTTTTAGAGTGTTCTAAATCAGTCACTAATGAGATTCCATCTTTGTTACTTAAAAAGGCTGCAGCCTATTTAGGCAGTAGACAGCTCACTAGGTTTTGGACCAGAGCCTGAGCAAAGAAAAATCTCAGTTGAATCACAATTAAAGATGGATTTCATAAATATCTTAATATTCAAAGTCATTGTGAGATTCAATTGTTCAAGGATGATAAAAAAAAAAAAAAGAGACAAAAAAACAAAACAAGAAAAGGACCATCTGTGAATTTGGGGTAAGAACCTAATCTCAGATCTTCATCTGAAAATGTAGTGAAACAGACGGTGTTGAGCTAGCAAATGAACTACTGCACCAGCAGAAACAGCAGCTAATGAATATCTCATCATCTCCACAGGGATTCAACACTACAATGATTTATAATAATGGCCCTTGATAACAATAACATCAATTGATGGGCTTAGTCTCCAGAGAGGGCCGTGTGCAAACACAACAAAACAACGCTGGAATTTATTACACTTTACATAATTCATCAAAGACGTGAACTAATTTCTGAGGGTAATGTAACTAATTCTATTTGAAGTAAAATTGCGATCCCGCAACTTCGGAGATTTTGACTGCGGTCAAGGTCTGTTCATTCAGCATGTCCCTTAGTCTTAAAGGATTAGTTCACTTCAGTTCCTGATAATTAACTCACCCCCACGTCACCCAAGATGTTTATGTCTTTCTTTCTTCAGTCGAAAAGAAATTTAGGTTTTTGAGGAAAAACATTCCAGGATTTTTCTCCATATAGTGACTTCAACAGTTACTAACGGGTTGAAGGTCCAAATGTCAGTTTCAGTGCAGCTTCAAAGAGCTCTACATGATCCCAGACGAGGAATAAGAGTCTGATCTAGAGAAACAATCTGTCATTTTCTATATACAAGGAATAAGGGTCTGATCTAGCGAAATGATTGGTCATTTTCTTAAAAAAAAAGTATATATATATATATATATATATATATATATATATATATATATATTTATTTATTTATTTATTTATTTATTTTTTTAGAAAATGACCAATCATTTTGCTAGATCAGACCCTTATTCCTTGTATATAGAAAATGACAGATTGTTTCTCTAGATCAGACTCTTATTCCTCGTCTGGGATCATGTAGAGCTCTTTGAAGCTGCATTGAAACTGACATTTGGACCTTCAACCCGTTAGTAACTGTTGAAGTCACTAAAATCCTAGAATCCTTTATTTCTTTCAACTGAAGAAACAAAGACAAACAGCTTTAATGACATGGGGGTGAGTACATTACCAGGACATTTTAATTCTGAAATAAACTAATACTTTAATTTTCTCAAGGAAACTGCAAGGATTTGATCATATATCAAAAATGAATCTGACATCTTGACTACAGGTTAGCTTAGGGCTGTTTATTATTTCACATTTGTCACAAATGTGTATCAGCACGGGGGAGAAGGAAAAAGATTCATCACAGTACTGACCCAGAGATTCCCAAACAAAGAGGATTCTTCATACCTCAGAACTTTTCCTGTTTTGCATGATCTGTTTATCTGAGTCCTTGTTTGCAAAGTATCGGGTACAGCCACGATTCAAATACTGAGTGAAACACAAACACAGAATGAGGAAAGTTAATAAACAAGAACAAAACCTGCAGAAATAGTTTTACATTCATTGTAAAGCAAATATGCCATCTAGTGGCACATCTACGGTTTCATGGCATCTCACACATACAAGGGCTTGAAATCAGATAACCTAAACTAAGGTATTAAAGAGATAGTTCGCCCAAAAAATGAAAATTCTGTCATCATTTACTCACCCTCAAGTTGTTACAAACCTGTATACATTTCTTTGTTCTGGTGAACACAAAGACAGATATTTGGAACAATGTAACCAAGCAGATCTCGCCCCAATTGATTACCATAGTATTGTTTTTCCTACTATGGTAGTCAATGGGGGGGGGGGGTCTGCTTGGTTACAAATATTCTTACAAATATCTTCTTTTGTGTACAGCAGAACAAAGAAATGCATACAGGTCTGGAACAACTTGAGGGAGAGTAAATGATGACAGAATTTTCATTTTGGGTGAACTATCCCTTTAATGGATTTTATTTTATTTGATAAAATGCATCACCACTTCATTTGGCACTGAGCTTTGATCTACTTTGATCCAGTCTGTTTAGTATAGTCACAGTACTATAGTCAGATGACTTTCATTGCACCAATTATAAAAGTGTTTAGGCTTGGATAAAATGATTTCCAGCTCCCTGATACACAATACACAGGAAACTGACCCGGAAGTTTTCCGGAGAGTTGAGATGAAGCATGTTCCTGATGTCCTCCGATGCCCCTGCGCAGAGTCTGTAAAATATATGATAGTTTCGCTCTTCTGGACTCTGCATGCAAATCCGAGACTTCTCCAGCAGATAGTGCGAGACAAAACCGCCCACAACGGCATTCTGAATGGTGAATACAATTAGTAACTACATGAAGTCTTACACACTCTTATCTTCTGACTAAGACAAAATTTACCTTCTCATTAAAATGAATTTCCACAAACTTTCCAAATCGACTACTGTTGTTGTTCCTGACCGTCTTCGCATTTCCAAAAGCTTCAAGCAAGGGGTTGGCTGCATGGACAGACATATTACAAAGATAGATTTGCATTATATGCAAAAATCAAACACCACTGTACTAAAGACAATTCGTTCTAATTGTCTTTGGAGAACCTACCTTCAACAATCCTCTCATCTATATCTTGACCTGTTCCATAAGATGTGGTTAAATACCTGAAATTAAACACATATAGTATCAAGACATTAATGACAAAACTGGTCCAATAAAACATAAAACATTTACTTACCAGTAACATTCCTGAGCACTGCAACATGCTACTATTCAAAATGTTTGGTAATATTTTTAAATGTTTTTGAAAGAGGTCTCTTATGCTCAACAAGGTTGCATTTGATCAAAGTACAACATGCAAAAAAAACATAACATTGTGATGTATTATCATTTAAAATAACTGTTTTCTATTTGAATGCATTTTAAAATGTAATTTATTCCTGTGATGGCAAAGCATCTCAGGTTACGCATGTAACCATGGTTCCCTGAGAAGGGGAATGAGACAGTGGAAAATCATCAGAAGTTTATTCAGGATACCAACCCATTTTTTTCAAGATGCAGTGAAACACATGTGGAATAACTCTTATATTAAAGGGATAGTTCACCCAATCATGAAAATTATCCCATAATTTACTCACCTTCAAGCCACCCTAGCTGTATATGACTTTCTTCTTTCAGCCAAACACAATTGGAGTTATATTAAATAATATCCAAGCTCTTCCAAGCTTTATAATAGCAGTGAATGGTACCCTAGATTGCATCCATCCATCATAAAATTAATCCACACGGCTCCAATAAAGGCCTTCTAAAGTGATATTTATAACTTTATAAACTATACTAACCAGCTTCCGATAAACATCCGTATGCAAGTAGAATTACAGTGGAAGAGTGACCTCTGACCAGACAAATGACATAGGATGTAGGAGTAGCATAAGCTTGGGTTGGGCAACAAACTCAAGCTCCTCACTTCTTATAAATCAAAATTCTCTGAAAGTTCGGTTTAAAAATTCTTGTTTTAGACTAAATCGTGACCAATTTTTTGTTTTGTTCTATCCTCAGCGCTTTCGTGTTCGTCAATACGTATGTCATGCGTCGAGTCGGAGGTCACTCTTCCTCCGGAACTAGACTCGTGTACGGCCATTAACAGAAGTCAAGTCAAGTCAAGTCACCTTTATTTATATAGCGCTTTTTACAATGCAAATTGTGGCAAAGCAGCTTTACATTAATAATTGGCAAATAATTTTGGCTGCACAACAGCTCTCAAAGAAAATTATGTCATTGACTATGGTTTATAAAGTTACAAATATGGATATTTTTCTTAAAAAACAGCATCACTTCACTTCAGAAGGCCGTACGGATTACTTTATGATGGATGGATGAACTTTTTTTAAAAACTTTTTTACTATTCACTCCCATTATAAAGCTTGGAAGAGCCGGGATATTTTTTAATATGACTCTGATTGTGTTTGTCTGAAAGAAGATATCATATCCACCTAGGCTGGCTTGAGGGCGAGTAAATTATGAGATAATTTTCACTTTGGGGTTAACTAACCCTTTAAGTCACCATAACGAAAAAATGCTAAATATATTTTCATATTTAAAAAAAATGTCTTAATTCACCTCTGGCAGGTGTGTCTAAACAAATAAAATAATTAATTTGTACCCATGTATACATGTAGGACATGTTAACTGAAGCGTTTTCATCATTCCATAAAGTTATCACACCTGAGAACAAACTTTGTGTTTTCTGTTTTTCCAGCACCCGATTCACCAGACACAATGATGGACTGACTCATCTTCAGAACCTTCATGTCTCTGTAGGCTTTGTCAGCTAAAAAAGAGAGAGAAATACAGATGTTTGTCAAGATGCAGTCAATACCGCAGTTACCTTAAAAAATTCTACAAAAGAAAGACTTTGTGCTTAGAACTGAATCCTCAAGTGTCCTATTAGACAGACATTCATACATCCACTCACCAATAGCGTAGACATGAGGGGGAAGTGTCCCCAAAGAGCGTCTCTGGTAGCTCTTAATGGACTCTGGGGAATAGAGTTTAGGGATGTCGAAATACGGGTTCACAGCAATCAGGATGTTAGCCACAAATGTCTGAAATAAAGCACACAGGGTCCAGTACATTTGAAACGTTCATTGTTAGGTTTGTGATTTTGTATTCGCAGTCTTCCATACTTTGGAACAGGTAGTCCAAACCAAAAAGTTCACAAGTCAGACGGCCTAGACACAAAGCTATGTTTTAACTGCTGTCACTCAAAGCCTCATACTTTCAGGTTAGACACGGTGTGCGGAGCGCTGCTACCTCACAGGACCTAATTAAGTGCATTGGGCAACTTGATAGTGTCTGGGCAGGATTAGCTGGGTCATCTGAGACATGCAGTCACACTAGGGCAGGGCCTGGGCAGTCTCCTGACAGGCTTGTGCGCTGTGCTGATGAGTGTGTGCTGACAGCCGGACCGGCGTCTCTCAGATGAGAGGGTAATAAGGGCCGCTGGAGCACGACAATAACATGCCCATCAGCTCCGTAACCTGCAGGCATGTTTGCCAATGAGATCTGCAGGGTTTAGAATGAATCTCAAAGTTCCCTGAGGTGACTGTTAAGCAAAATATGTGAATGTATCATGCATTTGCTTAAGATTTATTGACCCAAATCAGCTGAAATTTAAAATGCAGTTTCATTTAAAAGAGGCTTTATTAATCAGACAATCAATTTGTTATACATATTTGAAAGTGATGTGAGTAATTTAAAATGCAAGTGCATGTAGGCTCTTGTGGTTCTTTGAAGTAAAATATAAAGTATATTCTATTCTATTCTAAAACATCTTTTCACTTGAGCATCCCAGCCTGCCCAACACGCATTAGGTATAGTTCACCCAAAAATGAAAATAATCCCATAATTTACTCAAGCCATCCTAAGTGTATATGACTTTCTTCTTTCAGACAAACACAATCGGAGTTATATTAAAAAAAAATTCCTGGCTCTTTAGCTTTATAATGGGAGTGAATGGTACCCTAGATTTTGAAGCCCTAAAAAGCGCATCCATCCATCATAAAAGTAATCCATACCACTCCAGGGGCTCTGTGGTCTCTTGTGAACGTGCAGATGGCTGTTACCGAAAGACAGAGATTTTAGTCTATAAATATGCATATATTTCTTACAAAAACGTATCGCTTTGCTTCAGAAGGTCTTTATTAACCCCTTGGAGCCGTATGGATTAGTTTTATGATAGATGGATGTGCTTGGGTTTAAAAAATGGTACCATTATAAAGCTTGAAAGAGCCAGGATATTTTTTAAAATACTCTGATTGTGTTTGACTAAAAGAACAAAGTCATATACACCTAGGATGGCTTGAGACTGAGTAAATTAAAGGATCATTTTCATTTTTGCGTGAACTATTCCTTTAATGATCCGAGGTTGGAACAGGACTATCTGTTTGTCCAACTAACGGAATACCAGGGGACAAGGGAGACAGCAATAGAGTGCATCAATTCCTGTCCACTTTATCTGGAGAGTTGGTTACGGAAGTATTTATTCCATTCAATTTCCCATAGTGATTTAAAAAAGTCATCGATAAAAACCTGTAAGCCATATATCAAAGCAGTCACACCATTATCTCATTGGTAGAAATTTTGATTTAAAGCAAAAAGTATTTGAAAATTAGACAAAAAGACAAAAGTACAATACTGTACTAATGGCTATATTAAATATTAATGGCTTTAATAAAGGAAATAACTACAATCCCATGATGCATTGTAATTTCCAAATTATATAATTGAATTCAAAACAATGAAGTATAAAACTATTAATTTAAAGATGTTGATTATAGGTTCTACATATAATTTAATATGTAAAAACCTTTTTTAACCGTGCAGTTTTGCTAATTTGACCACACCTTAAGTTTATACAACTGGACCACGCTATGTGTTGGCCAAGTAATCGTGTACTTAAGTAGTTTTGGCATAGAAATAATGAAAAACACAAATTCAGAACAGGCACTCGACTTACATAGATCAGGTCTTTGCTATAACGGACACGGATGTTGTTTAGAAGAGTGGCTTCATTCAAGTACATGAGAGAACCTGGAAGCCAAATAAATATGAGCATATCACTGAACATCATAAGCTTACGTATTTAGCATGATACCATTGGCTGATGCACCCAAAGAAGTTATATACTTACAGTTGTCTTCAACATGTTTGTTTACATCATCCTCAGCAGGAAAGACTTGACTAATAGGAGCCAGGAATGTCTGCAAAGTCAAAGTGAGCATCATGAACTTTGTGACCTTTGGCCAAATGAAAAAACCGGCCAAACAATAACTGCCTACATTGACCTATTTCAATATTTATCCATATTTATAAAAGCGCACAACGTTTACGACCACACAGAAGATTAATGGGACAAAAAAGAAGCAGACGATGGCAGTCGTTTGTTCTTTCATTTCAGGGTCTGTCTGGTTACTTTCACTGAGGTGTAAAGCTATAAACGCTCAAGGTCTTCATACATTACGACAGCGCAAATGACACTGAAGAGAGGCGCAAGGTCAGCCATGATTGATTGTGTCTAATGGCAACAATAATGTGGAGAAGAAACGGTAAAGTCATGTTAATATGAAAGGTGAGAACATAAGCTGCGAAATCCATTACATGACACATAATAAGACACCCTAAACTGCCCATCACATCGCTGCGTTATTCAGAGTGAGATGAGACAGGCTGACCTTTCCCAGAAAACCCATCTTATCCATGCTGACGTTCCTGCTTTACTTTTATCCACTCCCTCACATGTATATAAGTCATTTACATTAGGACCCCACCGAAAAGATATGAACTGCCCCAATGTCATCAATATCATCTACCGATTTGACCTAAAAACACTCACAACCTTGATATATTCTAGTGGGAACTTTTCACAATCTGTTTACTATTTGCTAAAAAAAAAAAAAAAAGCTAGTGGATCAATGACACATATGATATCAATGATGAGGGGAAAAAAATGTAAATCTATGATTTAAAACACAATTCTTAGAAATTTTGTTTGATATTTGGTTTTGAAAAATACAATTTTCAAGAAAATTTTATGAATTTTATTTAGTGAGCTAATAAAAAGGTCTGGAAAGACCTTTATCATAAAAGGTCACATGGTGTGAAATTTTACTTGTGATGGTCCTCTCTATGATATCATTTCCTGTTCTATTTTATGTGTGCATGTGTTCATTTTGGTTGAACTACATGACTTAGGCCCTGTTTACACTTGGTATTACTATTAAGATGTATTTTGGTCGATTGGATCACAAGTGGATGATGCTTAATACAGGTGTAAACGAGCTCTAAAACGTTTTGAACTTGTCGACTTTTGACCCCTAGTCGAAACTAGGGCTGCACGATTATTCCTATGAAAAACACGAAAAAATAGGAAATTAAAAAAAACAAGCTGAAAATACTTTTTTTAGGTAAACATATGCATGTAATAATAATAATGGCTTTCGCACCATGTTGTTCTAGGAACTTAGTGAAAGTAACCAGCCACCAGGGTGCTTCCCCAAGAACTAATGTTCCTCTAATGGGCCATTTTCCTGGTTCCATTCGCACCGCCAGAAGGAACTCTGAAGTGACGTGAACTGTGCTTGTTGTGGTGACTTTTATTTTGACAGCGCTGAGAACAGTGCTCTCATTCTCCATCTTCATTAGTTTAACAGTCCTGTCTAATATATTATTAGGTAGAACTGTAATACAATGAAAGTAGACAGTATATTAAAAAATATTGGCTTTTGCCATGTGGTTGATGCCCATTGTCACTAGCTGAGCAGAAATACATAATTTTTCGCTTGATCCACTTAAAGTCGCTCTGGATTTTCTTCTTAGTGTAAGATTGAGAGGTCCATCAATCAGTGTTTTCCATGTTTAAAAATATAGATATGTAGGCTGTGTACATGGCTGTTTAAAAATGGCGGGTGTTGGTGTTTCACGTTCGTTCGACCAATCAGCGCACACTTACGGTACTGGACTCCTTTTGTTCTGGATTACACTCTGAAGTAGTTGTGATTGGCCTCTCACAATGTAACATGCTCTAAACATAACTCTTAAGCATGCAGAATAATGTAAGAGGATATTTTTTGTTGTAATAGCGCCTTTGTGAGGAAAATCATGGCATCAGTAATTGTAATCGCGATTAGAAATTTAATTAAGCCCTAGTCAAAAATGCATTCAACTGGATTGCTTTCATAGTGTATACGCTTATATGGTCGAATGCATTCAAAAAGGTGCAAAAGACCACTTCCTCTCCACCTACTGACCTAATGCTTAAACATCAAGGGAAGCGCGCTAGACAGACGACCCAAGTTTGAATTGAAGATGAAAAATGTACTAAGCACAATGTTCTCTCACCATTCCTGATTTCTAACACATACTCACAGCGTTCGGACGGTCTTGCGGCTGTCATAGTAAAAACGAAAGCTGCGTGTGTATTTCCATCATCTCCTTTTGCATTCATATGTAAATTGCGTGAGCTTATTTTGTCCATTAGACCGAAAGTTCTGAAAAAGTCCATACATTTACCCACCCATAGACACTCCCCTCAAAGAAATCAGGACAGATGTGATCGAAAGTGGACAGATTACAACACCAGGCGAAAACAAGAATGCGTCTACTTGCGATCCAATCGATCAAAATGCATCTTAATACCAGGTGGAAACAAGGTCTTAATTTCATATATTAAAGTCACCTTGAAATCAAAATTCACCATTCTTAATATTGCAGTATTTATAATAAATGATTTATCCATGCACATCATTTTTTTTTTTAATTCATGTGTGGCCTCATAACCTTTATTCAAATTAACTTTCCCTCCCTCTTGCAGTGTTACCTCTTCTCTGATGACACTTTTAATGGCATGAGGGCGGGACAACCTGTCACTCACATGAGATCCCAGCAATAGTAAACAACAACAATCCAATGAAACTCTGATGGACAAAATCGAGTCTTACTGCTCTACATTTTTTCTCATTTTAGAAGCTGTTTCACTAGGATTGAAAAAATCATCACAACTTCCGAATTATAGTTCCTAATGACAAGCCCTAACCCTAAAATACACCTTGCAACATTTTTAGACCAAAGATATTACATTATTTAATCTACCGTCTTTGCGGGAAGGTGATTTTATCAGGCTTTTCTAATCTTCTGGGACGTTTTCAGAAATATCCCCCACTACACACACAGTGTCTCTAAGGGAGTGTATAAGTAGTTGAGACACAGGTGGCTTTTTTTCTCTAATGAATCTACCCTGAGTGTAATGTGATCCAAACACCTGCAGCAGGTGGAGCTTATTACTTATTCAAACCCCTGCAAGTGACACCCTTACATGGCACAGCACTATTCTACATACACATGTTCTCACATTTTACCTATTGCTCAGATACCTGGAGGCCTTTTATACACATCATGAAGTTAATCATGCATGTGGTGGGAAAGACTCATCACGTCAGCAGACACGCTGATCGCATGATCGCCTGAGGTACACCTGAGGGCTGAGCCGAGGATCATCACTGGTGCTTAGCAACTTAGTTTTCCTTAGTTTTCCGTATCAACATATGAGGCATGATAACGTGGCACAAAATCAATGGCTGCCACCTGCTTGGTCACCGATTAAATGCTCACAAGATAAATTTCAAGGCCAGGAAAGCTGACGTCTTACCTTTCCTCTCTGATTGAGAGGTTCTATGGTGAGCGCATCCGCACCGATGTCCACTATCATGCCCAACTGGAACCCGTCGGTCGGGTGGGGCGCCCACACAGGCTTCCCATCCTCCATTGCACCCCACAACTACACCGCAGCTCTGGAAGACACACACAGAGATAAGATTAAATACTCACTTGGCTCACAGTATGCAAAGCTTATCCAGTTGTGTTTTGTTTAACACAATCCATGTGACTGTAAAAAAGACAAGGCCATTTCTAGTATGGATGACTGTAATGAAAACAAAACGACTTGTTACATTAGCCACTTGTCAAAGTCTTGATATGCATAATGTACACAAGCAAACTCAAACTAGATCTCTGCAGACAACGTGAGTGGTGCTTTCCCACACAAATCTCACTTTCTCTATCTCAGACGTTCGCGTGCGATTGTCACATTTTGCCTCCTAGGAGGAGTCGCATGGAGCTTTCACCATGGTAAAATAAATGAATAGAGAGTTTATCCTACAGCTGGGTAAAAAAATATTGGTTTCTCAATTTTTCCAATCGATTTTCATTTTGATGAATGGATATCGATTCTTAAATCCAAACTATCGATCTTTTGGTCACTGTTTTCAGTCGGTGAAAGAACAAAACTGTGTTTCATATCAAGAGGGAAGCACTTTACAAAGCCTTTCAAATTCTGTCCATTTTATTATGAAATTCAAACAAAAATAAACAGAGCAATCCCAAGAGAGTCCTTGCATCATTGGTGCTTGGGCCCTAAATACCATTTTGCTTGTGCGTTTCTGTTCAAATTATAGTGGTATGTTAACATAACCACTTCAATAAATAATTTATCGGAAGAATTTATGCTGGGATGTGTATGTTGCTGCAGGGCAATACAGAACTTCAAACTATTTTTTGACACTCTATTTAAATGTTTTTTTGTTTTTAAAAAGGAAGCGCATCTCCTTACTTGTACCCGTACAATTCACAATCTAAAAAAAAAGTTTAGTTTTCATGCTGCTAAGTACACTGCAAAGTTTCTGGATTGAAAACCATATTTAAATGCGCAACTGAATTGGAAGCTGTGATGATGATTGACAGTGATAACCAATGAACAAGACAAAACAGGACAACATTTTTGGATACGTAATTAATTCAATGGTTTTTACTAAAATTGCTACAGAGAGACGCAAAATTATACTGGTATTGTTACAGGCTACTGAAACTTTTAGTACCTTGACAACCCTATTATGTAATATTACATACCTCAGAAAATAAAATGACCATAAACTCGATAATTAGCAAAAAAAATAAATAATAATAACTCAAGAGAAGAGCATTTCGCAAGATGCATCCACTACATTGCATATTCATTGTATTTTTACTTAACCTGTTCTTTTCATTTTTAATGTAAGTTTGAAGTTCATCACGTTTTTATGATAGCTATCATTTAAATGTTCATATTTCAAAAACCGAGTAGTATGTCTTTAAAAATTATTATAAATTTAATGTTGTTATCATAAAAACTTCCTTGCGTATAAATTAAATGTAAGTAGCCTATACAAATCTTAAGCTTTAATTTTGTAGTAATGTGTCAACTGGTGTTCCCTCTTTACAGCGTTAGTTGGGAGATATATTTTCCTTGAGAAAGTTTGCCATGTATTGTACTACTGATACATAATCCAATTAATCGATATATAAATCAAATTAAATCAATATTGAACTGTCTCTCAATCAGAATTGAATCGCAAGCTTTTGAATCAAAATCGAATAGAATCGTGAAATTTGTGTCAATACCCAGCTCTAGTACATCCACACCAAAAAAATAACTGCTAAAAGTCATCAAAAACGACTTATTTGTATTCAAGCTATACGTTTTTCTAATGCCTATATTTCCTGGGATTCAAACCCATGACCTTGACATTACTGTCGGAGCTACAGAAAGGCTACTATTTTACAGATAGTGTTTAAATATTAACGTTAGTGATGCACTGAAAATAATTGATCTAAAATGCATTTAAAGTTTTTGGAGCATCAAAACTTCAATAAAATATAATGCACCGAATATCAAATTTGATCCCAAAATTCCGCATATGCATATGCATAGTCGGAAAACCGCCCACATCTCTCGTACTATTCTCCATTGGAAATAGGAATATCGGTCACACTTTTAGGATCCATTATCTAACTATTAAACTATGACTTTTGCCTCAATAAAATCCTAATTAGGCCTACTGCTCATAATAGTTAGTAAAGTAGTTGTTAAGTTCAGGTATTGGGTAGGATTATGGGATGTAGAATAAGGCATTAATATGTGCTTTATAAGTACTACTAAGCAGCCAATATGCCAAATGCTTATAAACAACTAGTTAATAGTGAGAATTGGACCGTAAACTAAAGTGTTACCAGATGATCCCATGATCAATCGTCGTTTAAATTAACGATCAACTAATCAATTAATCGTTAGCCTTAATACTGCAAGATTCAGCTAGTGCAGTGGCATATAGTGAGCTGCATGTCAAAATATGCAAATGCTACTCAAAACGCCAGCTGAAAAGGTTTTTTAGTCTAAATTAATGGCTAGTAGGATTGAAAAATGAAGTGATGTGATTATGATCATTTGAGGCTATAAATTTAAATTAAGCCATTCACAGCTTTGTGTTCTGTTTTGCTGGTTGGTCACTCCAATTTCCACAAATTTAACAATATTTCGTGAGGTATTCAATGAATAAGGAGTCTCTTGTTTCTTTTCCCATATCCTCACCATCTCACCCTCTATTTTTGCTTATTTACTTCCTGTCGTTTATTTTCTTCCTGCCGTTCACTCTTTCACTGTAGTAATAATTAAAATGATGCAGACCATATACATTTTTACTTGCCAAAACCACAGCATTGTTAACCTAACCTAATTATTTCATAGAAATATCGTACCTCATTGGTCTCAGTCTTTATTTATTGGTTTATTTTGAGAGCACGAATTCAGAATCCCCTTAGTTTTAATTTAATAAATTAAAGGGAACAAATTAATAAAACATGGACAGTTGTATGAACAAATTATAAATATTTATTTTTTATATCTATTTTTCAGAATGTGTGGGGTTCAGATTTAGTTTCGCAACATCTAATATAAATGTCTTGCTCGTGGGGAAGATAGCCTATAAATCACTTTTCTGACCATTTTCAAACATTTTCAGTTGTTAATTTCACCTAGAAGATTCGTAATTTCATCACTTTAAAAATATGCATCCAAAAAGTAACTTGCAAAAGAAAAATTAAGTCAATTTTACTTAATGCTTTTTTTCAGTGTGTTTTCTAAGTGGTTCCTAGGGAATTGTTAGGGTGTTCTCTGTAGTTTCTATTGTAAGGCAATCCTTCCAGAAAAACGCGATTGTGCGATCGCTTGATTTCATGCATAATCAGCCAAAGTCCGCATATTTATGGGGGGGGGTCGCATTTTTTCAAATAAGCCGCACTTTCGCCGCATAAATTGCTGATTTCAGCAAGTAAAATATGCGGGTCTAGCATGATTTCATAATTCCTGTATTTTTGTAGCAAAAAAGTCACATATATCTTAGCAGAAAGTTGAAAGATGCTGCGTTTACTTCACACAAGTAAAGTGCTATTATTTTCCCCCTATTGGCATGGGAACCTTATGAAGTGACGTAATTACACGACGTGAACATCATCTGCAAACCCCGCGGTGAAACCGTGATGAAGCACGCAAAAAATTCTCATTTGCCAACGAAAATAGCGCAAAAGACCACGCGAAGCAGTTTCCTGGTGTGTCACATGACAATGGGGGCAAATTATTTTGCACTCTGTGCAACTGCGTGTCGGACCACAGACAACGCTGTATATTAGTAGTATGTAAAATAATTTACGTTGCAGTAAGAGATTGCACTTTGTGCATTGGAAGCACTTAATTTAACAGAAGATGTCTGTTTTGTACAGTTACCTCTGTAAAACAGGAAGCACACATTTTATTTTTTTATATTTTATTTATTCATTTTTACAGAAGTTGTCGAATATTCCTTTTGTAAAGCTACAGAACTTGTTTGACTCAATGTTTTGTAAGTTTGAGCCGTGTGTTAATGAAGGTCTGAAATAAAACAGAATGAGAACTTCAATATTCTGTGATTTAGTAGCTTGAAGTAATAAGAAATGACTCCTGACATGAAGGTAGTATCTACTGAGAACAGGGTGTTGGTGAATCACCTTTTTTTCCTCTTTTGCATCAAACCGCAGTTTTTGCAAGTTCCCGCAATTTCATCGCATAAAATTGCAAAAATATCCCGCATATTCCATCGCAATTTTTAAGAAAACGTGCCGCATAATCAAGGATTTTTGCCCGCAACAATCACAACTGGACTGGTAAGGCCATTATGAGAAGTCGTTTACTGGCCAACATCAAAAGTGCTCACGCATAAGTCTCAAAACAAGTGCTAACACCTGGTCACTTCATTTTAACTGATCAGATGGTTTTGCCATCGTGAAAATGCCAAGTGTAAACCTGCATACGAGAACGATAGCGATCTGATCTTTGATCAGATTACATCAGCATATGGAAGTTTGGGAGTCCCACAATCATCATGTGAGTTTTAATCATCTGTGAGTTGAAAATCATGCAGTTTGTTCAAATTCACATTGTGTTCCTTGGCCTAGCAAACACCACTATGGTCTCACATTATTATGAAAGGTAAAAATGTGTTCTTTTATGCCACTTAAATGATGTTTTGGAAAATTAGGCCATTTTCAAACAGATGTGCCATCTACTGTGGTTCAAGAACTGTGTCATCTCAACAGCAGTTATGTTGAGGTATTTTAGTCTCCTGGCCTGTTGCTTGTTTTTTTTCCAATGATCTTGTTATTCCTCTCAGGTATGGGCTTATCCTATAATAGTGGATTTAAGCTACTGCTATTTGAGACATCTTTATCTGCACAGACTCTCCTCTGGAGAGAACAGTTGGTGGCCCTATCTGATCACTCTCTGATCCTACAATAAACCATAGACTTCTAACAGTATTCAATATAATTCCCTTTTAAGATCATGTGATTAATCTGAAGTACTGGATGACATCCGTTGAGATCCACGAGATCTACCGGGTGCCGCAGACAGCATGACCTGTAACTGAACTGCTGTCAAAGTCTACAAAAGCAATAATGGTTAATCACAAAAGCATTAATATACCTGACAAGAGAACAGCACTGAGTTTGAAAGTGAGGTGGGACATGATAACTGCTTGAGGTTTGGTCCAGGGCGACATTTCCCATTATCTGACTATGGCCTGGTCCCAAGAGTTTCCCACGGCGCAATTATCAATTGTCAAGCATGCTAACTAACCTCATTATATGCTTAGAAGCGTATCTGTGCTACTCACTCGAGTCTCACATGAGTCTTTTGAAAGGAACAAAGACTTCAGAACAAGGCTTTGGCATTGGTATTTGCTTCTGTTCAGAAAACTATCTGGCACATTACTTCGTTCTGAATACTTGGTTCTGTGCTGAACCAGTCTTTGGAAAATGAGACGTCTGATAGGTCCTAAAACATAATGATCTGTTCATTAAGCATCTCTGTAATGTACGTCTTTGTAACGTGTACTCATAAGGTGAACATATTTTTAACTGGAGAAGTAGTATAACTGCCACTAAACCTTCAGGGCAATGAATTTCCTTGTAAGGCTGCCCGCTAATATTCGACTAATCGTTAGTCCACTAGAAGAGGCTTTGTCGACCAAAATTTGTATTAGTTGGTTAGTTGCATGAAAGAAATTATCGGGTCCAGCAGGAAATCCAAACGTTCGCCTATCATCTACCGACCACAAATATGGCATTTGAATTTAAACATGCACTACATGGCCGCTAACTCTAACGTTAACTTAGATAAATGTGCGCTATTATTAGGCGCATATCCAAGTGTTTGTACGGAGCGTGGAAGCTAAAGTATAACGCTTACTGCAAGACATGGGAGGTGCCGGCATGAACGCTTACATTTTTTCTGATAACAGCGGAAACAACTTAAAGCATTCCATCATTTTTGGTCGTACAGATAAGAGTAATACATCATTTGAAACTGTTCTAAATTCGGAAAAAAAGGGTCTACTTTTATTTGTATAAACTCACAATAACAAGAAAACCTTTGTAAACTAAAGAAAACAAACAGGATGTGCTTTCTGCGCTTTCAAGATCATTTTCATTTCCATTACCTTCTCATATCTAAAAGTGACAAGAACATAAATAATAATAATAATAATAATAATAATAATAATTCAAAAGGAATAAAATCATTTAAAACATACTAATTTAAAAATTATCAGCATCTGAAAACTCCAACGCCAACTACTATCAATGAGTTTTTTGTGAATGGACATCCTCAACTTGAGAAGACCCAGACTGCACTGCGGCCGAATGGCTGCATTTTGCGACCTTTTTTCCTGCTGGTGTGACTACATTTTGTTAGAGGTCGCACTGGTGGCCCCACCATGTTGCCCAACTGATTAAAGCTGCCATTTCTGTTGCATATGAGAAACATGAGGCGTTTCAATTCGCCTCATAATTAACAACATTGCAGCAAAATCTAGTGAGAAGCATTCAAATTTGGTGCAGAATTCTCTGTTATAAACCACAGATATCAGATCAAATAGCGCTAACGTGGAAACCAGGAGAAACATTGTAACATGAACGAAGATATCTTTTCAATCCACATAACCAAAATCACACAAAAATTAGTTATTTTCCAGTTACAGTTGTTAATAAAAATTCATTTTACCTCCATCTCAATTCAAGCTCAGTGCTTTACTGCCAAATTTCCAATAAACAAACACAGTATTAACAGTAAGCAATTTATTAATGCAAAACAATAGTAATTTTGTGATTAACTTTGTTTAAAATCCCCCCAGCACTACCAAATCATGCAGCCAAATCTACAGAATGACAGACATACATACATGTGTGTGTGTGTGTGTGTACTTTTTTGACTATACTTGTGAGGACCAAATGTCCTTTAGGAGTAGGGGTTGGGTTAGGTGATAGAAAATATCATTGACCTGATATAAAATCAATGTGTGTGTGTGAGTGAGTGAGTGAATGAGTGTGAGAGTGAGTGAGTGAGTGTGAGACTGAGTGAGTGAGTGAGTGAGTGAGTGAGTGTGAGACTGAGTGAGTATGAGAGTGAGTGAGTATGAGAGTGAGTGCGTGTGAGTGAGTGAGTGTGAGTGAGTGTGTGAGTGAGTGAGTGAGTGAGTATGAGAGTGAGTGAGTGAGTGCGTGTGAGTGAGTGCGTGTGAGTGAGTGCGTGTGAGTGAGTGAGTGAGTGAGTGAGTGAGTGAGTGCGTGTGAGTGAGTGCGTGTGAGTGAGTGCGCGTGAGTGTGTGAGTGAGTGTGTGAGTGAGTGAGTATGAGAGTGAGTGAGTATGAGAGTGAGTGAGTGCGTGTGAGTGAGTGAGTGTGAGTGAGTGAGTGCGTGTGAGTGAGTGAGTGAGTGAGTGTGAGAGTGAGTGAGTATGAGAGTGAGTGAGTGCGTGTGAGTGAGTGAGTGTGAGAGTGAGTGAGTATGAGAGTGAGTGAGTGAGTGTGAGAGTGAGTGAGTATGAGAGTGAGTGAGTGAGTGTGAGTGAGTGTGAGAGTGAGTGAGTGAGTGTGAGAGTGAGTGAGTGCGTGTGAGTGAGTGAGTGTGAGAGTGAGTGAGTATGAGAGTGAGTGAGTGAGTGTGAGTGAGTGTGAGAGTGAGTGAGTGAGTGTGAGAGTGAGTGAGTATGAGAGTGAGTGAGTGCGTGTGAGTGAGTGAGTGAGTGAGTGTGAGAGTGAGTGAGTGAGTGTGAGAGTGAGTGAGTATGAGAGTGAGTGAGTGCGTGTGAGTGAGTGAGTGAGTGTGAGAGTGAGTAAGTAAGTGAGTGAGTGAGTGAGTGAGTGTGAGAGTGAGTGAGTGAGTGCGTGTGTGCGAGTGTGAGAGTGAGTGAGTGAGTGTGAGAGTGAGTGAGTGCGTGTGAGTGAGTGTGAGAGTGAGTGAGTGAGTGCGTGCATGCGAGTGTGTGAGTGAGTGAGTGAGTGTGAGAGTGAGTGAGTGTGAGTGAGTGAGTGTGTGAGTGAGTGTGTGAGTGTGTGAGTGCGAGCGAGTGCGTGTGAGAGTGAGTGAGTGCGAGTGTGAGTGTGTGAGTGAGTGCGAGCGCGTGTGAGAGTGAGTGAATGAGTGTGTGCGTGCGTGCGAGCGAGCGAGAGAGAGCGAGTGAGTGAGTGTGTGAGAGTGAGTGAGTGAGTGCGTGTGTGTGTGTGAGAGTGAGTGAGTGCGTGCGAGTGAGTGAGTGCAAGTGTGTGAGAGTGAGTGAGTGAGTGCGTGTGTGTGTGTGAGAGTGAGTGAGTGTGTGAATGTGTGTGTGTGTGAGTGAGTGAGAGTATGAGTGAGTGAGTGAGTGCGTGCGAGTGAGTGAGTGCGAGTGTGTGTGTGTGTGTGAGAGTGTGTGAGTGTGTGTGTGAGAGAGTGAGTGAGTGTGTGAGTGAGTGTGTGAGAGTGAGAGTATGAGTGAGTGAGTGAGTGAGTACGTGTGAGTGAGTGAGTGAGTGCGTGCGAGTGAGTGCGAGTGTGTGTGTGTGTGTGTGTGTGTGTGAGAGTGAGTGAGTGTGTGTGTGTGAGAGTGAGTGAGTGTGTGAGTGTGTGTGTGTGTCAGAGTGAGTGTGTGAGTGAGTGTGTGCGTGAGTGAGTGAGTGTGTGCGTGAGTGTGAGAGTGAGTGAGTGAGTGAGTGAGTGAGTGAGTGAGTGAGTGAGTGCGTGAGTGTGTGTGTGCGTGAGTGAGTGCGTGAGTGTGTGTGTGTTTTACTTGTTGAGGCAGAAGAACTTTTTTAGTGCTACCATCTGATCAGATTGATTTCTCATTGCTACAACAAATCCATTATCTAATTCATGACATTAACACAGTAACACTAACAAGCTACTTATCAGATGTGACCATAATATGAGCTATCCAGTGGAAAAGGGAAATTTGAACATAATCAAAGACAAGAAAAGTTCAAAGTTCATGTGGCACAATGCCCCTCACTTGGATTTTTCAAAGTTTAAATAGGATTACAAGCATGCAAATATATGTACTGAATTATGGCTCCCATGGTTAATCATTCTAGCTTGCAGATTATGATGTAAACTGAATGGTTCCAGAAATGGAAATGCCATATAAAAAAATGATAAATATAATTTACCAGGAAGAACTGTGGGGAACCTGAATCCAGATTAATCCTGTAAATGTTACAGATCTTTTAACTGTTCAGTTCCTTTTAAGGTTAATCTTTATCATCATATCTGTAATGACATTAAATTATCATCATAATATGCTGGTACAACATTTCATTTTGATAAAACTTTTATAATTATGTGTCACAACAATGACGGCATTGCATTAGGGATGCAATAAAAACATTTTACAGTTATGTTCTGTGCAGATGGCAATTGAAAGAGCAGAAGGCTTGTTGGCAATGCCTGAGAGACGCTGAAACAAGTGATAAAGAGATGAAAGAAGATGAACTTAGGACCTCTGCAACAAAGTTGCCTAGCAACATGTAAATATCGGTGCCAATCTTTCTAGTGTGCACAAAAAAACAAAAAGAAATCAAACAACAGCATGCAAAACTCGTTTTATGAAAAGAAAAAATAAAATAAAATAATAAAAATCCACTGATAATGAGCTCACAGTCTTTGGAAATTTCCAGGCATACTTGGCAATGCAAGCCTGGCTGAGATACAGCCTCTTTCCTCAAGATTCAACAGACCCAAAATAGCAACAAAACTGTGAGAAACACTCCACATCTACAATACTGTGATAGTCAACAACCGGCATTTTCCCACATTTTTTGGCTCGTCGCTCCTCACCAAATAAACAAACATCGCTCCATCTAAAGCTACATGGTTTTGCAGCGAGATGTTCACAGAGAGATGAGTAATTGCACATAATTGTGTGCATTCTGATGGCAGCCGTACAGACGTTGTCATTGGAGATGGTTCGGGGGTGAAAGGGCAGTGTGAGTTTCCTGTACCACACATACTGCTTTCCAACCCCCTCCTTCCTCTGGATATGGAAAAGAGGACGCAACAGGATGCAAAGAGGCCAGTGTCATTGGGACTTCAAGAGGCAAATATTTTAATGCATTTTTCCTGGGTTCTATAAATATTCAAATTAATGTTCAAATATGTAAGAACTGGAAAAAAAGAAAAAGAAATCAAAGACAAATGTTATCAGTTGGTATGCACGCTTCTAGATGGTCACTAAAACTAACATGCTTTCCACATGTCAAAATCCTGATTATGTTTCATTTCTGAAAGCCATTATTGGAAGATCAGCTAAAATACATTTTGCATGTGTTTTCAACAGGGAAGGTTGAATATTTTTACATTGAAGAGGCATGGATGTCATTTATAGAAATCCAGGGCAGCTGTGTGTCTGTGTGTGTGTGTGCGCTTGTTTTCATGATTTATGAGGACACATTTGTATAATCACATGGGTATTACACTGGTATTGCAATGTAAACATGTTTTATGGGGACATATCATGAGTCCTCATATTTAAAATAGATTTAAAACATACTAAATGTTAAAAATGTAAAAATTCTGTGATGGGTAGATTTAGGAGTAGGGTTAGTGTAAGGGGACAGAACGGACTGTCCTCACTAAGATAGCAAAACAAACCTGTGTGTGTGTGTGTGAGAGAGAGAGAGAGAGAGAGAGAGAGATGTTTTTTCAGGGTCATTTTGTAATTCATTGTAATTTTTAAATAAAATCATTAAAAAAAATGCTATCTTTTATTGCCATATTTACATATGTGTTTCTATTAGTTTTGTTAATATATATTTAAGAAATTACAATAATTATTAATTAATTAAAAATTATAATAAAATTGCTATAAATAATAATTATTATAATTAAACTGCATTATAATTTGTATTTAAATATTACTATATATATATATATATATATATATATATTCAAACAATTACAAATTATAATTAAAATGTATAATTATTATTATTAAACTGCATTATATATATAATATTATAGCTTAAATATTACTTATTTAATTTTTTACTTATTTTTTTAATTAGCACATAGTAAAAGCTTTTCATTGAAGTCAGTGTTTACACACACACACACACACTTCGAGGAAAGACCCGTGAGAGATGAGATTATAAAAGAGGAACCATTACGAGGCTTAACCAGAACAGGTGCGCATGCGCAGTCACCACAGCGCTCAAAGCATCCATCATTCATTTAAATGAAGTACACAAATAAATAACGGTAACTTGGTCCATGAGAACACAAAATCATTTAACAATGCATTCAACTAGTCAAGTTCCCATACAGCATTTACTCGTTTTCTGGAAAACTTTCTGGTCACTCACTAAACTTACCAAAACAAAGCAAAACTCTCAGATAAAAACTAAATAATAATAATAATAATATAATTACAGACAACCAACCGCAAAACTACGCATATATATATATAAATATATATATAACTATACCTGATACAACTTCACGAAGCTCAATAATAGTAAAAAATACAAAAGTCCCAATTAAAATCCCATTTTTAAAACATAATTTTGCAAACTTTAGTTACTAAAATACCTGAGATGCGAAATTCACCTGACTAATAACATAAACACATCTATTAGCAGCATGCTAGCTCGCGACTGGACAAGCAATTATACGCAACTTAACAGCAAACAAACACAGCTCGAGCGGCTCTAAACACAAGCCACGAGATAAATAAAGTAATTAAACTCAACTCACATTAAGAGCAGCTGTCTTTAAGGACGGAGAACAGACAGACTGTCCCGGGTTTAGCGGTGACAGATTCCCTCGATGTTAAATATTCCCTTTTCCAAAGCCGCTGTCCTTCCTCTCAGTGTGTCCGGCTTCAGACTGAAGTCCACAGGAATAACAGCGACCTCAGCGGTGACACGGTAGCTGTGACAAGACACGGGCTGTGTCCCAAATCACGAGCAACTGCCCATCTAGAGCTTCTGTGAGCGGCGTACAGCGGGCGCGCGCAGCGTCTTCACCACTGCAGGCGCGCGCAACAGTAAGGGCCCAAAATGCTGCCTATGTAGACAGCTCACTAGGTTTTTGAAACACAGCCGCCACATTTATCCGTCTAATGACCATAACAGCATGACTTTTAACATATAGCCAACTGACACCGTTTGCTTACTGAGTAATGCAGAATGTTAGACGTGAAATATTATGACTTTATGATTATATTAATTGTATTATATTATGTTATATTATATTGTATTGTATTGTATTGTATTATACTATATTATATTATATTATATTATACTGTATTGTATTGTATTATATTATATTATATTATATTATATTTTATTACGTTATATTATGTTATATTATATTGTATTGTATTGTATTGTATTGTATTATATTATATTACATTATATTATATTTTATTACGTTATATTATATTATATTATATTGTAATATATTATGTTATATTATATTATATTATATTATATAACATTATATTATATTATATTATATTATATTGTATTGTATTGTATTATATTATATTATATTGTATTATATTGTATTATATTATATTTTATTACTTTATATTATATTATATTATATTATATTGTATTATATTATGTTATATTATATAACATTATATTATATTGTATTGTATTGTATTGTATTATATTATATTACATTATATTATATTATATTATATTTTATTACGTTATATTATATTATATTGTAATATATTATGTTATATTATATTATATTATATTATATTATATAACATTATATTATATTATATTATATTATATTATATTATATTATATTGTATTGTATTGTATTATATTATATTGTATTATATTGTATTATATTATATTTTATTACTTTATATTATATTATATTATATTATGTTATATTATATAACATTATATTATATTGTATTGTATTGTATTGTATTATATTGTATTATATTATATTACATTATATTATATTATATTACGTTATATTATATTATATTGTATTATTTTATGTTATATTATATTATATTATATAACATTATATTATATGATATTATATTATATTATTTTATAGCTTAAATAAATGCATAATATGGGCTAATACATTAATTCCACATGATTTATTTTTTCTTTATTTTTAGCCTATTCTCTTCATACAAATTGTAAAAAACATCACATGGGTTTGAAAAAAATACAATTATTACAATATTATACTGTAAATAAATAGGTAAATAACTCATGTTCCTAGTGAAAACTTCTCACAAACAGGGTCTTCCGACATAAAAGCAAAATTATCAAGCCTCAACTTTGTAAATGGTAAAATATTATTCTAAGAAAAAATGCCCCATGTCGATAAAGCTTTATTAAAGACCAAAAAGTGTCAGTTGAGGGATGCTTAGAAAGTCAAGAGCTTCCTACTGGATTGTCATGGTTACTAAAAGGAGCGCAACTGATACAAACTGGAGACTCATTAATATTTTACGGGCTTGTAATTCAAAACTTATAGAAGTATTCCTAAGTTGAAATCTAATACCTCATTGAAAGCAGACTTGTGTTTGTAAATCTAATTAGGACACACGATATCTCACTACGTGGCACTGTATCAAATTTCTGAGCCAAACAGCTATGAGAAAAACAGTTTTCAGTTTAAAGACCTAGACGTGTTGCTCAGGGAGTTTATACAGGTTAATAGCCTGCAGCTTGACTTAAGGATAGTCCCAAATAATCATAAAGCATTATCTGACTCTTATTGAATATTAAACACCAGCTCCTTCAGAAACAACTAACCAACTCAAAAGAGGTCAAAACAGGAGTTTTATGTCATCTGGTAAGCCTGAAGTAACAGCATTAATTAGATTTAATGCCACGCTGACTTTTGCATTTCCCAGGAGTACTGCAGAGATAAAAACAATCGTAGGTGCGCCAGAGCACATATGCCAGTAACACAACAGAGGCCAACAACAGCTTGATTTCCACTGCGACTCATCTTTTGACAAATTATATGGTTACATTAGAATGCTTCGTAAAAATACTGAGCCTAGAAAAGCCTGACGTGATGAAGGATGCTGTAGCTGAGAGAAATTCAGGTCGTTTTCCACAGTTACATCAAAGTATAATGCATAAGCCTAAAGTATAATGGTCCGCCTACGTCACGCGTGAGCTTTCCAACGTGATTACGTAATGCATGTCACATCGCAGAGCAGTGCAAGATGAGCATTTGTGGTTAAAAGTATAATTTTTTTTTAAAAATTCAGAAAATGACAAATCGTTTCTCTAGATCAGACTCTTATTCCTCGTCTGGGATCATGTAGAGCTCTTCTGAAACTGACATTTGGACCTTCAACCCGTTAGTAACTGTTGAAGTCACTATGTGGAGAAAAATCCTGGAATGTGTTCCTCAAAAACCTTAATTTCTTTTCAACTGAAGAAAGAAAGAAAGAAAGAACATCTTGGATGACATGAGTAACTTATCAGGACATTTTAATTCTGAAGTGAACTAATCCTTTAAAAACATTAAAAAAAAGAAAAGAAAAGAAAAAAAAGACTAAGTTTAGGTTGAACTTTTGAAAAATTTAAGTTGAAAAATGACTAAAACTGAAATATATTTAAATTAAAGCTAATAAAAATAGATATATAAACACAAAACTACTAAAAATGTAGAAAGCACAAAACCAAAAATTTAAACTTAACTAAAAAAATGAAAATAAAAATGTATAATATATACTTAAAAAAAAAAAAAAAAAAAAAATATATATATATATATATATATATATAAAATAAAAGATAAACACATTTATAAACTATTATAGTAATATTAAAAATATGTAAATAACTATATAAATAATAGTAAAATGACACACACACATATGAGTGTATATATATATAAAATGAAAGCAAATCAAACAGCAAATTCCCCATTTGGGTTTGCCCTCCTTATACCCGCAGTGGTAACCAATCCCTCAAAAACATTTCATCTTAAATTACAACTCATTCCATATGCTGCCGGCCTGCTGGCAGATGGGTAATTCCACAAAGCACTGAAGTAATAACCCAGCGTCAATTGAACGATCCACTCAAAGAGTCTCATTAGCTCTAACACTTCAGAATTAAAGGAGATAAAGGAAGTTCCTCATATGGAGAACACAGCAGGGATGCAATCTCAAGAGGGGGGAAGAAGGTCATCACAGGTGGTCGTTTACCAAGGTTTCAAAGTTAATCAAATGATACAAGCTATGAGACTTTTCTTTTGAAATGAGAATTTAATGAACTTTCTGGAGATACACATCCAGTTTATTTGCTTATAGTTCTGATATGAGCAACATTGTGCACATTAACCCTTTGAAGAAGGGCTGTTACTACTTCAAACACCAATATTCGGTTTGGTCAGCCAATATTTTAAATGACAATTTTTGCATTTGTTTCCCCCAGTCTTGAATACTATACTCTGAAGTACACAGGGTTCAGGTGTTCCATTAGCATCCAAAACCCTTGCCCAGGGTGGAACACGCAAATATATCAAGCAATTCATTTTGAGGATTGGTAGGCAGACGCTCATCTGTCTTGATCGTGAAAGATGCCAATCTGATCATCTGCATAAACAGGCAAAAACTCTGCCCTCCAGCAGAGACAGAAGCTAGTCAAATGAGTTTGGAACATCAGCCATGGTCTTGGGAAAAAGTAGCATTCTTTAATTTTGTGTTTTTGAAATAAAACTGGGTTCTTCTTACTGCTCTGGCATGGAAGTGACTTTCAATGTTTGTTTTTTTTTTTAAATAAATGTTTCTATTTGAATATGCAGATACAACTACAAGGACCCCATAAAATCAAATAATCCCTGAACTAACTCGTTTGTGCTGATTTGTGCCGCAAAAAGGAACGTTTGTGCTGGTGTTCGAGACACTGAGCATTATTTTTTTGGGTCGTGTGTAGTCGTTCTCCACTCTATGTTGTTCAAATCGGTGCCGTTCGTTTGTGCTCGATTTGTGTCGTTAATGATAATCACTTACAGGGTTTCTTTTAACGGCACAAATCGAGCACAAACGAAAGATACCAGTTTGGAGGAATTTGGACGAAGTGTGGTGGAGAGTGATGTCATAACTCTCGAATTATATTTGTTATTTCTAAAGAGGGCGAATAAACAGAATGTTCATTTTAACGGCAAAAAAACGACACTGGTTTCGTGCGATTTCTCCAATAGTATCTGTCTGCAGACTGCAAGAGGGGCCGTAACTTGAAGGGCGTAACTTGAAGGGCGTAACTTGAAGGGTATAACTCGAAGGGCGTAACTCGAAGGGGCGTAACTTGAAGGGCGTAACTCGAAGGGGCATAACTCGAAGGGGCGTAACTCGAAGGGCGTAACTTGAAGGGTATAACTCGAAGGGCGTAACTCGAAGGGCGTAACTCGAAGGGCGTAACTCGAAGGCCGTAACTCGAAGGGCGTAACTTGAAGGGTATAACTCGAAGGGCGTAACTCGAAGGGGCGTAACTCGAAGGGGCGTAACTCGAAGGGCGTAACTTTAAGGGTATAACTCGAAGGTCGTAACTCGAAGGCCGTAACTCGAAGGGGCGTAACTCGAAGGGCGTAACTCGAAGGGCGTAACTCGAAGGGCGTAACTCGAAGGGCGTAACTTGAAGGGGCGTAACTCGAAGGGCGTAACTTGAAGGGGCGTAACTCGAAGGGGCGTAACTCGAAGGGGCGTAACTTGAAGGGTGTAACTCGAAGGCCGTAACTCGAAGGGGCGTAAGTCGAAGGGGCGTAACTCGAAGGGCGTAACTCGAAGGCTGTAACTCGAAGGGGCGTAACTCGAAGGGGCGTAACTCGAAGGGGCGTAACTTGAAGGGTGTAACTTGAAGGGCGTAACTCAAAGGGGCGTAACTCGAAGGGCGTAACTTGAAGGGCGTAACTCGAAGGGCGTAACTCGAAGGGCGTAACTCGAAGGGCGTAACTCGAAGGCCGTAACTCGAAGGGCGTAACTTGAAGGGTGTAACTCGAAGGGCGTAACTCGAAGGGGCGTAACTCGAAGGGCGTAACTTGAAGGGTATAACTCGAAGGGCGTAACTCGAAGGCCGTAACTCGAAGGGGCGTAACTCGAAGGGGCGTAACTCGAAGGGCGTAACTCGAAGGGCGTAACTCGAAGGGCGTAACTTGAAGGGGCGTAACTCGAAGGGCGTAACTTGAAGGGGCGTAACTTGAAGGGGCGTAACTCGAAGGGGCGTAACTTGAAGGGGCGTAACTTGAAGGGTGTTACTCGAAGGCCGTAACTCGAAGGGGCGTAACTTGAAGGGGCGTAACTCGAAGGGCGTAACTTGAAGGGGCGTAACTTGAAGGGGCGTAACTCGAAGGGGCGTAACTTGAAGGGGCGTAACTCGAAGGGGCGTAACTTGAAGGGCGTAACTTGAAGGGGCGTAACTTGAAGGGCGTAACTTGAAGGGGCGTAACTCGAAGGGCGTAACTTGAAGGGCGTAACTTGAAGGGGCGTAACTTGAAGGGCGTAACTCGAAGGGCGTAACTTGAAGGGCGTAACTTGAAGGGGCGTAACTTGAAGGGCGTAACTCGAAGGGCGTAACTCGAAGGGCATAACTTGAAGGGGCGTAACTTGAAGTACGTTGTAGTACTTCGGGATGCAGACAGACCCTTCTCGATTTAGACGATGTGGGGTGGAGAGGGACGTCACAGCTTCCGAATTATATTTGTTATATCTGTGGAAGGAAAGCAGTTACAGTGTTCGATTAACGGCACAAATCGAGCACAAACGAAATGCACCGACATTGCAATTTGAACGACATAGGGTGAAGAATGATGTCACACGACCAAAAAAATAAAGCTCAATATCTCGAACACCAAACCAGCACAAACGTAGCAAAAACGAATGGCATGGTTCCGGGGATTATTTGATTTTATGGGATGCCAAATTCACGATGGTCAATTACCTCGAAGAATTCACAGAATCGCTGTATGTTTGAGCATCTCAACCAGAACAATAAAGCAACACTGGCTTAACCAATGGCGTGAGTTTGGGACTGAACCAACCATTTGACTGCCCAATGCCAGAAGGGAAGAGTGTTTGGGGAAAATTGTTGGAAAAGAGCAATTTTGCAATTTCGTTTAGAAAGGTAAGGAATAGGGTAAAAAGTTCCCCAGTTGAAATCACAGAACATTAACACAATAGTTTTGTATTAGAAATGTTCTGTTTAAATAGTCAAATGACGCATTTGAATATGGACTAATTTGCATACATTTCCAGAACAGAAATCTAAACATTGGATATAGTTCAGTTTCATTTTGTTCACATTTTTTAAAGAGGGGACTTTGGATATCGGTTATTAAAGATTAGAATGTTATATAAATCAGTCGGAATGACTGATTTATATCCCCCCCCAGTAAAAACCGGGAATAAAACTGAAGTTTGTTGCATATACTGAAGTGGAGATTCTGTATGAACAAAAAAAAACTACTTTTGAAGACATGCATTATAATCAAAACCAACACATGCAAAAAGACAAAATTTAATAAAATGAACAATTAGATGTGTATTTTGCATTTTCTTTCTAGTCTGAGTTATGGAAGCACAATTATAGCCCAAAATCTCAAAAATGACCAGTGCCTGAAAATACAATGGAATCTTTCACAACACAAGAACAAAACCAAGCCAACCTCACATGTAGATTCTTTTTACAAATATTTTATTGAATTTGAGCAACAAAACCATTTTCAAAGCAAATAACTTATTTTAATATTATTCATTTAAAGAAGCAAATTTTACTTATTTTTGTGCAAATTTCCTTTGGAAGAGGTTGGGATAGTACTAACATGAAATGATCTGTAACAAAAAAATTAAACTTTTTGCTGTTTGTGTAGTTTGAGAATGAGCCTTCTGATTTGCCCTCTCTTCCTCTTCACTGTCTTCCGTGAAAACCAGCCGTTCAGGTCCATGTTGTTATGGAAACTTTGTGGTGGGTCCTAAAAAAAAAAAAAAAAATAACTGTACTTTTAGAGGAGGAAAAAAAAACATTTCAAACTAAAAATCTAGAAAGAAATAGACGCTCATCAGTTTCTACGAAGTGAAAATACCTTGAGGAAGCTCTCCACATACTGCAGGACGTAGACGCCACAGTCTGTATAGTTATCCTGCTGTGGGACGAGGGGACTCCATCCTCTCATCACTTCCTTTTCAAAACTCTGCGGAGAGCCCATTTTGACCTTCCATTCCTCTTGTAAGTATCTTGGATTTACAGAAAATAAGTGGCCAGAATGCCAATACTGTCTTACATCACAAAAAACTAAAAATGTTTGATAATTGAATGCATTAAACATTTTATTGTGTATTCTGTGGAAGCTTGATTCCACCACTGAAGAATAATAATAAGATAATTTCTCACACAATTCTAACTTACTCCTCATAATTGTGAGTTGACATCTCAATTCTCTGAGAGTTTACATCTGGCAATTCTCAGTTCTCTCGCAGAATTGCGTGATATTAGGTCACAATTGCATGATTTTTTTCACCTCAGAATCTGAAGTTTAGATCTCACAATTGAGAAAAGAAGTCAGAATTGCAAGATATAAACACTCAATTGAGAGAAAAGTCAAAATTGCGAGTTTATATCTCGCAATTCCAGTCAGAAACTCAATTCTAAGGAAAAAAAAGTTAGAATTGCGAGATATAAACTCACAATTGTGAGAAAGAAAAAAAAGTCTGAATTGTGAGAAAGTGGCTGAAAAAAGCTTCTATAGTATTCTGCTATTTTCAATATTCTACCCAGGTAAATAACTAGCTGGCTAACATGCATGAGGTTTGGGAGCAGATTTCCATTAGTATGTCAGCTTTGAGTCCTTGGAATTGATTTAAATAAATGATTCCTTCTAGAAGGCCCATACAGACGCCTCCAATGAGATTTGAATGTGGTCCAGTGCAGGACTTGGCTTTCTAAGCTGCCAAACTCCCCCCTGAGGAAGGCAGCATTTTGTCTCATGGGAAACTGTCATTAATTGGTGACATTTGCTGCCTAATACAGGATTCAGCAGCACAAGAGAAAATGTGTGCTCGCTATTAACGCACAGGTGCAAAAATAATCAAGCACTTGAAACAGAAGAAGATAATTACTCTTGGAGTATCTGCACCACCGATGATCTGTCACTGCAGGAGAGGGAGTCCATGATGAGTATGCATGGCCTACAAACACAGACAGTCAGTCAGTGACAGGGTACAATGAGGCACTTCATCAAATACAAAAAAAGTGCTACTGCCATCTAGTGATGGGTAAAGAGAACATTCTGAGGGAGAGGAAATGTCCTTGACTTACTGTTTAGAGACGCTGTTAAGGACAGATCTGTCCATGACAGCCTGTAATTTAGAAAAAGAAAAGGTTATTCAAGTTTTTACTAATTTGAGTAAGACAGATTAATTCACATTACCTGAACATCATCCTCATGATCTGAAAGGAAGCAGAAACTCTGGTCAAAGTCGTCTATGGGGGTGGGTGGGCAGTAATATGATGTTTGTTTATTCAAGAAACTAAAACTTCAAGAATTGTATTGAGAGCGTATGTAATTATTACCACAAAATTGTGTTAAGTACTTCTAGCTATACTTAAAAACAGCGTTTAGCATTTATTTTAGGCGTTACCCATAAACTTATTCATGTTTTCAAACACATAGCTTAAAGGGTTAGTTCACCCAAAAATAAAAATCATGCATTTAATCATGTCGTTCTACACCCGTAAGACTTTTGTTCATCTTCAGAACACAAATGAAGATCTTTTTGATGAAATCTGAGAGCGACCACCACTTTGACGCTTCAAAAAGTTCATAAAGAGATCGTAAAAATAATCCATATCTTGAGTGGTTTAGTCCAAATTATCAGAAGAGAATCGATCGCTTTATGAAATGAACCGATTTAATTTAGGCTTTTATTCAAATTATTTTGACAAGCATGGGGGTATTCCAGAAAGCAGTTTATGTGACATACCTGAGGATGTTTAAGAGTACGTGAGGGGATAACCTCAACTTTCAACTTTTTTTCCCCCCTCCAAAAACGGAGGTAACATTCAGGATATGCAAGTAGCTATAGCAACTTACTCTCTGAACAGGTTCTGTTCCAGGGTTAGTTTGATTAAGAGGTACTCAGATGAGGGTTATATAATATAGTGATATAAATGTAACTAAATCTGTTATTTAGTTACAATTATATATACACACACACCATACTATAAATTCTAATATATGCATTTATTTTATTGTCATCTCACACATGGTTCTGCTTTTTCCCTTTTTTACAACAGGACGTATTCTATGCTGTAACTTCTATAATAAAATACATAAATGATATCTTATTAAATAATTAGGATCAAAACAAACAATATAATTCTTATTCTCAGTGAATAAAGATTAATCGTTTTTTCAATATTTTCATTTTATAAGTACACAGCCACCAAATAGGTGGCGATGTGCACCAAGTAAGTTATGTAAATCACCATTAAACAAAAGGAGGAAGAAGTAGAATGACGCGTTTTCTTAGCGTCTGTTTCTATGGTGAATCATTGATTCGTCACTCTGTCTTGTGAACATACTCTGGTTTGGTTGAACTTACTTCCGAACCCGTAAGCAAGGTTTGGGTTAATCAGCGAGAGTTCAGGTATACGTGACTAAGTTATCCTTGCTTTCTGGAATAACTCCCAGGTACGGTTGAATGCTGTTTATGTTCGCTGATCAATGTTATTTGTGAATAAAAGCCTAAATTCAAATCTCTGCAGAGAATTTATTTGGACTAAACCGCTCAATTCATATGGATTAGATTTACGATCTCTTTATGAACTTTTTGAAGGGTCAGAGTGGTTAGTCGCATAACCAACTATGGAGGGATGGAAGGCTCTCTTTTTTATTTCTTCAAAAATATATTAATTTGTGTTCCAAAGATGAACCCAAGTCTTACTGGTTTGGAATGACAGGAGCGTGAGTAATCACAGAAGTTCCATTTTTGGGTGAACTAACCCTTTAACTTGTATGAAACCTGTGTTTTTAGTTGTTATAAAATCAGAGATCAAAAAAAACATGAAATATGTTACTCAGTTCTAAACCATGCTCTCACTCAAAAGAGCAGAAGCAAAATAATTAATCTAACACATTTCGTCCTTTACCAACACTACCATTTTGCACTGGCACCACATCGGTTTTCCAAATTACCTATGGATTTACTCCATCTGGAAAGCTGCTTTGAGGATTCTGGAGAGTAGAAGAGGGACATGGGATTGGGTGGAGATTGATCAAAAAGATACTCTACTGAATGCTTTCGCCCACTGAGGCAAGGATCCAAATCACTGGTCTGTGAAATCTTGCCAGGAAAACAGATGACAGCCAGGTACCAGTGAGCCCTTAGGAGACATTGCAGAGGGGCTCTTATTAAGACATGCTCTTTATTTTACATAACCTACGCAACCTAAACATCTGTAAAAACATCACCAGGGATGCAGGATGTGCAATTTTGTGAAGAGACTTACATTTGATTAATTGGGACAAATATAAAGTCCTTCTCAAAAAGGTTGACATTCTTGGTCCACGTTTTCACCCGATTGTGCCGGTGCTCCTGAATGCTGTGACACAGTGCTGTGTTTATTCCAATTATGGTTGAGAATTTTTACAAGACCATGTTGTATACATACGATAAACCTGTAGTTTCCGGAAGCCTTTTATGATCCTCCTGAGTGAGGTGCTTGAAGAAAAAAGAACTGAACACATGGTACTTGGTGGAATCCTCATTTTCCCGTGGCTCACAGACCAAATACCTGGCCAGAAACAAGATGTATGCATGTCGTCACAGCGCCAATGGACTAAAGTTGACTTTACTGCGTACTTTTACCACTTCAACCTTAAATAGAAGTCTAAGATCACATCGTTTAGGAATTGTCCATCCTCAAGACAGTTGAGGTCCTCTTCTGTGATGGTTAGACCCCGTTTAGCTGGAGGAGGAGGGTACACAACCAGTCTGCAAAAACATGGTGAGAAGAGTTCTTCTAGATAAGAATAACACAATAAATGATCAGCTCAATATAGGCCAGTCAACTGACTTTTTGATTTCCTGTTTGGGCGATGAAGAGATCTCTTCCAAATCGTCCTCATCACTGTCTGAGACACAGAGGGTTGCAATTTCACGACGATGAGCATCAGGAGAGGACGAAAATGGCACCAAGGCCTGCTGAACATTGAGAGAAAGAGCTAAACAACTGAAAAGATGTTAAAGGCATCATCATATTGTGTCATTGGTGCCCAAAGATTCAGATTTTATTGAATTTGTTAATTTGACAAGAATCGAAAAAGGGCTTAGGAAAGAGAAAGTGGAGGTAAAAGAAAAGGGAAATGGAAAGAGGAAAAAGAAGGAAGAAGAAGAAGAAAAAAAGAAGGAAAAGAAAGGAAATTACTATAAGTCCAAAGAAAAGAAATAAAAGGAAATTAATAAGAAAGATAAAAGTAAGGGAAAATGGAAGTAATAGGACAAGAAAAGGGGAAGTAAAAGGGCACGGAAATGGAAAGGAAACTGAAAAAAGGAAAGGGCGGGAAAAGGACAAGAAACAGAGTAATATGAAAAAGAAAGTGGAAGTAAAAAGGGAAGGGAACTGAAATGGGAAAATGGAAGTAAAAGTACAAGGAAAGTGAGGTAAAAGAAATGAAGGAGAGAAAAAGTAAAAACAAATGAAAAGGAAAGACAATGTGCAAGAACAAGGAAAGAGGAACAAAAAGGAAATGAAAGTAAAAAGACAGAAAAGGGAAGGAAAGGAAAAGGAACTGGAAAATAATAGGGAAAAAGAAGTAAAAAGACAGAAAAGACAAAGTAATAAGGGAAAAGCGGGAAATAAAAGGGAAATGGAAAGACAAAGGTGAAGTAAAAGGGACAAGGGAAGGTGAAAAGGAAAGAACAGGCAAGAGAAAAAAAATTAAATGAGAAGTTTGAGAAACCTGACTCGTGACAGGAAGTTCATCCTCTTCAAACTGAATCATGGCGATGTGAAAACAGCAAAATAATAGATGTTATTGGGCAAGACAGCGGAAAGCAAACAACAGACATTTTATGTCCAGATTGGTCTTAAAGATCCACAATCACTTAAATATTTTACACCTAAAGATATATATATAAAAAAAATCATAATAAATGCTTATAGTCATTTATTTGATCTATGAATGGCTAATGTGAGGATATCCGAAACAGTAAGACTTTCTTTGAAAAAAGGAAAGGCAGGGAAAGGGGCAAAAGAGGTAAAGGAAAACAAAATGAAAAGAAATGAAATGAGAATTTTGAGAAACCTGACTCATGACAGGAAGCTCATCCTCTTCAGGCTGAAGTACAGTGATCTGAACGCAGCAAAATAAAAGAGACGCTATTGGACAAGACAGCAGAAAGAAAGCAACAGCTCTACACAGAGAAAGACGACTGAAGAGCACTAGTCATTTTTATGTCAGGAAGGGCTTAAACATGCACAGTCACTTAAATATTTTACACTTCATTTATCAATATTTTAAAAAATGGAATTGTTTCCATGGAAGCTTGTTTTCACAACTGAATTAAAAAAAAAGTATTCTAATTTTTTTCCCCTGAATTGCAAGATATAAAGTCAGAATTGTGAGTTAAAGTAAAAATTGAGATAAACTTGCAATTCCTCACAAATTGACTTTATAACTCACAATTGCAAGTTTATATTTCACAATTCTGAGAAATGAAGTCAATTAGAGTTATAATGCCAGAATTGTGATATGAAAAAGTCTCACAATTCTGACATTATAACTCTATTCTGGGTTTATTTCTCACAATTGTGAGTTTATATGTTGGAATTCTGAGAACAAAAAAGTCTTGAATTGTGAGAAAAAGTCACAATTACCTTTTTTATTTAAATGGCAGAAACATGCTTCCATTGGTTAAATGATGATGACAAACATTTGAACGGCATGCCTCAACCCACCTGCTGTTTTTGGGCACAGCTGTAGGTCTTCAGTCTAATACTGGCTTCTTCAAACGACAACTTAACTGGAAAACAGTTGATGTTATTACGCTTGGCCATCTCTGTGAATATTTCCTCAAGAGCGATTTGCTCTGGGAGTGTGAGCTCATTCTCAAAGATAAGGACAACATATTTCTCCTTCTCATCTGAGGAGAGAAAAGAAACCATTTTACATAATTTAAGTCTCAAAGCAAGAACACCAGTCACACTTTATCATGGATAGACTGCTGGAAGTTCATATTTGAGACTCACTCCTGCTCTGGCAGTCACACCACACTCTTGAATCATCTTCAAACATGTCAAGCTGGACCTGCAGGTGAAAGCACATCTCGGGTGTTGTCTGCAGAAACAGAGCCGGCAGCTTCTTCAAGGTGCACCATTCACAAGCGACCACATTTGATGCTTCTATTCGTCCTGAAAAATGTAATATTAACACCATGAATCTTTGCGTGTTTGGAATGATTGCAGTTACTCAAATGAGTTCATCATTGTAGTACATGTTGAATAATTAAAACCTGTTTAGTAATGTGCACATGCTCTACCTTTATTAGCAATCTCAATGTAATCCACTGAAATCTGTAAATGAAACGCACAGAGTATGAGTGATTATATCAGGCGTTGAATTCTGATCTATGAATTATGAATTCAGTAAACCTCCGATCAATATTACAGTGCATTGGGCAGTCAGAGCATCAGATCTCCTGAATGTCTTGGTCAACGTTCCAACTTTAAAACATCTGATGTTGAACGTAAAGCTTTTTGGCGACATGGCCTTCTTGCCAATTGGATTTTTCACTCCGACACGATGGATGATGTTTCCAAACTGTTAGGGTACAAAAAAAAAAACATTTTTAAACTAAAAACCAATATTAATTAATAAATAAAAACATTAAGAGTAAATATTTTTATTTTTCACTCTTTTTATACCTCATCTCTCATTCGATATTTTCGCTGGAGTCGTTTTTTCGGAAAGGAGTCATCAGCAAGTTCATTAAAAGTGTTTTCCTTGTGATCCACAAGAGCATCTGTTAGCAGATGAGTCAAAATTGTGGAAAAAAATTTTGAAATTTTTATAAATATTACATATATAAAATATATATTTTACATTATATATATATTATATATATATAAATAAAATATATAATAATAATTCATATATATATATATATATAAAAAATATTATATATATATATATTATTTATATATAATAATAATAAAATATATAATATTTTAAATTTTTATAAATATTACATATATAAAATTGTATATATAATATATATATATATATTTTACATTATATATATATATATATATATAAAAATAAATAAAATAATAAAATATATAATAATTTATCTATATATATAAAAAATATTATATATATATTATTATTATTTATATATAATAATAAAATATATAATATTTTAAATTTTTATAAATATTACATATATAAAATTGTATATATAATATATAAATAAAATATATAATAATAATTTATATATATAAAAAATATTATATAGATATTATTATTTATTCATTTTATTATTATTTATTATTTATATATAATAATAATAATAAATATATATATATATATATATATATATATATACACACACATGTATTGAGTATCATTTGATGCATCAGGCTTTCATGGCTCATACAGTATAGTATGATGCAGGAAAATATGGAGCTCATACTCGGGGAGCAAAATAAATAAATAATTTTATTCAGAGGCCCAAACTGAAAAATATGCAATTTGGTGCAGTTCCTGATCAGGGTTGCAAGGTTTTCACAACCAAACCTGCCCAACTGCTACTCAAAACCAGCTCAAATCGCAGAAAACCAACACGGTTGCTGATATTAATATGGCCAAGATGATGAAATTTGCTTTTAATGTAATTCAATGACATCCTTATGAAAATGGGCTATAATATAAATGTCCTTTGTCACTCTATAACTCCCAATAACGTCTTCGTAAGATATTGAAACGCTTAGTTTTATGAGCTCTGTATTTGATTAACGTTGGTTTTAAAGCATGACTCATCATGATACTTTTTACCTTGATTTTTCTGGAAAAAAAAGCACTTCTAATCAAGCAAACATAAGTTGTGTGTTCATTTTTGAAATATCACTAAAGTTATTCTTAAGTTCACTTTATTAAAATCAGTCAAATAAATAAGTGAAGATATGTGCGTGAAGTCGTTTTTGAATTTTATTCTAAAAAATATATATATATATCAATCAGAAAGGGCATATTTTGAGCCCTTATCAAATGCATATCAAATAAAATCCATCATTACTGATTCAGTGCCTAATTTTTTTTAAATAACCCAACCTAAGATACCTGTATCAACAGATGCAAAACATTCTGTGTCCATCAAGCTGTCCGCCAGTGTATCCCTGATCTCCTCGTCTGCATTACAGGAAAATGCATCTGTACAGATCCAGAATTACCACAACAAACAGAGATATGGGGGTAAATAGTATGACCACAGGCTTATTAGAATGCAAAACCGTCCTTACCTACAGAATGACTGTCGGAAAGGTGTTTCCTATTGGACAAAGAGTCAATAGTCACATTAATTTTCTTTGGAAAATCAATACAGTTCATTCCCTTGACCATTTTGGTGATGTCAAACCTTGTGTCACTCCTACAGCTGAAGCGTTTGAATGGTTCAAAACATCGTGTGTAAAGTTGAGCTTTGCTCTTAGTGTTGACCGTTGACTGAGGCTGGACACTAAAATACACATATATAGGATTTATTCGATAATCTATATGGATAAATTCATGTTTGTGGTCTAAAAATACGCACGTCAGTTTTGTTCTCAGATTGAATCCGACGGCGTCTCCTTTCAGCGGTTTGATTTTGATTTTACGATCTTGCCCAAGCGTACGAACCTTGTCCAAACACAAAAACGAGGAGATGGAATAATTTGCAGTAGTTAGGATGAATGTGGAGCTTACCTTAAAAAAAAAAAATAAAGTAGGTTAACTAGAAAAAGATAAAAACATTTTGTTTTAGGCTTCCATGACTCGTCAGTGATTCGCCAGCGAACGCCAACTGCCATTCGGTAATTAACGAGTTTTAATAGTTTTTTTTTTTTTTTACCACTCACCATTTTAGAGTATTTGTTCTTTAGGTTAACAAATAACGTCACGTAAACGCATCAGTTTCTCTGATGATTGACAGGTGTTTGTTGTAACAGTAGGGATTTTGATTCAACCCAGTGAACCGAAGCTTTTGAATCTGATCAGTGGCGTTTGTCGCAAAATGGCGAGTGTTATGATCGAGTCATTGAATCGATTGGCTTTTTCGAGATACAGCCATCAAAGTATCGCGAGAGCAAACGACTCCTTATGCTTTTGAATCGCTCTCGCGGTACTTTGATGTCATACACCGATCGATCTGCGGATGCTTCTCGAATAAACACGTTTACTCGATTCTTTAAAAAGCGCCGAAACAAACATCCTTTATATCCTTTATATATATATATATATATATATATATATATATATATATATATATATATTCTTATATATAAGATAAGATAAGAATATATATATATATATATATATATATATATATATATATATATTCTTATATATATATAAGAATGTTTAAACCAGCTGGACGTAAAAAAGTTGGGTTTAAGCTCTAAGTTACGTCCAGCTTTCCGATGAATATTTACACCTGTTGCACCACCTAAAACTACGACTAGGCGCAGCTACGCTTAGCGTAGACGATGCGCGCACACACTGATATGTTCTACCGCACTGTTAGCTGAGACGCCGTTCATGTTTCTATGGTTACAAACGTGAATTTATTGGCTCCAACGAATCGATGAAAAATTACTGTTGAGCCGGAAAAAACAAGAAAAATTGAGCTATTCATTAAGTATATGCATATTTTGGTATGCAAGCAAAACAATTTTTGCCGACTTTAGTACCGGTTTCAGTTGTCGGCGTCTGTTGGAGTTGGTCGGCGTCTGTTTTCACCCGACTGAACATGTTTAATCTACGTTTGTTGGGTCGTGGAATATCTGAACAGTGTGATTATGGTTTGCCAACAAACTCTGACGTAATCTGACGTGGCCGCGAACCGTTGCCATGACGATGAGGCAAGTCCCTTTCAAAGAATGCGGTTTGATCGCGCCGGCGACTCACGCACACACAGCAAAGCACCACAAACATGACATCGCAGTTTGTTCATTGTAAAAATAAAATACAGTCAAAACGTATAAAAGTTACAATGTTCAATTGAAATAGTCCGTTGTGCAATCTGTGCCGTTCAACAAGAGATCACTATGGAAGCCCATTTCCGCCACTGTTGAGAAAAAAAAAAAATTCCATAAGTCATAATAATGAGAAACTTTCTCATAATAATGACTTAGTATCTCATAATAATGACTTAGTATCTCATAATAATGACTTAGTATCTCATAATAATGACTTAACATCTCATAATAATGACTTAACATCTCATAATAATGACTTAGTATCTCATAATAATGACTTAGTATCTCATAATAATGACTTAACATCTCATAATAATGACTTAGTATCTCATAATAATGACTTAGTATCTCATAATAATGACTTAACATCTCATAATAATGACTTAGTATCTCATAATAATGACTTAGTATATCATAATAATGACTTAGCATCTCATAATAATGACTTAGTATCTCATAATAATGACTTAGTATCTCATAATAATGACTTAACATCTCATAATAATGACTTAGTATCTCATAATAATGACTTAGTATCTCATAATAATGACTTAGCATCTCATAATGAGAAACTTCTCTCATTATAATGACAAAGTTTATCATAATAATGACTTAGTATCTCATAATAATGACTTAACATCTGATAATAATGACTTAGCATCTCATAATAATGAGAAACTTCTCTCATTATGACAAAGTTTATCATAATAATGACTTAGTATCTCATAATAATGACTTAGTATCTCATAATAATGACTTAACATCTCATAATAATGACTTAGTATCTCATAATAATGACTTAGCATCTCATAATAATGAGAAACTTCGCTCATTATAATGACAAAGTTTATCATAATAATGACTTGGTATCTCATAATAATGACTTAACATCTCATAATAATGACTTACTATCTTTAACTTAACGTTTTTTTTATTAAGTTAAACATGCTAAGTCATTATTATGAGATGCTAAGTCATTATTATGAGATACTAAGTCATTATTATGAGAAAGTTTCTCATTATTATGAGATACTAAGTCATTATTATGATAAACTTTGTCATTATAATGAGCGAAGTTTCTCATTATTATGAGATGTTAAGTCATTATTATGAGATGTTAAGTCATTATTATGAGAAAGTTTCTCAATATTATGAGATGTTAAGTCATTATTATGAGATAGTTTCTCATTATTATGACTTACGGAATATTTTTTTTCTCAACAGTGGCGGGAACGGGCTTCCATAGATCACTGCTCATGTGAAGAGGATTAATTTTTTTTTTGTCAATACTGGAACGCGCGCGTGAAGGACTTTACATAATAAATAGCAAGTAGCCTATAGCATCCAAATACTTTGCGAAATGGAAATATTTGGATTCGTACCGAAAGAGCGAGGTATAAGCGTGAGAGCAACCTAAATTTAGTTTTAAATGAATTCGTTTTGGCTTGTTTAGCCACAAATGGTTGTAGAGGCCTTTGATGGGTCGCGCTAAAAAAAAGTTTAAAACCGGTGTAAGCTATACAACCCCAACGCAAGGGGTCAGATCGATGGCTAGCGCTTCGAATTTCATGTTAATATTTTTATGTTTGCCTCAATACTTTAATATAACGAAAATATATATGATACTATATTATTAAACCAATAAACTTGTCTGAAAATATTGTTAACATGGTTACACGTATGTAACGTTAGTTGTGGATCTCAATTTCTCATTGAGTTCTAAATCCAACGGCCAACTTGTTTGTTGGCGTTCGTCGGTGTGCTGTGAATTGGCCTTTACGACGAGTCTTAGGTGTACGTCCAACTGGTGCAACCGGCCAGATGTTTCCCCGCAACTGACAGCAAAGCAGATCTATGGATTTCCTACATTTGGTCAACTGACATTTATCAAGCTATGCAAAAAGACAATAAAATAATATAACTAAACGATTTCGCTAGTTCAGTTTGCGGATTCTAGTTCGGCACCGAACCGAATGCCGTTCAGATTCAAAACAACCAATGAAACGCTCATTCGGAGCCCACATTGGATTTAAATAAATAATTAAATTAATTAATAAAAAAATGGGGTACATTAAGATAAACAACAACAAAAAAAATAAATAAATTGAATAAAATCAAAATATAAACATAAAAAAAGTTAAATATAAAACAAACACTGCTAGTTGCTAGGCTACATTATGATAAACAGGGGGAAAAAATGATCAAAAGATACATAAGAGTTTCAATCAAAAACAATGAAATGTTTACAAATATTTTTACAGCTTTCCTTTTTTAAAACTTTGTGTTTATAAATTTAACTTCTTCATTCAAAACAAAAACAATGCTTTGATATTTAGATTCGTTCACTTAAATCAGAGCTTCCCAAACTTAAGAGGGGCAAGGCCCCCCAAAAACATTGCGAAAGCTCCACGCCCCCGCCGTTAAAAAATATATACCGCCATTTACATACAAATACGTTTATTAACAAGTTTGTAAGAATTTCATGTGAATTATGATGTAAACATTCTTTAAAAATATATTTAAATCCATTTACATACTTTCAAAAAAAATCAAATTATAGAACAATTGGAATATTTTAATTATTTTAATATATTGATTTGGACTAGCAACGCCCCCCCCCCCCCCTGCAATACCGCTACGGCCCACCGGGGTGCCGCGGCTCACAGTTTGGGAAGCACTGACTTAAATGATTCGTTCAGAACGTGAATTCGATTCCTCAGCGAAGCACCAGTTAGAACAGCCATACAGGTTCGCTCACATCAGACAGGTGTCGACCATATGCTACATGGCATGAGTGAACGTTTATCACCTGTTAGGTCAGTGACCTCTTGGTTCCTGATGTTTTTGGGTAGGGTGGGTGTGGAGCTGAAGGTAGCAGGTGGTTAAGTGCCTTTAGGTTAATGGTCTGTTGTACTTTTGCTTTTATTGTGCAAAGTACTGATAATCAGCCATTTCTTGGTGTCCCACCAAACAACTGTGCTGAAGTTTCCCCCAGAAGTCCTTAAAATGTTCATATTTGAGAAAAATTGTTGGGTGAATCTCATTAAAATTCCCAGAACATATAACTATATTTTGCGTAAAGATTATTCACATGATTTAAATGAGATTTGTGTATGCCATAACATTTTCCTTACCCTGATACGCAGTTTTATGAAATGCATGGACAAAAACGGTTTTCATTAATGTTTATTTACTCAAAACAATTTATGCAAACACAATTATGGCCATACTGAGACGATACAAGATGACAGGTTCTCTACACAGAGAGAAGCAGATTCAAACCAACGACTGTGGAATCTGCCATCTCCGTTTAATTTAATCAGGGCCTTTTACAAATCCGTTATCTTTTACAGTTAAGAATGCACAGCCCATAAGCTATTCAATAGCTGAGCAAAATAAATACAAAACAAAACACATAAATGCAGCAACACTAGCAGCAAACGTCAGTTCAGTTCGACATGACATCATCTGATCAGTAGTATCACGTGTTTGATTGCCACGAAAATAAAATGTACACAGTAACAATGAGTCTGTCCCTCATGAACACTAGCTGAATGTGACGGTAATACCGCTTTTCAGTTTCTATTTTTCAGTCTGAATAATGTCACAATCAAGCACAACAGAAAAATATGATTTTTAAACAATCACTCATCAGTTGTCAAGGTATAACATTCACATGCTCCCTGGTTATAAGCAAAACAACCTGTGCCGTAAGTTATGTTGTCTCACATATTTTAAAGCCTTGTTGACACTTTTTAATGTCTTTTTTTAATGTACCCTGTCACTGACCCATCCATATTTAAAAGTATAAAAATCCTCAGCATTTATCTCCATCACATCACTGACAAACTTGACATCAATATCTTTGCAGATATACTGTAAAAAATTCACGAGTTTGATATTACTGGGATTCTTGCTGATGGTGTCTGCTTTTTGATTTAGTCATTGAAGGAATAGTTCACCTAAAAATGAAATTCTGCCATTGTTTACTCACCTTCGTGTTGTTCCAAACCTGTACGATATTTTGGTTGTACAGTAAATGGTTACTAAAGTGTTCAAGCTTGCCACAGAAAAAATTGTGCTCCATACCGAGTCTTGTGAGGCATTGTTAATCAAAGAAAATTTGGACGTTTGCTCTCCTTGTTTGGAGAGAGTAATGTTTGATTCTTGAATGAATCATTGTTTTTGATGAATCCTTTAGATCTGTTTAAAAAAAATCTGACTGATCATCGACTCATTATCCAGTCAGCGGTGTATTTGATGCTTGAAAGAAGCTTTAAAGGATTAGTTCACTTCAGAATTAAAATTTCCTGATAATTCAACCCCCCCCCCCCCATGTCATCCAAGATTTTTAAAGAAATTAAGGTTTTTTGAGGAACACATTCCACGATTTTTCTCCTTATTGTGAACTTCAATGGGGTTCAACGGGTTGAAGGTGCAAATGTCAGTTTCAGTGCAGCTTCAAAGACTCTACATGATCCCAGACGAGGAATAAGAGTCTTATGTACTGAAACAATTGGCCATTTTCTTAAAAAAAAAAAAATCTATACTTTTTAACCACAAATGCTCGTCTTGCACTAGCTCTGTGATGTGCCACGCATTACGTAATCACGTTGGAAAGGTCACATGTGATGTAGGCGAGCGAGTAGGGAGAAAAACTCAATCTCATTTTCTCCTCCAACTTCAAAATTGTCCAACATCGTTGTTTTACCTTTTTTTTTTGTAACTTAGTGTTTGCACATTCACTTTGTAGACACTGGATCGGTACTTCCGCCAACGTCACACGTGACCTTTCCAACGTGATTACATAATGCGTGGCGCAGTGCAAAACGAGCATTTGTGGTTAAAAAGTAAATAATTTTGGGGGTTTTTGTTTAATGACACATCATTTCACTAGATAAGACCCTTATTCTTCATCTGGGATCATGTAGAGCACTGTGAAGCTGCTTTGTAGTAACTGTTGAAGTCACTATAAGGAGAAAAATCCTGGAATGTTTTCCTCAAAATCCTTAATTTCTTTTTTCACTGAAAAAAGAAAGACATAAACATCTTGGATGACATGGGGGAGAGTTAATTATCAGGAAACTTTCATTCAGAAGTGAACTAATCCTTTAAGAACACTGGGAATATAGTGTACAAATAGTATGGGCCACTTTCATGGTGCATTTGTGTTCTTTTTGAAGCTCGAGTCCACATTCACTGGAATTGTATGGAAAAGTGAGACCCTTTTGTTCAAAATATCTTCGTTTGTTCCACAGAGGAAAGTGATACAGGTTTGGAACGATGCGAGAATGAGTAAATGATAACGGTGTACAGCCAGTGAGAGAGGCAGATTGAAGCTGGAGGCTGAGATGGATGGCACGATACTGATCATTTCATTCTGAATGGAGCCAAAACATACCTCAAACAAAATGCGTATGAAAATCTCACAATGAATAACTGCATTCCAGGCGACAGTTTTCTTCATTTTCTTTAAAAACATCTTTTTCCGTCACAATATTTACATTTTTTTTCAGTCCGTTGTGCTACCCACAATCTATGATGCCTTTTATTTTGTTCATTCTCTATGTCGATATGTAAAACATGCTGAGACGGCTAGGATGTGTCATTGTTGGTGCTACAGTCTGGATGAGGGTGTGTTTGTTGATACGTATGTAGTGCATAAAATCAGCGTCGGAGGACAAACAGATAGAGTATATATGGTGAGCCCATAGATTTGTAGGAAACTGAGGGGATATTAACAGCGTGCGAGAGGGGGGAGTCATTCAAAGTGGTGGGGAGAGGAAATGGTAAAGGATCACGACGATGTGGAAGAGTAAAGGAGGATGCTCAGTATTCGTCCTGGTCCAAGTGGGCCTGCTCGTCTATTTCATCATCTTCTGGCGGTGCAAAGCCATCCTGTATGAAAAATGAGCATTTCTTTTAGAATGATCACTATTGTATCCCAAATAATGCACTGTACACAACAGCATACACTTATACACTATGTACTATGCCGTCATCATTTTCATAGACCCCTATTTTTATACAGTAGTTAACACAGAGACGATAACAGTGTCTTTTTCGAAAACTTGCGTTTACAGACCCCCAAAATGCCGTTGTTATGTTATGTTTACGGCCAAAACACATAAGTTTGCCATTTTTAGTTGAAAATGGTGGAGTAAACAGCCCCATACTGACTATCAATGGATGTATAAAAGTAAGTAACATTTTGAATAATGGAAATGTTTTTAATGCACTTTTATTTTGCCCATTAAGGTTTCTGAAGACTGTCATTAGACTAGTTTTAGGTCACAATTTAATAGTGGCTTTAATTTAAAGGGTTAGTTCATTCCATACCCATAAGACCTTCGTTCATCTTCAGAACACAAATTAAAATATTTTTGATCAGGTCCGATGGCTCAGTGAGTCCTGCATTTACAGCAGTGTTTCTCAAACTTTTTCAGCCCAAGGACCACTTTATCTTCCAATTTTTTTCTGAGGACCACCTAACAGAATCCCACTCTAACACGCCCCCCAAAAACAACAAAATAGGAAGGATAAACTAAATTTAAGTTTAATATGCAACTGTTTCAAGTCAAAAACTAATTATTCGAACACAAATGCAATGACATGATCCATTTTTTCGTTATTAAAACACACTGACGTCAACCCCCCCGCCCGTGATCCGGTGCGGGTTAAGAGCTTGCCTAGTTTAGGTCATCTTTTCGCGGACCACTAGGGGGCGATGGCGGACCACTAGTGGTCCACGGACCACACTTTAAGAATTACTGATTTACAGCAAGTTGATTTACACTTTCAAATGCCCCTACAGTGCTTCAACCTTAATATTATAAAGCTACTAGAATACTGTTTGTGCGCCAAAAAACCCCAAAATAACGACTTTATTCAACAATATCTAGTGAGGGGTGATTTCAAAACACTGCTTTCATGAAGCTTCACGAATCTTTTGTTTCGAACCAGTGGTTCAGAGCGTGAACCATTGAAATTCCAAAACACTTATGATGAAATGAAGCCTCATTTACTGAAATAACGTGACTTTCATGCTTTGAACCATTGATACGAAACAAAAGATGTGAAGCTTTGAAGCTTCATGAAGCAGTGTTTTGAAATCGGCCATCACTAGATATTGCTGAATAAAGTCGTTTTGTTTTTGCCGCATGTGACGAGCAGGGCGGGCGAGAGCCGTGAGGGAATGGCGCGAGGCCGGTGACGCGAGTGATAATGAGCGCCAGCTGCGTGCTACACCGGTCTCGTATCCCTCACGGAGGAGCTCCGGAAGCATAAAAGAGGAGCGACGACAGTGAAGGACGAGAGAGGACCAGGCCTGGACTTTATGTTGTGTTTTTATTATGTTTGTGTGGGCAACAGTCTCCGTGAGGAACTGCCGCCATTTTACTTTCGCTTTGTTGTTTGTTTATTTATTTGTTAATTAAAGTTACGTTAAATTTTCGCCGGTTCCCGCCTCCTTCTTCCCGTTCTTACAAACAGTGTTACAGCGCACAAAAAATATTCTCGTCGCTTTATAATATTAAGGTTGAACCACTGTAGTCACATGAACTGTTTTAAATATGTTTTAGTATCTTTCTGGGCATTTGAAAGTGTAACATTCCTCACTTTTGGATCAAAAATATCTTAATTTGTGTTCTGAAGATGAATGAAGGTCTTACATGTGTGGAACAACATGAGGGTGAGTAATAAATGACACAACTTTAATTTTTGGGTGAACTAACGCTTTAAAATATCAGTAGCAACAATAGCATTTCGGACTGGTACGTTAATTTTCGAGAGTCATTTTGCCTCGTTTCAGATAGTTGAATCTCACTGAAATTCCGATTTCAAAGATGGCAACAACTAACGAGCATAATGCTAAATTATATGTAATATAAATATCTGATTTGTTTTTTCTGTAATTTAAAAAAAATGCTTTTTTGTAGTATTTTTAAAAAATACCATATTATGTGTGTGTGTCTTTAGTTTTTACTATTTAGCATTAGTCATGAAATTGACTCTTGTTGAGTCATGGCGCCATCTTGATGTGAACATGTGAATGTTTTGCAAGATTAACTGGAACACACTGAGGTCAGAAATGGGAAATTTCAACTCAAGTATTTACACCTCTGACTCTGGCACACAAAGCTGAGGTTAGTGGAAATGCGTTAGATGAGTAATTTCACACGCAAAAAAGATCAACTGTTTCTTGTCAATAGTGTAGCGATGTACAAGGCACTCCTCACACAGAAGTCACTTTCAAACCAAGCAGATTTCTGTTGGTCAATGCGTTGAATCTGCTTGACCTACTTGAACCTGTTGCGAAATCTATTGCCCTCACGCAAAATTCCCAATAGCATTGATTCCTATTGAAATAACTGGATAGCAAGTGTAAAAACCGTGCAGAACTGTCAACTGAACATGGTTAACATCCGATACAAATTGACCAGATATCGCAATTATGAATCAACCTCATTGATATATCAGTCAAATTACTATCAAAGAACATATATAGAAATGTCGTTGGCAGTACCTCTGTGGCATACAGAATGTCAATTATCCTACTGATAATGGGGTCGTTTTCGGTCTCGTGTTCTTGACAGATCAGTTCAATGTCTCGAAGTTTGCTGAAGTAGAAATCTCTCTCCTTTTCCAGACCGTCCACAGTTAACTTCAGCTCCATCAACTTCAAAAAAATAAATAAAAGACAAAGTACAAAATGTAAGCCACTACTCATCAGAAGATGACCATTCCTTAATGGGAAAAAGTTAGTATGCTTATTATGACGAGACAATCTAGATCCAGATTATTAAATCAAATGCGTTTATCTGAACAGGTGGGATAGGAGATCAGGAATGGTCTGAAGAAAATGAAAGAAAAGAAAGATAAAAATGACATATGCAAAATCTACCAACACTCTTCTTTCTATACACATTTTATACAATCTTCAATCCAAAGTATTCCAAGGTAGAGTAAGACTTCCTTACCCTCCCGGGGACTCTACCTGTTGATTAAGCTCCATGATTTCAGCGTCGCTTGCCCCGTTTCGGGCATGTGTGGGGTTCTTCCTTATGGTGGTGGTCACCCTCTGTGGTGTGGGCATGTTTTTAGGTACTGTTGGCGATGTTCTCTGAGGCCCTGAAATTGGTAATGTTTTGCATTTAGCTACAATAGAAAGCTGTTTGGTCAAATCCATGCAATTTTAGGTTTTTGCCATTTCTTTCAGCTTCTTTACTGTAGCTCTATTCCAAACCAAAATGGGCCAAAATGGACCCTCATAATCTGAAACATTCTATAAACAACTAATGGTCAATTCTGAATATTGTTTGCCATCTTGGGTGATTTTTTTCTCTCTCTCTCAGTAAGTTTATCACATTGAATTTTGGAATTGCCTTCACATACACAATTTTTTGGCCATCCTCAGGAGTGAGCCTATGATGCCTGTAAAGGATTAGTTCACTTCAGAATTAAAATTTCCTGATAATTCAAGAGGTTTTTGAGAAAAACATTCCTGGGTTGTTCTCCATATAGTGACTTCAACAGTTACCAACAGGTCCAAATTGTAGCTTCAGTGCAGCTTCAAAGAGCTCTACATGATCCCAGACGAGGAATAAGAGTCTGATCTAGTGAATTGATAGATCATTTTCTAAAAGAAAAAGAAAAATTATATACTTTTTAACCACAAATGCTCATCTAGCATTAGCTCTGCGATGCGCCACACATCATGAAATCATGTTGGAAAGGTCATACGAGACGATGGCAGACGTACCGTTTACAGAGCAATCGTGCAAAGACTAAGTCAAGCGGCCTTTACAAAAACAGGTAAAACAACTATGTCTGACGATTTTGAAGTTGGAGGAGAAAATGAGATGGAGTAACCTTTCCAACGTGATTATGTAAAACATATCTCTGTGTATATATAATGAGTAATAATGCATCGGAGAGCAGTGCAAGATGAGCATTTGTAGTTAAAAAGTGTATATATATATGGGTCTGGGATCATGTAGAGCTCTTTGAAGCTGCTTTGAAATTGCAATTTGGACATTCAACCTGTTGAAGTCACTATATGAAGAAAAATCCTGGAATGTTCTCCTCAAAAACCTTAATTTCTTTTCGACTGAAGAAAGAAAGACATGAAAATCTTGGATGACATGAGGGGTGAGCAAATTATCAGGGAATTTTAATTCTGAAGTGAACTAATCCTTTAAATGCCATCTAAGGAGGCAGCTCACTAGGTTTTTGAACAGAGCTAATGATTCACTAAAATGAGTTAAGAGTTTCAGTAAGATCAGCCTTCAATAAGCTCCAGCATGGGCAGCTTGTTACCCCATTACTTTGGTTAAGCCTGTGATCAAACATTAACTGTTTCAAAAGCCTGTTATCCACTTTATATCTGGCAGGTTTAACCAAAGTCAGGGAAGTGTGACGAGATGTGACTACAAAAAAAATGGAGGTCACATTCCCAAATCCATCCCAACGATCAAAAAAGCAGTCGATTGTCAGCAAATTAGTACGCCACTTTTATACCTCTCTGGGCACTGTATGTTTCCAGGCATTGGCTATTAACCCTCTATTGTGCATTGTTGCCTCAAGGTAACCAACCCTTTTTTGTCACTTTGCAAGCATAAAAGATCAATAAAGTGTTGTTGATGAAGTGATGTTTTTGCTCTGCCTATTTTTTTTCCTATAAAAATATGATTCACATTTATTAGTGAATAAAAGTCCTTTTAAAACATTTATGTAAGTTAGATAAATGAACAGTTATAAAAGTTATATTCTTTAAAAATGGGGTGTTAATAACATTTACAGGCTCACAGGCTGCATTTATTTGATCAAATATACAGTAAAAACAGTAACATTGCAAAATATTATTACAATTTAAAATAACCGTTTTCTATATGCATGTTTTTTTTTTTAATATAATATATTCCTGTGATTGCAAAGTTGAATTTTTACCAGCCATTGTGGAAACCGTGGTACTTTTTTTATGATTCTTTGACAAAAGTTCTAAAGAAGAGAATTTGAAATAAAAACATGACGGTAAACACTTAAATTTCTATTATTTTAATGCATTCTTGCTGAAGGAAAGTAATAAATAAATAAAATTCCTACTGACCCTAGTCTCATGTAGCCAGACCTTCAGACTGACGGCAGAAGGTCTCGACTCTATCGGAGCTTTTAACCCATTTAGCACATTTAACCCAATCACAGTTTGTTTTGTTCTGCGTCATGTTTAGGGTCATGAAAATGTAAAGTTCCTACAATAACAGGCTGATGTGCATCTAATACATTATTCATTCAAGAACGTTATGAAAAATGGAGCCGTGAACTTCACATAATTTTGAAAATCCAGCGTTTTGTTGATCCTGGTAAGCGCTCATTGTCACATTTGTAAACACGACGGCGTTCTTCTTCCACGAGGGTGTTTTGCGTCACGGCATTTGTATCCAGGCGGAGCATTAAAGAACATGACACACATGTCTCCTGGACATCCTGTAAAATTCAACCAACCAGATCCACTTAACTGGAATCCCAAAGTGTTTCCAGTTAAGTGTGCTACCTGAGGCTGAAACTATACTGACCCTAAACTTCTGAATGGTACATTGAATGGGAAATTGCTTAAATGTTATTGTGTGTTTGTAATGGATATATAGAAAATACTGCAGTGATTTTGTTGTTATTGTATTATTAACTGTTAAATACCTATCATATTTAATTCATATAATTTTAAATACAGTGCTAACTGAGAAAGTTTTTTTTAGTCATATTGTGAATTTTTTATTTTTATGATTTTATTTCTTAAAAAGTTTTTTTTTCTTAAAAAATTATTAATTATTATTATTAGATATTAGTAATGAGATCCATTTTATGCAAAACAATTGAATTAATCATGTTTACATTGCTTTCATAATGCATGCAATAGAGGGTTAAAATAAAATGCATGGTTTGTGTAACTAACTTTACAATGACCGATAAAAAAATTGGAGTGACTGATGAATGAATAGATCTGACCAAAGTCACACTTAGCAAGCGATGACCCTTTTAGGACAGCACATGAGAGAACACTGAGGAAGTGATTTTGGAAAACTGCTTGTTAGTACTGATATTAAGCAAACAGTACTTTATGCAGAAACAGAGAGCATTTTCAGTACTGAATTCCTTGTTTTCTCATTAATGAAAGCTTGGGCATGGAGTAAATCATTCTGAGGCCCGTGCACAACCAGCTGCTTTGCAGAGCACGCTGTCAATCACTAGAAGCTCAGCAATCAATGCAGCAAAAGGGGCGGCAGAATCTGGAGGTTACCTGAGGGACCAGTTCTCTTGGGTTTGTGGGAAAAGTGTTCACCTGGATTTGGTGGAGGTGCCACATCTTGGCCCTGTCTAGCTTGAAGGGGATCATACTCTTTTCCGTCATAGTTGGCATCAAAGAATTTCTTAAACCACTGGACAAATTCAAAGTTGTCCTGGAATTTTCCTTTCACTAATCTTTCCACAGGAATTATCTAGATAACAAAACAGAAGAAAAAAAAATCATTAGATCAATATAATACTGAGCTGTAATCTCTCATTTTTATGTTTAAATCACTGATCTATATAAATGGTTTATATTTATTTATTTATTTATTTATATAGATCCGTGGTTTCTCCTATCCTAAGAATTTCTGATATATTTGATACATGAAAAAGAATATTAGAAACCTTCACTTGTTTCAGTAATATTTTCAGATAACCTGACAAGCGGCACCAAACACCAGCAGACCTGACTGATCACCTTATGAACATCTGATAGACAAAAATATACATTTAACACTTTAATAACTTCCAATAGTTAACAGACATTATTCAATGCATTTTACATATGTATATTATCATCCAAACTTGTAGAACTAGTTTTAATTTTAATAACTATTTTAACTAATGATATGTTAAGCATTATCTAGGCCTAATGTTCATGTTATTGCTGAAAGTTACTTCTCATTTTTTATTAGTCTATATTTAAAAAGATAAAAAAATAAATAAAAAACTAAGGCCGGTTTCCTTGCTCATGAATATTACTACTGTAAAGGAATTGTTCATGAATATTATCTAACGGATGTTCAAAACATATAATCCAATTAATAATCACACAATAAATCTTAATTTTCATACCTACAGGATGCTTTTTGTTAAAAAAAAACATAACTTTTACATATTTTTTAAAGTGCAAGAAAAAATGCTGTTTGTATTTTTTTCTTTAAAGTCCCCCGGTGGTGAAAATCAAGCTTTTAATGTTGTTTACATCACTATGCGGTGTTTTTAATGTGCTGTAAGTTGCTGAGTATTTTCTCCTTAAAGCTGCAGTGAACCAACGACAGTCTCAAAAATGCGGTTTGAAATCACTGGTGTTTCTTATGTCACAAACTACATTGTAACCAATCACGTGAACTGACTGGATCTCTCAAGTGAGGGGAGGCGGGGCTAATTTTCATATTCATAGATCCACGTATACTAAATGAGGCAAGGGTGTAGAGTTACATTCAAGCTATTTTAAGGCATGAAGAACATTTTTTTCAAGGATAAAACCTTAAATATGTCATTTTGGTGATCAAAGATGAGTTTTAAGAGATAAAATTGTTGACTTCAGCGGGGTATTATTTTGCATTTCTTTTTAATACATTTTAAATTAGTTTTAAGTTTTTTACTTCTCATGTAGCTTTTATGATTTCATCCAAAGCATTTTGAGTGTCCATTTTGTATAAAATGTGCTGTATAAATAACCATGCTTCACATTCTTTCAATCAACTGTCATTGTAGCTGATATTGTTTTACTAAATGAGCTTTCATTTATACTTTCTATTTGAGTAAAGATAACCTTTATATAAAAACAAAGGTGAAAAAGCAAAGGACCCACTAACTTTATCGACGTTCATCCTCTTGAAAGCTGCCTGGAGTACTTTGAAGTTGTGTATAAACTCATGCTCCAGCTTTGCTTGAAATTTCACTTTCTTTAAAAGAATACACCCTGGGAACAACATGTCCATGAACTGACAGTAAGCCGCCCCTGAGGACAAACGTCAAAAGAGAGCAAAGGTCAATAGAGCTCATTCATTGCATGATGAAGAAAAGAAAAAGTCTTTGATCAGCATGCATGTGATTGGTTAACCTCATTAGTGTCGAGTGATAAAGAGTGCAAAGTAAATGCTTTTATTTGACTGATTACACTGGAAGAGATAAAAACACTGAACAAATGTGATCGCTCAATATGATCAAAAGCAAAGTAAAAGCCTTTGTGTTGTGAAACTAACAGTAGTGCTGTATAATCTATAAGAGTCCGCTGAGGCAGTTGAGTGCCATTCATGACATAAAAGACAGAAACACTTTGTGAAATAAGGCAGTATGACCCACCTGAACATAACTGCTCTATTTTGGTGTAGGTGAGCTGAAGAGAATCGTTCACCCATGCCAACATGTCATGCCGGCTCAGGTTCTCAATTGTTACTGACGTGGAGTAAACATTCACTGCCATCTCCTGCAAAGAGAAACAATAGGAACAAAGTCACAATGGACCTAAATGCACTTTTGAAATGTATAGAAAATGTATATATATATATATATATAGGGCTGGGTAGGTTACTTTTAAAATGTATTTCACTACAGATTACAAAACACATGCTTTAAAAAGTAATTTGTAACGTATTTCGTTACATTACTCAAGTTTAGTAACTTAATCTAAATACTTTAGAATACTTTGGAATACTAATAAGTGTGGAACAAACACAAAAAAGGTCATTGCAAGTTTTTATCTCACAATTCTGACTTTTTCCCTCAGAATTGCGTGATATAAAGTTGAAATTGTGAGTTATAAAGTCAGAATTATGAGATATAAACTCGCAATATTGAGAAAAGTCATAATTATTAGATATAAAATCACAATATTGAGAAAAGTCAGAATTATGACATATAAACTCACATACTAAATTCACGATTGCAAGAAAAAAAGTCAGTATTGCAAGTTTATATCTCCCAATTCTGACTTTATAACTTGCAATTGTGGGTTTAAATCTCGCAATTCTGAGAAAAAGAAGTCAGAATTGTAAAATGCAAACTCACAATTGTGAGGGAAAAAAACAAATTGAGAGAAAAAGATGCAGTGACCTTTTTTACAATTATAAAATGACTCACAAACAACTATCACAAAACATGAAAACAGTCGAAAACATGAAACGTAACTCAGCTTTTTCAGACTGTCAGAGTCAGAGAATCACCAATTGCTGTTTAAATGACATTAAAATTAAATGGCACTAAAACACTTTTCAGATGTAACTGTAATCTGATTACCACCCATTTAAAATGTAACTGTAATGAAATACACTTACTCAAATTTTGTATTTTAAATACGGAACTAAGTTACTTGTATTTCGTTACTCCCCAACCCTGTATATATATATATATATATAATTTACATATTATATTATGTTTTTATATTTTCTTAAACATAATTTTATACCACTTCACAATGAAAACATTAATTTCACAGCACAGCAGGCAAAGGCAAAAGCTTTGAATGTGTGTCACTGTGTTGTGTTTGCATTTGTGCGATCTGAAGTGATATTCAGTTCTTCAGTAGTCAAACTGTTTTTCAATCCAGCAAAGATTATCCATTCAGATTAGAGTGTTTCTGAGATGTTGTTAACCATGATGGAAATGACATCTGTAAACCTTCAGCATGCAGAAAACACACAAACACAGTGTATTTCACAGCATGACCTTATTAAAGCTCTGATTACATACATACATAGAATAAATATTTTATAAATGTTTTATATCTGACCGTGTTAACAAAAATTACAGTAAAAGTTATGAACAGTAATGTTTAAATGTATCTTTAAATGATCTGCATGAAGTTATAACTTATAGTCAGAGAAGAGCAGGTTTTAGTTATAATTTATCATTTTATAATATAATAATTTAAATAAACCAGCCCTTTTGTTCTAGAACATTCTTAGATCATCTCCTATTTATATGTTGCTATGTTTAAAACTAATGGCAGGCGAAAGACAGTTTTTTGAAAAGTTTATTTAATTATATATATAATTTTATATATTATATTTATAAACTTTTCTTAAAAATATATATATATTTTATTAAATAAAATATTTATATATTTTATTAAATAAATAGCCATTTTCTAAATAAAGTTTTAAGGACTATGCATCACATTATGTTTGTCTAACCTTAAATATGAAGGAATGGCAGTGATTGACAGCTGACAGGCTTCGTTTACCATAATTGTGCAACTGTGTCTCGTGCGCGTTTTACTGTGACTGTCATATGTCTATCTTATAATATTCGTGTTTATTACAAGCAAATCATTTAGTTTCACGCTTATTTATCCTTTGCTGCAAACGATGTCTTAAACTATATTACAGTCTCCTATATTGGGAGTCACACAGGCCGTATAATAACGCGCTCCATTTATCATTGATATGACTCCTTACGTATAAATGTGTACATAAATTGTGCGTTTTACCCAATAAAACAGCAAACTAGAGCCTGCAGTGATATAATACATGCGAGTTCGTTGAACAAACGGTCCATTATTGTGACAGGCCCCGCCGACACGCTCGAGCCGTAAACACACACCACACTGACAAAAGACGCCTATTTGATGATATACATTAGGGGGGATTGCGATTAATTATAATATTTGAACAATATTCTACTCACTGTATTTTGACTGCGTCCTTCCCAATGCTGGTATTACACTGGCAGAAGGAAATCTGCTGCTGGCCGCTGCTAATCTGGGTTGCCAGATATGCGCCGCTGCCTAGTTACGGGCAGCCCACTATAGCGCCACAAACTGGACTTCTCTGCGCATGCGCCCCGCCTCTACATTAGACGCATGTCTTTTGTACTGTCATAATAGCACGTTAGTTGAAGGGTTAGTTCAGCCAAAAATGAAATTTCTGTCATTAATTACTCACCCTCGTATGGAAGCCCGTTTCAAATATTATTAATATTATTGCGACTTTATATCTCAGAATTCTGACTTTTTTTTCTCATATTTGTGAGATAAAACGTCAAAATTCTGAGATATAAAGTCAGAATTCTGAGATAAAAAGTCTGAATTGTGAGATATAAAGTCAGAATTGTGTTATAAAGTCAGAATTGTGTTATAAAGTCAGAATTGTGAGTTATAAAGTCAGAATTGTGAGTTATAAAGTCAGAATTGTGAGATAAAAAGTCAGAATTGTGAGTTATAAAGTCAGAATTGTGAGATATAAAGTCAGAATTGTGAGATAAAAAGTCAGAATTGTGAGATAAAAAGTAAGTATTGTGAGATAAAAAGTCAGAATTGTGAGATAAAAAGTCAGAATTGTGAGATAAAAAGTCAGAATTGTGAGATAAAAAGTCCGAATTGTGAGATATAAAGTCAGAATTGTGAGATATAAAGTCAGAATTGTGAGATATAAAGTCAGAATTGTGAGATATAAAGTCAGAATTGTGAGATAAAAAGTCCGAATTGTGAGATATAAAGTCAGAATTGTGAGATATAAAGTCAGAATTGTGAGATATAAAGTCAGAATTGTGAGATATAAAGTCAGAATTGTGAGATATAAAGTCGTAAGATAAAACCAGTAAGATCTTTGGAACACAAATTAAGATGTTTTGATGAAATCCAAGAGTTTTTTGCTATCCCCCACAGAAAGCAACGGCATTTCCATCATTCAAGGTACAGAAAAGTAGTAAAGACATCGTTAAAATTGCCAACCTTAATGTTATGAAGTGACAAGAATACTAAAATAACAAAAATGAACCATATCATAATAGTATGTTGTTTACATCCAGCGCTTCCATCAAAATTCTGACTAATTATTGGCATTATTCATTTTTGGGTGAATTAACCCTTTAATAATGTGCATGGTTTACTCTAACTGAGAAGATCAGCATCCATTGATATACAAGCCTTATATAAGTAAAGTTATTGAATAGTCTAATAGTAAAGTGTGTTTGTTAAACATTATATGCATAATTTTATTCAATAATACGTGTGGACATGAGGTTGAATGGGGTTTATTTGCACTTTTCATGAGATAAACATATTACGTTAACACGTACAACTGTAGTGCATACACGGCTCATATTAAAAAATTGAAAAGCATACTGAAAATCCAGAATAAAAAAATGCATGGATATTTAGCACCAACAGAAATGCTCTACTGCTTGTGTCACTGGAATACTGAGTCGTACAAGCTAAAGTTACTGTGTTTCAAACGGTCTCTACAGAAGGTCATCAAGTGCTTAGACATACATGTACATGAAGAACACATGCCTCAGTTAGCTGTCTTTCAACTAGGGTCGGTTAGTGGTTGTGGAACTCATTGATCAGACGTGAAGCAGAATTTTTCTGAGCTTTGGACCATGCGGATCAATAGTCACTAATACAGTGTTAATGCTCAGTGAACGACTGATGGATTACACTGTCATTACAGTTCAGTGTTCAGCGAGCAGTTAATTCTAGAATAAACATAAAGCTACACTGCAAACGTATGGCATTGTTATGAAGAATAACTAGTGAGTTCCCATAACGGTAAAAAAAAGTTAAAAATGAAAAATCCTTAATTTTTTAGATTGGTTACACAACTAAATTTGATATGTAACAAAGTAAACAATGTTATTCTTAATTCACATTTTAGGAGGTCGGGTGCGTGTGCTTACAAACGACATTAAGAAAATTGAAAATGCTTTATATAAATTACTTTTTTGAACGCTTAAGCAATACAACTGGCCCGTGTCATGACAGAAACAATTAAATATCTTGTATCGTCTTTGCATGTCAAAAAAGTAAGAAAAAATATGAACACCTCAAAACAAAGCAGAATGTTTTGTAACTGTACCTGCTGTCAGAAAGTGTGGTCAAACGGTCACTGTAAGAGTGTAAAGAGGCAGAGTGCTACTGTAACTCGAGAGATAAACACTGAGGTAAATGTATAGTCGTCCGCCAACACATTAAAACAGGTCAAATATATAAAACAACTTTACAATGGTTCACATTTTCAAGCCATGACCAACTACACAAACTAATAATGTTCCCATTCTCAAACAAATTTCCAGTTGCTATCTTTAAAATGGTAACATATGTAAAACATACTGTGTATGCGATAACAAAAACAGTTAGCGAATGGGTCTGTCATTTATTTAGCACTACAACAGAGTTGTATTTGAACACAACCTTCACCGAGTCTTGTCACTGAATATAAAGAGCAAAACACCCTGTAACATTTTGGATAATCAAATCTCTTACAAGCATTTCCAACGAATACCTTGTTTTCCAATTTCCGCACAAATATATTGTTTTTTTATGCCCCCCGTACACACATATATATAAAAACACTGGAGTTTAGGTGCAAGTGATTAAAATTAAATAATGTTCATCAGATGTGAGAGGTTGTCAAAAACGTAGGTGTTTAGTTTCAGACTTCTGCAAGTGTTGATCCAGAATGTTACCAGATTCCACTAGAACGACCACCAGGTGGCGCCAGAATCCGTGCTGAGGCTCTCTTTGGAACGTTGTCATCAATTTGGGCACCTATAGAAAAACATATGTTTAGCTACACAGCTTACATAAACTAATTATAATATATATATATATATATATATATTTCTGTGATATGGAATCCATATAAATGAATCAAATTTGGTTTTCATTTTACAGAAATCAAAATAATTTAAATGTATACAGAATATAAATTACATACATTAATATATATATATATATATATATATATATATATATATATATATATTTTACTGAATTCTTATGTAATTTTAATAAAATAATTAAAACAATTTTTATGTAAATAAAAACATTGAGTCCAGACGGAACGAGCATAACATTTTTCATAATTACGTATTAAGTATTACGACATTCGTTAATAAAATTGTCAATTAAAAATATTTTTTTATAAAACTTTACTGGTCTTAACCATCTGGTGCCCCTCGGGTGATGGTCAAAAATATGAAATAAAAAAATAGAATAAAAGTTTTAAAAAAGTGAACTTAAAAGTTTAAGTTTGTTATGAAAAATGCACAAAAATAATATTTTTTATTTTTATTTAAAGATTTATTTTTTCCTTTTTATTTTTATTTTTTTTTTTTTTTTTTAGTGTCTCTCTCTCTTTTTAGAGAGAGAGAGAGAGAGAGAGGGGGACGGGTTCGGGAAAGGTCCACGAGCCGGGACTCGAATTTGGGATGCCTGAAGCTCAACTGAGTTTTTCAATTTTTACATGAAATATACATAAAACATGTTTTAATCTAAAACTGTGAGAAAATCATACCCATAAATCTAGTTGTGTTGCAAATCTGAGGTTGATATCTCCAAAAAATGAGCTTTCAGTAAGGTTTTGTCTGAGTGCAGTACCAAATGTTTCCAACGAGGTCATTTTTGACTGCAAGGAGTAGATGTTTGACTAGATTTTTCAAGACTAAATAACCTTTTTTGAATCATTTCCATGATTTGTAATAACCTAGCCATTCCAATGAAGTAAAAAAAAAAAAAAAAAACATCAAAAATGACTGAAGAGCATCAGAGGATTAAAATTTTATTTTCTTCACGCACTTCTTCGTTTTTTTTGTTTTATGTCATTTCTGAAAGATTTACCCACGCAGTCTTTAGTACGGTTTAATGCAGACTACTGTACCAGACAAACTAAAGCTGGACTCATGTAGGTCTCTCATTCCCCCGTGGCGTGTGCAGGGTCGTGGATTCATGTCTCCATCCGAAGGGCCCAGGTCCTTCTTCCCTGAATTCTGCACTGCCGCTACATCTCCAGTGTACGGGGTACGCTCCACCCCCTTGAGTGCTTGACACTGAGGGTAGAAGGTCACAAACACCCTCAGTCGAGGCCCTGTCATAAAAACATGATATAAAGGGGAGAGAGTTGTGTTTTGAGTACCTTCTCCCGCTGCACCATTTTCTTGTAGAGGTAGTCAGGAAAGGTTCGGAGAGGGTAGAACTTTCCCGAGCCCTCAGCACAAGTGAAGATGCCATTTTCATAGACCACGCGACCACGGCTGACGGTTACCAGGGGGACACCGTGACAGCGTAGGTTCTCGTACAGATTTACATCACCACCCTGCCATTGAGTGGTCACAGAGATGGTCCTACAGACACAAAACCATGTAAAAAAAAATAAGTGTACTTTCATTTCACAATGAATGGTATATGAAATGTTATTGAATTCTCAGCTGATTTGAATTGAATCCATAATTTTGCATGCCTTGTTGATTCTGGATCCCAGACTACCACATCCGCATCAGCTCCAGGGATGATCCTGCCCTTCCTGGGGTAAAGGTTATAGATCTTTGCAGCATTGGAGCTTGTGACAGCAACAAAACGATTCTCATCCATCTTGCCTCCAACCTATTAAGAAAGATAGATGGAATGAGTTAGAAAAGGGTTATTTTAAACTTTGATGCATCTGTCACTTTCTGTCTTCTCCATGATTTTTTGTCCTTTTTGTGGTTTGTAGAGCAACATAATTTTCTATAATACGAATTATTTAATTTTTATATCAATATAAATATTGTTATTATTTGTATACACTACCGTTCAAATGTTTTAAGAAATTAATACTTTTATTCAGCAAGGATGCATTAAATTGATCAAAAGTGACAGTAAATACACTTATATTACAAAAGACTCATATTCTAACTAAATGCTCTTCTTTCTTGAGCAAATCAGCAAATTACAATGATTCCTGAAGGATCATGTGACACTGTAGACTGGAGTAATGATGCTGAAAATTCAGCTTTCCATCAGAGAAATAAATCTGTCCAAGTCACATAATATTCATGACCTACACTTTCAGCATATTAAGTGTGAATATTAATGAATATTATGAATATTAATGACTTCCACCCACTTTATCTGCCTAATTTAAGACAGATTTTAAGAATTCTAGGTCTGTGCATATGATCTGTACTATCCCATTAGTGCAAGTATTATAAAAATGGCACATAGTGCTGTACTATTTCCAAAGTATCCATTCATACATAAACATTCGCCTAATATTGACCACAACCATTAAAGGGTTAGTTCACCCAAAAATGAAAATTCTGTCATTAATTTCTCACCCTCATGTCGTTTCACACCCGTAACACTTTCAGATGCCCAGAAAGGTACTAAAGATATATTTATTTGTCACTTTATAACATTAAGATTGAACCACAGTACTCACATGAACGTTTTAAATATGTTTTAATATCTTTCTGGGCATCTGAAAGTGTTCATTATCTTGCTGTCAATAGAGACTCACTGAACCATTGGATTTCATCAAAAATATCTTCATTTGTGTTCTGAAGATGAACGAAGATCTTACGGGTGTAGAACGACATGAGGGAGAGGAATTAATGACTGAATTTTCATTTCTGGGTGAACTAACACTTTAAGGAAGGGATTTACGATAATTCTCATTCAACTGTTACAGTCACTTCGTAAGATAATAACACTGACAATTCAATTCAATTCAAACACACACTGACAATTACTACTGTATTTCACAAATGAGTGCAGTTACTAATAGTATTACACAAGTTGTGACGGTAAGCACAAGTTGGGATGTAGATGCAAATATAAGTGACATCTGTAAGATGTGTAAAAACCTAATTTTTTTATTTTTAATGTTCTGACAGTGTGACTGAGTTGGGACTCTCTACAGCCCTTGAGCTAAGGGTTAGAGAGTCGGGCTTGTAACCTGAACGTCGCAGGTTCGAGTCTCAGTACCGGCCGGAAATGTAGATAGGAGTGATGGGCACTCTCTTCCACTCTCATTACCCACAACTGAGGTGCCCTTGAGCAAAGCACCTAACCCCCAATCACTCCCAGGGCGCCGCAGCAAAAATGGCTGGCCACTGCTCTGGGGGGGTGTTCACAGTGTGTGTGTGTTCACTACTCACTGCCGTGTGTGTGCACTTGGATGGGTGAAATGCAATGGGAATGGGACACACTTTCACCTTCACTTATTAAAATTCACTATGATTCTTCCATATATCATATATTGACTTATAATAACTGTATGGTTTAATCATAAAACTGGGGTATTTGTTACAAAAAACATATTACTGTAATATTAAATTTTCCTGTAATACATTAAATATATTATACATGACTGTATTAATATAACATTCAATACGAATATACCACATTTCGCCAAAATACCATGGTTACAGTTAGTGTCACTATAGTAAATCCATGGTAAATGTTGGTGAGTTATGGATTAAAAACCTTCTAATTGGATCGTTGTGTTTCCACGTTATGTCAGAGCCGTTTTATCTGGCTTTATTCTAGTTTAAATCACAGAGACGGCGAATTCTGTGCTGGTGATTAATGGACATTCTATTTTATTTGCAGCATCAAAACTGGTATTAAAATAATCAAATTTCACAAGTACTGGTAGTATTCTAACAATGCTAGTCATCAGTGTAGCTTCCGCCATGAAATAAAACCTACCACTCCCCTCTCCCACATAATGCTCATGCGGTCCTGCACCCCGGGAACGCCGTGAGGGATTTTAGTGAAGTCGTCTTTGCCCATCGCCTTCTGTTTAGTGGTGAAGGGTCGGTGGTCCGATGTCACGACGTTCAGAGTGTCACTGCATCACAGCGAAAAGACTTTTTATGTGACTGCATGAATATATGACTGAATGAAACTACTCAAATAGTGAATCCACTTACTTTCCTAGAAGGCTGAGCAGGTAATTGGGTGTGTTGGGGTCAAGTCTGAGTGGTGGCACAGTGACGAAAGCAGCCGCGTGGGCCCAGTCCTGGTGGTAGTACTGCATCCCATTTAAGACAGCGTGAGCAGTGGTGGTCTCTCCATGCACCACTTTCCCTGCCGACCATACAATATTCAGAGTCACCTTATGCAATTCACTTATGAAGATTCAGGTGTCATATAGAAGTTCAAATAAAGGTTTATAAGTAAGATACAAGGTTTTGTGCTAAAACTTACCCTGCATTTTAGCCGATGCTAAAACATCTCCTGCTGACATGCTGGACACATTCACAAGATATATGGGACAATGGGCCTATGAGACAAAAACCAGAAACACTGATTATGAACACATTTAGAGATTTAAAAGCAATTCATCTGTAACTAAACCGTATGTTTCATTGCAGAGTAACGCTGGGTAAATCATACTGCCATCTAGACATTCTTTTTCAGATATGTTTACGTCCGTACACCAGCTAAGTCAAGCTGAGTCAGCCAATAATGAGTCAATAAATTGCACTGACTGACTATGTAAACTGCGTATAAACAGTTCAAATTGTGAAAAAAACTTATTTTTGTTTTGTGTTTGTGCACAAAAAGCATTCTCGTCGCTTGATAACATTAAGGCTGAATCACTGTAGTTGCGGTGACTATTTTAACAATGTCTTTAATACCTTTCTGGACCTCAAAATGTGCAATGACATTGCAGCCTATGTATGGTTTAGATACCCATCAAAAATATCTTAATTTGTGCTCCAAAGATGTCTTACGGGTTTGGGAAGACATGAAGGTGAGTAATTAGTGACAGAAATGTCATTTTTGGGTGAACTAACCCTTTAAGTGCATCATACTCACTCTGTTAGCGATGGTGATGGCTCGGTGGACGGCCTCTGCTTCCAGCTGTACATGGAAAATTCCCAAGGTAAGTGAGAAAACACAAATGTCACCAGTGAAACCTAATGATAAACAGACGCTTAAGAGTATTAATAATCCATGGAAATGCAATAAGGAGACGGGAAAGACTAGGAGCTGAAGAGACGGCAGCAGCGTGACTAATCGTAAAAGAAAACCATTTCATGGTTACAGGATTTGAATGGTTATTTTACCTCCTCAGGTCTGCTTATCTCAATGCCCTCCGGTCCGCTAATACCTAGATCCAACGCTTCTCTGGCACCCTTGAGTGAATAAATACAATAAAAACATGAGATTACATGATAAATAACGACTATGCAGGAAGGAACACCATCTTACCAAGACAGCATTTTAAGTCACTGTAATAACATTATGCTATGAGTGATATTTGTGGCATCATGTGAAGTTGCTGCTTATGTACCGCTCACTAGGTTATGGAGCAGAACTTATTTTTATGGTACAATTCTGCGCAAGATCCCTGAAGTATACCTCAGCGACCAACTCTCCGTTCTCTGCATGGACACGGGCCACAGCACCGATGTCTTTACAGTTCTGCAGGGCCTGGAACAGCTCGCTGTCCCTCAGCATGTACATGTCCTTATACGCCATGAACATCTGGAAGGAGTTCACCCCCTTGTCCCGCACCAGCGTCTCCATTTGAGCCCTAACCTGTGATGCAAATAGCACATCTGTCTCAGAATGAAGACGAAAGTTACAATAGGACTGTAAATTGCTTTGAAATTATTTAGCACGTCTTTCTTCTTCCTGTTGTTATAAAGTTTCGAACTCAGCAAACCCCGATTCTGTACCTTTGGTCCCCACCAGGTCACTCCAACATGAAGAGCGTAGTCACAGCAGGCCTTGGCATCAGCGTGAGAGCGACACTTTTCATAAGCATCCAGCAATGATTCATTCTTCTCCGGCAGCACGTGACCGATCACCATAGTGGTGCCACCAGCCAGAGCAGCCTGGAAATAAACAAACAACAGACGGACTGCTGTGGGATCCATGCAGCATCAATACCAATCACTTGGTTTAATGGGCTGACGACAACATAAGAGCGACATGTTCACAAAAGCCATGCATGAAATGAAGCGTTACAGAAAATATTAATCAAGGTTAAACTACACTTGCATTCGAGAACTGTATTCTGAATAGTTTCTCAGCCATCCCAGCAAGGTTGCTAGGGTATTCCTGGTGGTTGTTAGGCATTTGTAGGATGTTCTGTTCATTATCATGGCATTGCTAGGGTGTTCTAAGTGGTTTCTAGATCATTATGGAGGTGTTTTGGTGGGTGCTATGATGTTCTGATTGTTTCCAGGAGTTGCTAGGGTATTGCTGATCTGTTTAACGCTCTGGTGGTTGCTAGGATGGTCTGATTGTTGCTAGGGTGTGCTGGTGATTGCCAGAGAATTCCTATGCTGATTTATGGCATAGCTGTGCTGGGTAGTTGTGAGGGTGCAGCTAGGATGTTTTGGTGGTTGTTGGGTCACTTCTACGATGATCTGGTTGTTTCTGAAGAATTGCTAAGCGGTGATTGACAGATTTAAGGTCTTCTGATGGTTCCTAGGGCATAGCTAGGCTGTTGGTAGCATGTTTTATGTGGTTTCTTGTTACAACTAAGGCATCACTAGAAAATTCTTGGTGGTTTCTATAGTGTTGCTAGGACAATCTGTTTCTGGGTTATTGCTAGGGTGATCTTGTGGTAGGTTGTTAGGGTTAGGGTAGTTAGGGTTAGAAGTTGCCAGGATGTTGTGATTTGTTGCTAGGGTGATTTGATTGTTTCTAAGGCATTAAAGATATACAAGTGTGTTCTGGAATGCTCTGAGTTGTTGCAATTGAATTGCTAGGCTGTTGTTAGGTGTCCTTCCGGTTGTTTCTAGCACTTTGATAGCAGTGATATGGGGGTTTCTAGGGAATTAAGGACATTACTGAAGATTGTTTGTATTGCTATTCCAAAAAACATTGTGCATGAGCTTGTGGAATGTTTTTTGGAACGTGTTCTAGTGGTTGCTGGGATGCTCTGATTGTTAGTAGGGAATTGCAAGGCTGTTGTTAAGGAGTTCTGCTGGTTGGTAAGATGATCTGATCATTGCTGGGGTCTTCTGGCGATTGCTAGGCTGTTTTATTTGGCTGTTCTGGTAGTTGATAAGAAGATCTGTTGGTTGCTGGGATGCTCTAATTGTTGGTAGGGAATTGAGAGGCTGTTTTTAAAGTGTTCTGCTTGTTGCTGCTGCAGGATGTTCTTGTTTCTGGGTCATTGCTAGGATGATCTACATTTACATTTGCATTTAACATTTAGTAGACGTTTTTATCCAAAGCGACTTACAAGTGAGGGAATTAGGGGTTAGGTGCCTTGCTCAAGGGCACCTTAGTCATGGTATCGAAGGTGGAGAGAGTGCTGTTCATTCACAATCCCCACTTTCAATTCCTGCCGGCGTGGGAATCGAACCAACAACCTTCAGGTTACAAGCCCGACTCCCTCACCACGACTTCCCCCTGATCTGGTGGCAATTTCTAGGCTGTTCTAGTAGTTGCCGCAATGTTGTGATTGTTGCTAGGGTGATTTGGTTGTTTCTATGGCATTATAGACATTACTAGTTTGTTTTTGGACGCTCTGATCATGGCTATTGAATTGCTATGCTGTTGTTAAGGTGTTCTTCTGGTTGTTAGGTTCTAGGTCTTTGCAAGGGGTGATCTGGTGGCTGCAAGGCTGTTTTTACTGCTGGGATACTCTAATTTTTGCTGTTGAATTGCAAGGCTGTTGTTAAGTTGTTCAGCTGGTTGCTAGGATGTTCTGATCATTACTGGGCTCTTCTGGTGATTGCTAAGGCATTGCTAGGCTGTTTGTTAGGCGGTTCTGGTGGTTGCTAGGAAGATCTGATTTCTTCTACGGTGATTCGGTTGTTTCTATGGCATTATAGACATTATAGGGTTGATTTAAACTTTAGTTACTGTTGCTATGTCCGACAAGCCATGCGCTCTCACGCCACACATCATGTTCTTACGCAGTGAAAAATACATCCCGGAGCAAAGAGGACACTGACAACGCGTCGACAGACATATGAAATAGTTTTATATTTAATATATTGTAATTTTTTAAAGAAGACTAAACAATAAATAGCGTGTAGGGGCTCTTTAATGTGTCGTGGCAGATCGCTGTAGCTCCTTCAATCGGCTCGTGAACCAACCGTGAACCAACGTTAATCTACTAACTCCCCTGACTGTTTTGTCAGACAAACCCACAGGGTTATGATTGGTCAGATCACCTGTCAATCAAACTGTTTGCGTAGGGTTGTTGAGGTGTTCTTCTGATTGTTAGGTTCTAGGTCTTTGCTAGGGGTGATCTGGTGGTTGCTAGGGAGGCTGAGTACAGTAAGTATTCTGGTGGTTGCTAGGATGCTCTGATTGTTGCTACAATAGGGTGTGGTAGTGGTTTCTAGGGCATTATGAACATTATTAGGGTGTTGCTGGAGGCTTCTGGGATGCTCTGATTATTTCTAGGGAATTGCTAGGCTGTTCTGTTGGTTCCTAGGATGTTCTGATCAGTGCTAGGGCATTGCTATGGTCTTCTGGTGGTTGCCCGGGCATTGCCTGACTGATGTTAGGGTGTTCTGGGTGGTTGTTAGGGTCCATCTTTCAGTGTAAGTCTAAAGGTTTTTTTCTGGCTGCTTTAAGTCTGTTGTAAAAACAGTGTGGGTGCTAAAATAATATTAATTGCTCATAATGCCTTAACAAACACCATCAATTAATATCCCACCTTATCTGCCTGAGCATATTGCTTTACAGGGAAATCCACAATTAGTAGAAAGCTGTGTCTAAGTACAAGAAAACAATGATAAAGAGTGATTTAACCACAAAAATGGTCCTCTTTAAAAGCATCTCTCAGCTGACACATGCCGGGCAGCCACATCCACTGAAGGGGCGTGTATTTGTGCACCATTGTCTTCTAGCACAATGGCACGAGTGAAAGGCTTTTGCAGCAGTCTTTGCAGCAGTGCTGCTGTATCTATGGAAACAGAATCTGATCTCCATTTGTCTCTGCGCCTGGCGAGTCTCATGGCGGTAGCGGGGGGGAGGGGGGAAGAGAATGCCACTTGTGTTGCCAAGACTAACAATAACAGTGCCGATAACAACTCTTTATTTGTCCCGCAGCACTCTCGGAGTAGCGGGTATGTATTTGTGATGGTGAATCGTGCCCTGCAGTTGACTGAGGCAGACTGTGCGTGTGCAATGCTCACTCTTGCATCCCAGTGTCTGCTAAGTGACCCATGGGATTTATTTAGGCAGGGCAGCTGAAGCGAGCACATCTCTGCTTTTGAAGTATTTATAAAACATGAACAAATGAATGTGACATTGAATTGATGTTACATCACACATCTTTTGGCTTTTATAGGGTTGTATAAAGATCTTTCATATTATCTGAAATAAGAAAAAAACGCATACTGTTAAAATACATCACGAAAAATCAAAACATATTTTGGAAAAAACTATTTAGACTCTATTAGTTGTACTATTAGCAGTACTATCATATAAGTAACTTTTGAGAAGAAGAATTTATTGAGTTGTTGTGACATAAAAGGCCCCTGGCAGATGGCGCGGGCCACTCGATGTGCGGGGGGGCCGAAGTCTAAAATCGATCTTTTGCTTCTACTTCTTTTCTCTCTATATGTCCCAACTGGAAACACATGTTATTTAATTTTAGAAGTGGCAAAGCCACAATGCCTGAATCCATTTCAATAACCTGCCTTTCTTTACATTAGATTGAACTAATGTATGAAAAATATAAAACCAAATGTACATGCAGGGGGGGGGGGGGGACGACGTATTATGGTCATGAATTAATAATTTGTTCCAACAACTTATTAATTTGTTGGTTAGTACATGCTCCAAGTGCCATGGTGCTCATGTGGGAAATTGGGCTTGCGCCACATATTGACGGCATATCCGCTTGCATTAAAATAATTTTCTTTTCCATCTCTATTACTAAAAGCTGTTAAATGCCCCCCAAAAATCTTATTTTGTATTGTTTGGGTAAAAAAAAAAGGAAATTGAGGGCATAAATTAATAATTTGACAATTTACATCATGGCCATGGCCAGAAAACGAGGGAACAAATTAACATAACGTGGCCACAAATTATTAATTACAAATTGTCAAATTCTTAATTTATCTCTCTTTTTTTCAAACAATACAAAATATTTTTTTGCTGTGCTTTTGACAGTTTTTAGTGAACAAAATTGTATGCTTGTTTAAAACAATTCAATAATGCTGAGATATTATTTTAGTGGGGAATCAAAATATTCTAGCAACAGTGGTACAGTTAGCGAGACAATTAACATAAATCAGTATTTTACTTCTATAATTTGACATATTTCCAAGTGAAAAAGGATATTTAAAAGAAACAAAAGTAGGGAATTGGGAATGTATCCATTTTGATGATATCAGCCGAATAAATAGACAAACAAATTATGATAGCATGTCAATTTTGAATTCATCCTGACTTCAATAGTCAGTGGGTGGGTAATACCTTGGTGCCGCTGTAGAAGTCATCTGCTGTACAGGCGTTCATGAAGCTCTCGTTCAGGTGAACACTAGTGTCAATGCCACCCGGAAGCACCAGTTTTCCTGTGGCATCTATAACCTTGGCCCCACCCGGGATCATCAGCTCCTTGCCCACTTGCTGGATAATCCCATTTTCGATGTACACATCTGCTTCTTGTGTGAAGTCATCGTTCACCACTTTACCTCCCTTTATGAGGATGCGCACCGTTGCTGAGCTGGAAGACATGGTTCAACCTAAAAGCAGCAAAGGAAAGTGTTAATGTATATTATATAACCCTACTTACTTTATCTACACACTGTGAATTCCCATGACTTATAGATATATGATGCACATATATATGCTTATGTATTTATAAATATTGCATTTGTTAAAAGAGGAAAAAAATGATTTTTTTAAAGAAAATATTACTTTTATTCAACAAGGATAAATCAAAAGTGACAGAAAAAACTTTTAAATCATAACAAAAAATTTTTATATCAAATAAATGCTGTTCTTTTGAACTTTATATTTATCAAAGAATCCTGAAAAAATGGTTTCCACAAAATATTAAGCAGTAGTAAGTGTTTTTAACTTTGATAATATTTCTTGAGCACCAAATCAGCATATTAGAATCATTTCTGAAGGATCATGTGATATTTACATTTCAAAATATATTAAAACAGAAAAATATTACTATTACACAATATTAATGCTTTTTTTTATCAAATGCACGCAGCCTCTATAAGTTCTTCTTTCAAAAAAAGAGACTTCTTTCTAAATCATACAAAAAACCTCACTGACCCCAAACTTTTGGATATACACACTACACTACTTCACTGCCCCATGACTGTGGGAACAGGGAATCCTGTTTAATATACGCCCCATACTTTTGGAATGACATCACACATATCTCAACGAAGACCGTGTGCTAATCCATTTTTCCACATTTGGGCTATGGAAACCAGCTAAACCCTTATTTGACATTCAAAAAGGATCAATCGTGCATATCATAGCCCAAATGTTCCACAACATTAGATTAAAGAGGTTACAAACCATCACGCCATTCTAGAATCACACTAAAGTGGGTAAACTGACACCAACCATGCGTGATTATCGACAGCTTGGCATGAGTAGTCACATTATCAACTCCAGGTCTTAACATGATAATTACATGTGAATATGTTAATTATTCATGACACATTAAAGGAGACCTATTATTCCCCTTTTCGCAAAATGTAATATAAGTCTCTGGTGTCTCCAGAATGTGTCTGTGAAGCTTCAGCTCAAAATCCCCCACAGATCATTTATTATAGCTTGTCAAATTTGTCCCTATTTGGGTGTGAGCAAAAACACAGTTTTTGTGTGTCCCTTTAAATGCAAATGAGCTGCTGCTCCCGACCCCCTTTCCAGAAAAGTGCGGAGCTTTAACGGCTCACGCTTCAGTTTCTCAACAACAACAAAGCTGGAGAATCCCACGCAGGATGAGGATTGTCAGTAACATGTTCAGCCTTACATTGTTAAACCGGACACTGATGGAGAGACTCAGTAAGAAGTTACAACTTTTAAAATGAAACTGGATGTTTCTGAATGATTAGTGGATAAATTTATGTAGTTTCTGTGGAGTTGATTCAACTCATCACTAGCATGTGTCGTCATGTTAATCTTTTGTTCAAATCCAGTGTTGAATTGACCCTCATTTGTGAATCAGTCCGGTGTAAAATAACGGCATCAACAACACTCTACTACAACAACTCTTCCTCTTCTCTAAAGCAGCCCAACATGGCCCCGCCCCCTTTGTTGCGTGTTCTCGTGGGCGGGGTTTATGTAAATTTTATGGTTTGTGATGTCACCAGCCCGGGAAGAAGCTCATTGCAGTCCCTACCAGGCGTTTGTTGTAATCCTTAAACAGCGATTTCTGCAAAAGAAAATATCTCCCTTTGCATTGACCTTTGAGCGTCGTAACTTTGCAGATGTTGTTTAAGCTCAAACAGCAACATTACACACTAACTAAAGTGAAATCATAATCAAGAGTGAAATAAAAATCAAGGATCCCTTCAAAGCAATTTCAGCAACATTCCAGACATGTGGAATCAACAAAACCTCGACATCCAAAAAAACACTAAATGTGCGGCAAATCATATTAAATGCTCAGAAATGATCAGAGCAATTCTGACCCAGATTTTCCAGCGTCGCATGCCCAGGGATGCGGGATTGTTAGCAGGAATTATATGTAGGCTAGCAGCTGTTGCTGCACATCTCCTGCAGCACTGCACTTCCTTCTGATCTAATCTCAAGTGAAAGCGTGCATGCGAGTCTATGCTGCAAAGTGAGTCGGGGGCAGGTGGGTGCGGCATATTCACAGTATGGCGCTGCCCAGGGTTCCCCCCGCTCTGTTGTGAGCCCCTGATGGTGAATGGCGTGTTTATGTGTGTGTGTGTGTGTGAGGAGGGGCTACTATGGAGAATAAGGGTGTGTCCTCAGACATCTTACTATAAAAAGAAACAGTACAGTGCATGAGCTACATCTGTCCTGTCCTCACAACACCGCCCGAGGAAAAATGATTGGAGCATTTGTTCCTTCGCCCTGACTCATGGAGGCTTTCTTCAGGAATGACCCACTTCTGAACCGTGCCATGAGATCCAGATGGCACTCTTCAGGCTAATATGAAGTCGGTGGAAACTTCGGATCTGTCTTGTGGAAGCAACTTCCGTTCCAATAAAATAAAGAACATTTTAGAACCATTAGAGCGGAAATAATCAGTGCATAATTGGCTATAGTATTTTTCATTGTGGCATTGGGAAAAATTAAGAGATGAATGGAATATAAAGAAAAAATGAATGGGAGAAATGAATGGAATGAAAGACAAACAGGGAAAAAAATAATGTGCAAATACTTTGTTTTTCAGAGAAGCACGTGACGTGTAAACGTGAGGGTATTCTATGAACATGCACACATAATGTCTTCTGATATGTAGTTGCATGCACGAGAATGATGATGATGATGATGATGATGATGATGTAGACTCATCCCATTTGGACCTTATCGAGGGTGTCACACAAAGGGTCGACCAAGCCCTTACTCCAGATGCCTCAACTCAACTCCAATGGCAACATAAAGGATATTACAACGCCTTCATGACGGAAATATCAGATATCGGGTGTGCGCTCGCGCTTAATAGTGTTTATGGCTGGCGAGCTCGCGCGCTGTTTATGGCTACATGACGTCCACATTGTACATCGTTCAATCGATACTTAAAGCATTACCAACTCGCATTAGGAATCATATAAGGCAAAAACACGAGACACAAGACTGGGAAATTCTTTCCATACCGCAAAATTACACGATTCCCAGTCGAGCAATATTTCACCGCGCTGGTCAGTGAGGAGTTTCTCAAAATAGCTTACACATGAATGATAAATATCGCGGCGTAGTACACTTACTTCCTTTGTTATATCCTTAAAAAGATATTTTCCTTCACTTCCAGAGCTGGCGAACAATAAAGCCTGTTAGACGGGCGGCAGGCAGATGCTTCGGTTGGTCCAGCCCGGTAAACCTTACGCTTGCAGCAGCATCCAGACAGCGAGAGCCGGGCGTTGACCAATCACAGGCGAGATACACGACGATGGCCTCAGCAACGGCCAATGGCGTTACAATGTGGGCGTGTCCTGTAGCCGGTGGTGCGTACCATTTCTACAGATTCACAGGGGATGGAACTGGATCGTTATATGCCAATGTGGCAACCGTGCAGACTATGAAGTACATTTTATTTGCTGTTTTTTGTGTAAATATATTAAATAATATAAAGTATTATATATATAAATATCAATTTACAAAGTAGTCTATTATATATAATTAAAATGACAAACTTATCAACTATATATTTCTATATATATATGTGTGTGTGCGTACACTTATTGTTATAATTATTTAAATGCTAATATTCTGTAGTTTCCAGAATAATATATTAAAACAAAAATATACATAAATATACAAAATATTACAAAAATTAGAAATAATATCATACCATAATTTATATATTTATATTATATATAAATATCAAATCACATCATAAATTATATATATATATACACACACAAACACACACACACACACATATATATATATATATATATATATATATATATATATATAAAATTGTGCCCACACGCATGGTTATAATAAATAATATAAATTATTATATTTTATATTGTACATTTTCTTTCCATAATATTATACAGAAACCATAGTTATAAATGAGATATTTTTAATTAAAATTTTAATAAATAATGTAATCATATGAGATAACATATACTTATTGTTATAATTATTTAAATACTAATATTCTGTAATTTCCAGAATAATATACTAAAACAAAAATATACATAAATATACAAAATATTATAAAATTAGAAATAATATCATACTAAAATGCAATTTCCCCACTGCGGGACAAATAAAGGTTTTACTTACTTACTTACTTACTTACTTATACCATAATTTATATATTTATATTATATATAAATACCAAATCAGATCATAAATTATATATATACACACAAACACACACACACACACACACACACATATATATATATATAAAAATATATATATATAAAATTGTGTCCACACGCATGGTTATAATAAATAATATAAATTATTATATTGTACATTTTCTTTCCATAATATTATACAGAAACCATAGTTATTAAAATTTTAATAAATAATGTAATCATATGAGATAACATATACTTATTGTTATAATTATTTAAATACTAATATTCTGTAATTTCCAGAATAATATACTAAAAGAAAAATATACATAAATATACAAAATATTACAAAAATTAGGAATAGCATACTATAATATCATAACATATCATAATTTATATATTTATATTATCTATAAATACCATATCATATCATAAATTATATATATATACACTAAATTATATATATACACACACACACATATATATATATATATATATATATATATATAGGCTATGTATATATAAATAAATAAATATATATATATATATATATATATATATATATATATATATATAAAATTGTGCCCACATACATCATTATAATAAATAATATAAATTATTATATTGTACGTTTTCTTTCCATAATATTATACAGAAACCAGTTATAAATTAGTATGTTAGTAGATTAGTAGATGTTAGTAGATATTTTTAATTAAAATTATAATAAATAATGTAATCATATGAGTATTGTGGGGTAAATACTTATAAATACTTATGGTAAAGGGTTATAATAAGTAAAACAAACAACTTTTTCACAAAAAACAATACATTTATTCAAGTGTTCTCCAGCACAAGTACATAAGGAGCCTTTTTTTCTTCGTTCTGGGCACATAACGAAAGAAAGGGGGAGAGGTGGCGAATGATTGCTACATTTGCTGTATGAGCAGATTGCAAAAGAAAAGAAGGCCTGAAAAAATTATATGACACAACAGAGGTCACAAATATCAACAGTGTCACTGAGATATACAGATAACCTGTTAGGAGAGCAAACAAGAGGCTGTTACAGCCACCAGCCACATATTATATATATATATATATATATATACATATATATATATATATATATATATGAACAAATTAACAAAACAGAGAAGAAATAAAATGTAAAAATGAAACAAAACAAAACAAAACAAAAAACCTATGAAACAAAAGAGGATGGAGGGCTGGATTATATGGCATGGAATGTAGGACTTAGAAGCAATTCTGCCTGGATATTAAGCAAGTACATGTTAACAGCAAAATTTATTACATTTTTTTTTCTTTTTTTTTTTTAGTTATTTCCCATTATGAGTACATGATTTCCCACAGATAAGCACCAACTACAGCAATGTCTATTCTAAAACAATATAAGAATCTTTCATCATTTATCATTTTTTCAAGTACAAAGTTAAAATGCCTTTGTTAATATCTTTATATGAGAGAGTAAAATAATAGTGCTTCTCCAATACTACAAGAAACAAATGGAAAAAAACAATCATTATCAAGACGAGTTTATTTCTTTCCCAAATAATATATTTTTCTCAATTAGATAAAATGTTTAGCACCTTAGGAAACACCTACAATCCCTCTCTTAGTACTTAAAAAAAGAATTAAAAAGCAAATTGAAACACATTTTTGTATGTAGGGCTGTGCAGTAAAGATGGGACTGTTAAAATCACTAAACGAACTCATTCTTTAAGTTTTATCCCCCGTTCGACACGTATAAATATGACTTACAAAAGACACCCTGCTGCTTTATAGCTTATGTCAATTAGCCTGTTGCCATTTTGTCAATTACCCCCCTCTTGCGATTTTAGTGCTGTTTTGATTCTATGATATATATTAGCAAAGAATTATATTTGTACATCTCATAGGTCATTTAAAAAAAGAAAGCAACAGACAATTTCTATGTACAAAATGTACAAAAAGAAAAAAATCTGGGCATCGATAAAATTTGGAAAACAAAATAAGAAACTTTGCTGAACATGACAAATGTTAAGGTATGTAAGCAGTGCAATGCCTTAAAGGATTAGTTCACTTTAGAATTAAAATTTCCGGATAATTCACTCACCCCCATGTCATCCAAGATGTTTATGTCTTTCTTTCTCCAGTCAAAAAGAAATAAGTTTTTTGACAAAAACATTCCAGGATTTTTCTCCATATAGTGGACTTCAATGGGGTTCAACGGGTCTAAATGTCAGTTTCAGTGCAGCTTCAAAGACTCCAGACGAGTCTTATCTAGCGAAACAATTGGTCATTTTCTAAAAAAAATAGAAATTTATATACTTTTTAACCACAAATGCTCGTCTTGCACTGCTCTGCAATCCGCCACACATTACGTAATCACGTTGGAAAGGTCACGCGTGACGCAGGCTGAAGTACCGACCCAGTGTCTACAAAGCGAATGTTCAAACACTAAATCAAATGGCCTTAACGAAAAAAGGTAAAATTTTGAAGTTGGAGGAGAAAACTGCAGTACTTCCCCCTAGCGTGACCTTTCCAACATGATTATGTAATGCGTGGCATATCGCAGAGCAGTGCAAAAGACGAGCATTTGTGATTAAAAAGTATATAATTTTGTATTTTTTTTGTAATCATTTTGGTCTTATACCTCGTCTGGGATCATGCAGAGCTCTTTGAAACTACAATTTGGACCTTCAACCCGTTGGTAACTGTTGAAGTCACTATATGCAGAACAACCCAGGAATGTTTTTCCCAAAAACCTTCGACTGACAAACATCTCGGATGACATGTGGCTGAGTAAATTATCCGGAAATTTTAATTCTGAAATGAACTAATCCTTTAAATAAAAAAAAGAGCCTAACAAGGATTCCATTAGAGCCCATTTATAACCAAATTTAGCCTATATATAGCTTGCGTGATAACTAAATTATTGACATGGTCAACATCCACCATTTGCAAACATAATAATGTTTTCAGATCTACGCTATGGACCAGACGTAGTTAAACGACCGTGCGATGTCACATACCGACACCCCATCCGACTACTTTTCCTACAGGGATATTTAACAAGCACACTCACTTTGAGATTATATAAGAACCTATTTCTCGACGCGAGTTATGATAAAGCGACTCCGTAGCACATGGAAACATGAGAGGGGTGCTATTTGAATTCGGCCCCTTCACCACCGGCACGACAGATGGATTTATTCTATCCTAGCTCATTCGTTCACATCTATTGGCACAGCCCTACTGTACACAACAAAGTATTACCTTATATAACGGCAAGAGTTTCACATCATTTAACAGAACCAAAAAAAACAAAACAAAAGAGAACAATTCACAAGAATCAAGGAGAAAGATTTAAAAAAAAAAAAAAAAAAATCAAAGAAATAAAGAAGTATACATATACAAAAGTGCTCGATATTGTTGGTAACACAGCACAAAAAATTGCTATAAAAAGGTAGAAGAACATTGTGAAGCCGCACCTTTAAAGTTTTGCACCTGACTGAGAATAGCACACGTGTGCCGCAGTTGAAGGTCATTTCACCTGGCCGACGGAGGACCGACGCCATCCTCCCCGCGGACGCCACGCATGCTAAGAGTTGTACAGTAATGATTCTGGTCTGGGTGACACTAGAAAAAAAGTAGCTCACCACAGCCTTTGATTTCAAGGTATAGATGACAAAAACATCACCGCCCATGTGGCTGTTTCCATGCGTTCAGACTGCAGGCATACTGAAGGAAGCAGACCTCAAAGATTGAAAGGCTGAGGTGTGTTTTATTTTATTTTTTTGTTGTTTTTTTTTAAAAGAGCACCAGAGAATATTGTACAAAAAGGCTGTAAAAGATATAAAATGAGATGTGGCAGACCTGGCTTGACCTGACATGTTTTTTTTTTTTCTTTTTTCAAAAGTTTCAGTCATTCGTTTTACCTGGCGAGACGCTACAAAACATAGTAGCACCACATGAGTTGCAATGTTTTTCACCACCTTGAAGCACCATATTGTCATCTATTACAGTAGTACCTTTATTACCTTCAGTCGTGTATAGAAACTGTAAACAAAGAGGTATTTGTGATCTGGTGTTTTGGATTGGTTAAGACAAAGCTCCACTGACACTGTAGAGAAAGCCTTTTTTCCCGCTCTCACCAAGGCTCAGACGCTGGAGGAGAGGAAAGACGCGCACCGTGAGAATAAGATCGATCCGCGACCCGACAGTCGGAAAAAAACTCAGGAGTCGAAATGTTTAAATGCGATTTCCGTCTCTTTTCTGCCTCGAATTGTAACATCGTCTCTCAGTGCCTTAAAAAGGAGGCCGTGTCTCAAGTATAGCTTGCACACATAAATCAATTCAAATACTGGATAACACTGCTAAAAAGTAAAATGGATAATAAAAAATTAAATAGAATTAAAAAAAGAGTCAATTAATTCCAAACCAGAAGAAAAAACCCAAAACAAAACATGAAATACCTTTTTTTTGTTGTTGTTTTTGATGTCGAACTTGCAAATAACATACGAGAGCTCGAAGCTCTTGGTATAACATCGGTTTAGATTTTTCTCATCTGTACTGGGTTTGAGTTCAGACGCAGGCAAAGTACTCTTTGAGTGGTGCGAACAAGTGACGGATGACCGGGACGCTCCAAGACCTTCCCAGCAGCCTCTGCCTTGCCAGACGACTCATGTTTGACACGTCTGTGTAATGGACAGGGAAGCCGAACACCCTAACGTCAGGGAAAAGAGAGAGGGCAGCAGTTTAGTTTAAATGTACTCACAGATGCGACACTCTTGTGATATGAACAGATTATGAATAATTTAGAACAGATTGTTTTAATTGTTGTTTTATAGAAATAGAATATCAAACAGGACGCATTAAAGGACATTATATTGATAAAAACTGAAATGCTTTTCTTTTATTCGTCAATGAATCCTGAAATGTATCAGTTTCCACAAAAATACATTGAAAATAATAAGAAACCCTTGTAATTTTTAATCAAAATATCTTCCCCTCCCTCTTGCAGTGTCTTCTCTTCTCTTAACACCGGATGTACTCGTTACATCAGAGGAAAAATGGCGTCTACGCTAATTTTTGTCTCTCTGCTTATCCCGAGGTTTACCAGTTAACGTGACTGGATGGATCCGGGCCGTGTCCGGGCCGGATGGGGAACCAGCAGCAGCGTGTTCCTGGGGTGTCGGCGGAGACTGTGTGAACTAGCTCATCCCTTGTGAGGGCCTTACCGACTCATCAGCCAGTGGCACAGATCCCCAACAAACCGTCCCATACCGGCGTGATTAAAAAGATCTTAAACTAGATGGAACTGGATTAAATATTTTGAATGTTGCAACTCCAATCGAACTTATGACCTGTAACTCTGCCTGAGTATCGGACAAGTGTTCACTGCTGGCCCCGACTAAGCCTGGTTTCTCCCAAGGTTTTTTTCTCCATTTTGTTGGAGTTTTGGTTTCTTGCCACTGTTTCCTTTGGCTTGTTTAAGTTGGGGACACTTTCTTGATATTCAGCAGTGTTTTTGATATGCCTGCATTGGTGTCGTTGTATGCAAACTGAGCTGAGCCGCACGATTACGTCACTGTTTTCTCCAGTGCTGATATACATAAATTAACTAGACTAATAACTACTGATCTTTGCAACGGAATGAATCAATAATATATAGAATAAGATGGACAATGACACCATTTTCTTTGGGAGCTGCTGTGCAGCCAAAAATGATTTGCCAATTATTAATGTAAAGCTGCTTTGCCACAATTTGCGTTGTAAAAAGCGCTATATAAATAAAGGTGACTTGACCATTCACAAGATCAACCAAAAGCAAACGTGTTTCCATTACAGATTTGCGCAAAACTTTTGCGATATTTTCTAAATATCGTAAAAAAACTATTGCGAAATGATGGCGTTTCCATTAACAGATGTTTTAATGCGTTTATGCATTTATGGCAAGGAAAGCCCCGTATATTTGGGAACGGCTACATATGAGGTGTTTCTCCCTCATATCTGTTGAGGTCTTGATAAATTCAAATGGTGGCATTTCTGTTGTTTACAATCCAGTATTCCCGTAATACTTTTGTCTTTTATGAGTTTAATGAAGAGCTCTCGTCTTCTGTCCAAACTCACCGCGCCATCTTTAAAGAATGATTGAGTTTAATGTACACCAGGTGACCTGTAAATGCGAAAAAACTGTTTCCATTGGCAGTTTTTTCAAATTGCCTGGAAAATCACCTCATGTGAGCGTAAAAACTTTTTTGTGTTATATATGGGAGTTTTTGTGAAATTGACGTGTTTCCATTGAGCGTATTTTCAATTCGCAATTTCAGTTTGCGTAATTTAAAGGGTAATGGCTTACTGATCCATCCAATCAATTCCAGAAGGACAAAATCAAATGCAACATTTCTTTCTTGTTCAAGAAGCCGTTTTACTCGGATATACATCACAAAAGGGAAGACATGACTATCGCAACTTTCGTTTAATGCCAACTTTAACTATTATAACCATGACATACATACACAAGAATTCAGAGCATCTCTGGTTTGTCAAACACCAGTGCTCGAAGTGGGCTGAAGTTTTACCTTTTACCAGTTTTCCTTACGTACTGCCACTTCCGACATCCGACTACCTTCTCCAGGAACACATTATGAACTAATCATCGGGAGTATCTGCACTTTTTCCCCCACTTCAAGCACTGTCTAACACCTCAAATTTTAAAAGAATAATTGGAAGCAACAGTGTGTCTATTTGCTTTTCTGTCTTGACAGTCCAATTGTGGTTGGCAGTGTTTGGGAAAGTTACTTTTAAAAGTAATGCATTACAATATTGTGCAACTCCCTAAAAAGTCACTAATTGCTTTGCTTAGTTACTTTTTATGAAAAGTTATGCGTTACATTACTTTTGTGTTACTTTTTCTCACCTGGGCTGGGCTTGCTTGTTTTAGCAATAACAAAAAAAGTTCTATTTTTGTCAAATGTTGAGGCCTTTTCACACCAAAAGTGAAATGAACAAACCTCAGGCTGAAGGAAATGCATATTTAAGCCTGTACAGTAGAGGCCGCAGCTCAAACAAAACTTTCAGCTCTAGATTAACGAAGAATAGGATACAGGAGAAGGAAGTTCACTCATATTTCTAAATTTAAAGTCATTTTTTCTTGTTAGTATGGTTGAATTGGATTATTGAACACCAACAGCAAAAAGAATGGATAATAAAGTGAGATTAAATCCATAAAGTATATTTGTGTAATTTAATTATTACAGGTTTGTGTCAAATTCTGAGATTGCTTTCACTTTTTTTGTTAATTTTGAGGAATACTGAATGTTTTCATGCAAGTGAGATACATGTTCACATTTAGTCTAGATGAAGATAATAACTGTCATGTTCACACAGAGACACAACGCCTCGGCACTTTTTTTCTTTCAACATGGAGACAGGAGAGCTGTCAGTCAATAAATGTGAAAAAGTAACTTGCTTTACATATTTGAAAAAGTAACTTAGATATTTTGTTATAAATTGAAAAAATAATGCGTTACTTTACTAATTACTCAAAAGTAATCTGATTACGTAACTAAAGTTACTTGTAATGCATTACCCCCAACATTGAGTGGTTTAATCCCCAAAAAGGTGTAAATCAAGCCAGGACCAAATATATTAAAGGAAAATTGTGTTTGTCAAACCATTCCATGGTGTTTTTATATACAATAGTTGTTTATATCAATGTTATGGATTACATGAGCCATGTCTCGTATTGACATGTGGTCATTTTCTGTTCTACTGAGTAGGATATGGTTTCAGTCAGCCAGTAGATGACTGATGATTCAATCAATATGAGACAAAATCACTGTTCACTGGGGTCACTCTGTTGATTAAATGTCAGTGGCTATGTTGAGAATTTAACTTGCAAGCAAAATTGGAATATTGCATAAAAAATCGCTCCACTGGTTAATCCATTTATCCAATCACATCCTCTGTTGAGGCATTCATGTGAGTTTTTTTGTTGCGCATCGAGGGAACTATTCGGTAAATGTGCTTCCATCTGAGTTTACGCACTTCTCATCGCATAAAAAATTATCAATTGAGCGCATATGTTTTTTTATGTACATTTTTAAAATTTATGCACATAAATTCAGTGTTCACTGGGTAACACTTTACAATAAGGTTTCATTAGTTAACTACTTTAGTTAACATGAACTAAGAATTAACAATACGCCTACAGCATTTATTAATCTTAGTTAATGTTCATTTAAGCATCATCAAATACATTATTAAATCACATGTTGTATTTGTTAACATTAGTTAATGCACTGTGAACTAACATGAAGAGCTGGATTTTTATTAAATATTTATAAAGCATATTCTATGTTTTTTGTTAATATATTTTATATTTAATGTTTTAAATATTTTTTAAAACATTTATAAAGATTAATAAACACGGCAACAAATGTATTGCTCATTGTTAATTCATACATTAACTAATGTTACAAATGAAATCTTACTGTAAAGTGTGACTGTTTTTGTATTATATGATATCTCAAAATTTGCATAAAAATAAGGGGATGGAAACAAAGCTAGTGTGACCTTTCACATTTACATTTGGGGTTACAGAAAATATATTTCAGGTCATACCTCTCCATCTCAGTGCACCACAGGATGTCCTCTTTCTCATTCATGAATACAGGGAAGTGCTGGTCTTTGCCCTGCTTTATGGAATTTGACCGTGTGGTGATGGTCCGCACTTTATCAAACTGTAAAAGATGTGAAAAGAAACTGCTGTTTGTGATGCAATATAAAGCTTAAATCGATTTCTTTATACAGAAATCAATCAACGGTTTTAACAGGGTGTCCAGACTCGCTCCTGGAGGGCCACTGTCCTGCAGAATTGAGCTTGCCTCAACACCACCTTCCTGGAAGTTTCTAGTATGCCTAGTAAGACCTTGATTAGCAGGTTCAGTAGTGTTTAACTGAGATTGGAGCTGAACTGTGCAGGACAGCGGTCCTCCAGAAGCAGGATTGGTCTAATGGGTACCTTAGCTGTCCTGCCATGCTCCAAACAGTCTTGGAGGTCCAGTTTATCAGTGCACATGGCAGTCAACGGTCTGTAGAAGGAAATAGATAGGTGAAATGACAAAGTGAGAAATTAAATAAAGAAAATAATGTTGAGTCCACGTCTAACTAACCTGTTCATGCCAGGCAGATTACCCCAAAAGTAGCGAGCTCTGTGGGCAGCGGACACCTCCTTAGCATCGATCATCACTGGGTTGCACTGTGATAAAAAGAGACAAATGTGCATAATTAAACAAATATATAATAAAATACCATACTGATTTAAATATATAATAATGAGCTTTTGTAGTCTTGAGCTAGCAAGCATATGAGGGGTTAATTTGTTCCTACACAGCAGGTCACTTTACCACTAGGTGGAAGCAAAACCTACTGATTTATTTTAAAGCCTCAATGACAGTACGAGTCTTAATCGTCATGTTAAATTATGGCCTGTTGCATAAACTGCTTAGACTAGTCTTACAAGTTAGTAATCTAATTTTGTTCTTCAAGTCTGGTCATAACTTTGTTAAGGCAGTTATATAAAAAGGAAGATTGGTCTAATTTGATATCCCTAACTAACTGCTTGTTAGTCAGACTATTTCTTAAAGGGACAGTACACCCAAAAATGAAAATTATCCCATGATATACTCACCCTCAAGCCATCCTAGGTGTATATAACTATTTTCTTTTAATAGAAAGCAATCAGAGTTGTATTAAAAAATATTCTGGCTCTTCCAAGCTTTATAATGGGAGTGAATGGGGCTCAAGATTTTGAAGCCCAAAAGAGCACATCCATCCATCATAAAAATAATCCAGGGGGTTAATAAAGGCCTTCTGAAGTGAAGCGATGCATTTTTGTAAGAAAAATATCCATATTTAAAACTTTTTAAACTATAATAGCCAGCTTCCAACACACATCCGTATGCAAGTCAACTTACGGCAGAAGCGTAATCTTTGACACAACGGATGACGTTGGAGTAGCTAAGCTTAGACTCCTCTCGGGGTTCAAACAAATAGGGCTGGGCAACAAACTCAAGCTCTTCTTCACTTCAATTTTAAAAATTCTCGTTCTAGACTTCTCATTTGTGACCGGTGTTTTGTTTTGTTGGCTTCAAAATCGAGAGCACCATAACAGAACTCCGATTGTGTTAATCTGAAAGAAGAAAGCCATATACATGACTTGAGGGTGTGTTCATTTTTGGCTGAACTATCCCTTCAACTTATCGGCTGTCTTTATGCAACTGGCTCTCGGTCATTTGTGCACCTCTAAAAAGCGTGAGATGTCTCTCTTGTCGCTGACGCCCATGGCCACTACATTCTCAAAGAGCCAGAAGAACGGCCTGTTATCTCCCTCTTTCGGTCGGGCCTCATGTAACAGCCGGTAAAACTCGAAGAAGAGCCGACCCGTGCCCTCTAAAAGAGTGTGATGGGTTACAAAAAAACAAGGAAGACAGAAACTCAATATGACAATTATCATGAAAATGTACATATATATGAGCTGTGTTATAAATAAGAGTGAAACACCAACTACCATTCAAATGTTTGATAACATTAAACAAATTGTAATTTTAAATGTTCTTGAACAAAAATACAGTAAAAACAGTAATATTGTTAAAATTTAAAATAACTATTTTCTATTTTAATATTTTTTAAAAATGTCATTTATTCCTGTGATGACAAAGCTGAATATTCAGCATGATAGTCACATGATCTTTCAGAAATCAATCTAAGATGCTCATTTTGGTGCATTTCTTATTATTATCAATGTTTGAAAAACTTTTCATTAAAAATATGAAACTTTTATCTCTTTTTTTCATTTTTTGTAACATTTTTTATAACATTGCAACATTTAAAAATGTCTTTACTGTCAGTTTTGATAGATTTAATGTGTCCTTGCACAATAAAAATATTAATTCTTCAATAAAAAAAAACTTACTGCCCCTAGCTGGTAACACTTTACAAAAAGGTTCATAAGTTAATGTATATACTAACCAAGAGCAATACATGTGTTACTGTATTTACTAATGTTAGTAAAAGAAAATACAGTTGTTCATTGTTTGTTCATGTTAGCTCACAGTGCATTAACTAAAGTTAACAATATTTTAATAATGTATTAGTAAAAGTTGAAATTAACATTAACAAAGATTAATAAATGCTGTTTAAGTGAAGTATATTATTAGTTCATGTTAACTAATGAACCTTATTGTAAAGTGTGACCCTCTAAACTTTTGAATGGTAGTGTAAGTGTGAAACACTTATACTAGTCTCATCTAATTAAAATGACTAAGACTAGAACACACAGCTAAGTATACTCCTACCGTAGAGACCTTTTCTAGCTGGATTCACAATGGACAGGTCATTGCACGGGCTTCCACCTATGACGATATCAAAAGGACCCCATTCCTGGATCTGTGAAATATTGATATAAACATGAAACATTGAATGTAGTGATGAACAGAAGTGTTAAGTATTTTGTTAAGAAAAAGTACATAGAGGAAAAAGACCATTTACTGAAAAACGAAAGCGAAAAATTGCCAAGCTGACACAATTTTAACCTGAAGAAGTCATTAGTGATGGTGATTGATAATGGCCAACAGTTGTGAAGATTTAAGGTTTTGCAAAGTAGATAAGAGCTGTACTTAAAAAAAAAAAAAACTGCAGCCAGATTATCAAGATGGCAGATAAATGTGGAGACTTGGTTTAAAATAACTTTAAGGTGAAGGATCACACTCACGTGTTTACGGGTGACGTTTCTCACGTCACCCACGTACATGATGCGTCCCTGGTGCCGAACGAGGCCCACGGTGATGGAGTCCTCACACACTTCTGAGGCCACGTAACGCTCCACCTGGATACCCAGCTCCTTCAGAACCAGCAGCCCTAAAATAATCACATCAAAAACTATTTTTGTGCTTATTATTGGACAGTGTTTAAATGTAGTATGTAAGAGTATTAGTCACATGGCATTTAAGTGATTGCCTCAAAACAACACGACTGCAGAACTGAGCGCCCATGAACAAAGATGGCGGATTTCAAATTGCGTTCTTCCAGGGGGGTGCAGTGCCATCCGAGACAATTGGGAATGCTAATGCAAATAAATTGCTTCATACACACCTATGATGCCCAAATATCCTGTCAAAGTTGACAGCTCGCTAGGTTTAAAGGTGCAGTCACACCTTTTGCTGGTTAAAAATGTCCATTGTCACATTCATACCAAGCAGCTTTTGTTGGTAAACACAGCAAGTCAACATGACTAATTTGAACCCTTGAATAACATTCACACATGAAATTCTTGATCATGCGAATAGGAAAAAAAAAGCTATATCATGCAAGAATGGGAAAGAGAATTAGGAGAAGAAATTTCAAATGAAAAATGGTACTTTGCTTGTTGTAAGATACAACATACAATCACTTGTTCCCGAAGGTGGAAAGAGATTGCTTGGAAAAATCTAGTACGTTTCCTCGTTACTCCCAAAATTAAAAGCAAACAATTATCCACACAACAACTGTGTTGGAGGATGTGTGGTCAGGTATTCTGGAGTTGTGCAAATATATTACCTTTCTGGAACATGGTTTTGTTGGAGTTTAAAAAGATCTTAGGATATGAAATACCAAGAGATTTCACAACTTTGTATCTTGGAAACTTTGCACACCTTGTGTTGAAAAGTACTGAGCCCCGCACATGGCAAGCAAAAAAAAAAAAATGCAAGAAAAAAAAAGTAAATCTTGCGCACGATTTATCCTACAATTTTTGTCCTGCATGTCAATCGTAGAAAGGAGATGAGTATCTTGTAAATATATTAAGTGTTGCATGTAAGAAGAGTATTACCAGGCATTTTTATAAGCAAGACACCCCCTCACTTGGTGAATGTATAGAAATTGTTAAAGAAATATACAATATGGAAAAAGTTTATTTTTAATTTTATTTTTTATTTTGACTTTTATTTTGAAACTTTTTATTTATTTCATAAACACAGGAAGAAATGGACTGAATACTCATGTAAACAATCATTGACTAATGACCACTGTGACAAGCAGGGCGGGGTGTGAGGGAACAGCGCGAGGCAGGTGCCGCGAGTGATAATGAGCGTCAACTGCGCGCTACACCGGCCTCGTATCTCTCACGGAGGAGCTCCGGAAGTATGAAAGGGGGAGCGATGAAGTGAAGGATTTTATGTTATGTTTTATTATGATTAAGCAGGCGGCAGTCGTCCGCGAGGCACTGCTGCCATTTTACTTTCGTCTTGTTTGTTTATTTTATGATTATTAAAGTTTGCCGGTTCCCGCCTCCTGCTTCCTGTATAAACGAACTTTGTTACAACTACATTTTCATGCTGAATAAATATTTGTGTGTGTGTATATATATACAGTATATATACATATATATATATGTGAGTGCGGACATATACAACCGTCAAAAAACAGAACTTATACCCCCTTATTGTATTATTTATTTAATTTTTTTAAAAACTCTTGGCGTTTTTTTTCCTACAAAATGTTCGATAAAAATAAAGTAAAAAAAAAAAGAAATCCTGATCACGTAAATTCGTTATTGAAAATATTAAAATTGACTGAATTTCACCCACGAAAATTCACCAAACAAACAAGGATAAATGTGATGCATCTTAAAGGGATAGTTCACCCAAAAACAAAAATTTTGTCATCATTTACTCACCCGCAAATTGTTCCAAACCTGTATGAGTTTCTTTCTTCTCTTGAGCACAAAAGAAGACATTCTGAAGAATGTCGATAACCAGACAGCTGACGATAACCATTGACTTCCATAGTAGGGAAAAAATACAACAGTCTGGTAACCAACATTCTTCAAAATGTCTTCTTTTGTGTTCAACACAAGAAAGAAACTCATACAGGTTTGGAACAATTTGAGGGTGAGTAAATGATGACAGCATTTTAATTTTAGTGTGAACTATCGCTTTAACAAGTTTCTTGATGAATTTAAAATGATATTATAATGAAAGTTTCATATAAGTCACCAGATAAATCGTTCTTTTGCCCACCAAATATGCATACACCACATAATAATCAGGCTTTAAGTACGACTATGAACCATCTAGAGGATCAAAACTCTGATTACAGTTAATCGCCACTGTACAATCACACATTAGAACGCGAGCAGCACAGCGGTATCGATGGGCGGCCAGTACAACAGTTAAACTAAGTGCACTTTAAAAGCCAGGATGAGTGTAATGTGATCAGCACTATTTCTGCTGAGAGGATGAAAGGAAGGGCGGACATTCTTCACTAACCTGTTGCGATCCCATCAAAAAGTGACAGGACACGAATGGGTTTTCTGTTCTCTGCCAAAACTGGAGGGTAGAGCTTTGGTGGTTCCTGAAAGACAAGAAAGAAGATGGAGAGAAGGAGGTGGGGGTGGACGAGAGACAGACAAGAAGGACAGAGAGAGAGAGACCTTTAAAGCACACTGCTCTGGTAATGAAAGAGCGCCTGTCTGTACATACTGTCTGTATCTAACAAAGAGGCCTTTACGTTAAAGCAGTCCAGAAACAAGGGGTTATTGTTGAGCACCTGTACAATAAACGCAGTATCAGCGCACAGTTTCATTAAGCATTTTCATGTGATTAAGTGTGGCTGCTTATCTGCGGTCTTTGTTAAACGATGTAGTATTCAATAACGCTAACAATAGCAAACGCTCGCTAACCTGTACTGAAATCCATTTAAAGAGTGGAGGGTGTAAGCTAAAACTCTATGATGTTAAGATGTGTGCTCAATGCACAATGCACTGTGACTGTAACACTCTCCGGCTGCTCTTCCAGAACACTGGCCGGTAGCCAAGCTGCTCTTTCACATGGTCTGGAAAGCAAATGTTGTTGGAGTCATATAATTACATAATAAAACTCTCGAACCATTCATGTTTACACTGTAAATCACAGCGCTTTTGATTAAAATTGTCACAGTTGCTCAAACAACGCTAAAATGGAGGAAGGTGCGATATTTATGGCCAGGGTTGGGGAGAAACGAAATACAAGTAACTTAGTTACGTATTTAAAATACAAAATTTGAGTAACTGTATTTCATTACAGTTACATTTTAAATGGGTGGTAATCAGATTACAGTTACATCTGAAAAGTGTTTTAGATTACCAAAGTGATTACTTTGAGTTTTAATGTCATTTAAACAGCAATTGGTGATTCTCTGACTCTGACAGTCTGAAAAAGCCGAGTTAAGTTTCATGTTTTCCACTGTTTTCATGTGTTGTGAAAGTTGTTTGTGAGTCATTTTATAATTGTAAAAAAGGTCACTGCAACTTTTTCTCACAATTTGTTTTTCCCCTCACAATTGTAAGTTTGCATTTCACAATTCTGACTTCTTTTTCTCAGAATTGCGAGATTTAAGCTCACAATTGCAAGTTATAAAGTCAGAATTGGGAGATATAAACTTGCAATACTGACTTTTTTACTTGCAATTGTGAATTTAGTATGTGAGTTAAATGTCATAATTCTGACTTTTCTCAATATTGCGAGTTTATATCTCATAATTCTGACTTTATAACTCGAAATTGCAACTTTATATCACTCAATTCTGAGGGAAAAAGTCAGAATTGTGAGATAAAAACTTGCAATTACCTTTTTTGTGTTTGTTCCACACTTATTAGCATTCCAAAGTATTCTAAAGTATTTAGATTAAGTTACTAAACTTGAGTAATGTAACGAAATACGTTACAAATACATTTTTAAAGCATGTATTTTGTAATCTGTAGTGAAAAACATTTTAAAAGTAACCTACACAGCCCTGTTTTTAGCTATAATGTAAACAGGGCTTGACAATAACTTTTTAGCTCACTAGCCACTAGTAGTTACTGGCTACAATTTTGACATCGATACCATGACTTCAAATCAAAGTTTGTTCATCTCATAGCTGACTGTCTTTTCTCATGGCTTATAACTCTTTAACTATGACTATTTTAAAATTAAAAATGAAATAAAAATTACTTCTAGAACCAGCGCCACTGAAAAAGCCTAATACTCTCTATATGGTGTGTAACAGTTGGTAAGGTCAAATTGGCCAATGAGGATTTTAAGGCGGGGCTTAGCACAGAGAGAGTTTACTCTTGCAGTCTTCAGCCGACATATATGTTTCACTTACAAAGTCCTGGTCGTGATTGTTGGCAAAGAAGTGCTGCAGTCTGCAAGGCCAATCTGCCCGACGCTCCAACAGGCCGTATTGAGCCTTCGGCCCACACATATAGCAGTTCCACGGGTCTTCTTTAATAGCTGCCTGCGCCGCGCCGGGCCCCACCAACAGATCCACACATTCCACACAGAAACACCTGCAGAAGAACAAAAAAATGATCAAAGGCACTGATGCAGGATGGAAGAACACAATGTAAATATTAAATCATGACTCACTGCCGACAGTCTGTCTCACCTGCAACAGTTATTGTTTCCACACATGAGCACTTCCCTCCCTCCACAGCAGATAGTACAATACGACTGGTAGCCATCGTCATCATATTGATACGCACATTCTAGGAAGCAGTTCTATGACGGAACAAACATATAAAATATTAATTCGTTTGAATAGAGGAATGCATGGTTGACAAACACGTGGAATTGCAGAACTGTTCAAGAACAGAGGAAGTTTATTGTTTAGTTTCGAATGTGTTTCATCTGATTAAAACGGAAATTTATACAATATACTTGCGAGACATTAACTATTTAACTTTCATATTTAACATTAAAATTCTGGCCAGTTGTTTGAAAGGCGAGTGACGAGACGGTTCACTCACGAGACGAGACACAAAATTGAGTTCGAGATTTTTAAGAAATCCTCATATAAAAATAGTCTGCAAATTTTTCTTCAAGCATGACAGAGCAAATAGATGGTTACAACTACACAGCCCATACTAAGATAACTTTCATACTGGGAGATGATTGCATGCATCAGGGAGACGCTTTCAAAATGCGGGGTGTTGAAGTCGCGTTTGAATGCACGTTCGCGTTTTACTTTCGCTTTCGCGATTACGCGTGCTTTACGGTACGGAGCGCCTTGTACAATTCAAGACATTTATGAGATGTTTAGGCTCTGTTGTGTAACGAGTCCTCCGCTATGGTCTTGTCAGTCATCTCGTCACTTACTCTCATCACATGATCAATGAACTCTGATTCCTGCTGCACTACGTACGATTCCGTAGCTCGTGTTGGATGAGCTGGATGGGATTGAAACAACCGTTATCCAACTAAATTAAACGATTTTTATTTTTGTAAAAAGCAAAGCGACAGTGGAGGCGTAATGTAAACATAGCGATGGCATATTCTATCTTAATTTCACCCTCACACTCACCAGCCGTCTCACGTCATGGCAATATCGCGAGACAGCTTTTCACCTCACACACATTTCAATCTCGCGAGATCTCATAGCACGAGATCTCGTCGCACCCCTAATGTCTGATAAGCGTTAAATGGTTGATATTCAAAATCTATACTATTCTTTAAATAAATAAAAAAAACACTAAAACTGAAAATCAATAGCTTTGAAAATCTCCTTTAGGCATAAAAGCAATATAATGTACAGTATAAAATATGAAACTTTTTTGATTTATGTTAAAGAAACAAATGTAAGATTTGAGAAGTGTTCACAATTACTGTAAGCATACAATATATGATTAATTGAAAGTACTAATAAAAAAATAATACAGTAAATATAGTTCCTAATATCACCCGATATCTGATATGCTTTGAATACTAAATGCAATCACTTCCAACTAAATATTTATTTTAATAAAATTGCTCACATTAACTTTTAACAACAATTATCATTCTCTACTAACTCTGTACAGCTAACATCTTCTACTCCACTAACAAACAAACTACTAAATAACTAACTGTATTTACAGTATGTGTAGTTGTTGACTCACTTTGTCGTAGAACTTGATTTTTATCTGACCTACTCGCACAATGTTTAGCCTTTATATCCTTGCAAATGATCACAACAGTATGTAACATTTGTTAGAAGTCAAAAATAAAAGAATCTGCCAATAATGTAAATGGCCATGACAAAATTACAAGCGGGCAAACAAAGCTGCACTTCAGGAAGTAGGAAGCAGGATTTTCCTAGCTTTTACCTTACAGCTTTGGCACATTCCGCCAATGAAGAGCGGGTGCTCCAGGGAAACATTAAGACTGCCACAGGAGATGCAGATGTCTGGAAGCGTTCAAAGAGAGAGAGAGCTTTTAGCAGAGACTCTAACTCTGACAGTCAGCAATGAAACACACTGTGTATGCGTAATACATGCCTTCAATGTTTCTACATTTTTGACGAACTTCGAATACAAGCCTCTCTGAAAAACAACAGACAATAAAAAAACATTTAAATATTGGAAAACTTCCCAGAGTTTCAGACATTTGGCCCATTTCCACTTGACTTCTTGTTTAATGGAAATTCTGGTGGTTTACATTTACACCACTTTGACAGTTATTTAATATTCAAAACAATGTTTTACTAGCATGCCATGGATTTTATGAACTGAAATAATGTTGCTAATTGTAGTTGTACTACATATTAAACATGTCAGAAATAATTGATGACAAACAGCTGAATTATTGAAAATCTTGAGGGTTGAACTGAATTAAAAATGTACACAAGGTTTGGAGTCAATTATTCCAGTGGCCACAATGACATTTGTTAATCTCATATGACATACTAGTTCATCTTACTAGCTGACACTAGTTGAGCATGGTAGAATCAAACATTCACTTAAATGTATCTAAATTTTCTATTTCAATTTGCACAGTAAGTGCCTTTTAAAATACACAATGTTCAAGCAGAAACAGTGCAGTGAATGAATGAATGAATGAATGAACAAACGAACGAACGAATGAATGAATGAATGAAGCATGTATTTTCTACTATTCAAAAGTTTGGGGTCAGTAATGATTTTAAAGGAATCCTTTTCTTTTAAAGTTCATACACTTTTATAAAGTATATTTTATTATATTATAAGATATTTTGTTATTAATATTTTTATTTGAACTTTTATAAACCTTTGGACATTATATTATATTACATATTTTAGTTTTTATTAAATATCAAGTGTGTTATTTAGATATATTTTATTGAATATTAGGCGAGTCTAAAGAGAATATAAAACCACTTTTATGAACTACTGAACTGTTATGTAACCCACAAAGGAGATGGTGCAAGTCTGCTCCAGTTTACCTCTATTTGATTGGTTAATAAAGCTCCATGCTGATTTAACAGCTCGTCTCTTTATTACTACTGCTAGCTTTTCCTGCCTTAGAATCAGGGTTGTGGAGTAATGAAATACAAGTAACTTAGTTCCGTATTTAAAATACAAAATTTGAGTAACTGTATTTCATTACAGTTACATTTTAAATGGGTGGTAATCAGATTACAGTTACATCTGAAAAGTGTTTTAGATTACCAAAGTGATTACTTTGAGTTTTAATGTCATTTAAACAGCGATTGGTGATTCTCTGACTCTGACCGTCTGAAAAAGTGGAGTTAAGTTTCATGTTTTTGACTGTTAGTTGTTTAGTTGTTTGTGAGTCATTTTATAATTGTAAAAAAGGTCACTGCAACTTTTTCTCACAATTTGTTTTTTTCCCCTCACATTGTGAGTTTGCATTTCACAATTCTGACTTCTTTTTCTCAGAATTGCGAGATTTAAACTCACAATTGCAAGTCATAAAGTCAGAATTTGGAGATATAAACTTGCAATACTGACTTTTTTTCTTGCAATTGTGAATTTAGTTTGTGAGTTAAATGTCATAATTCTGACTTTTCTCAATATTGTGAGTTTATATCTCATATTTTTTACTTTTCTCAATATTGCGAGTTTATATCTCATAATTCTGACTTTTCTCAATATTGTGAGTTTATTTCTCCCAATTCTGACTTTTCTCAATATTGTGAGTTTATCTCATAATTCTGACTTTATAACTTGCAATTGTAACTTTATATCACACAATTCTGAGGGAAAAAGTCAGAATTGTGAGATAAAAACTTGCAATTACCTTTTTTGTGTTTGTTCCACACTTATTAGTATTCCAAAGTATTCTAAAGTATTTAAATTAAGTTACTAAACTTGAGTAATGTAACGAAATACGTTACAAATTGTATGTATTTTTGTAATCTGTAGTGAAATACATTTTAAAAGTAACCTACCCAGCCCTGCTTAGAACATGGGAATGCATTTTCTTTAGCATTTATTTATAAAATAATAAAGGCATAATTGTTAACTGCAAAAGTTATGTTTGAACATGTGCCATAATTCAAAACAAAACATGTCTCTTTAAACTTGTAGGATTAGCCGAGACCCCTGTCATAGTTCCAGACACACCCTCCTGTGTTTACTCTGCCGGCTGAAGAGATGAGAGCGCTAAGCCTGATTTAGCTTGTGTGGGTGTGTGTTTACGAGCGACAACTCTTTGAACTCGCTGACCTCGTTCAGCGAGAGCTCACCTCGAGTCCGCTCGTCGATGATGTCTTTGACCTTGGGTTTCTCTGTGGCTGTGCTCTTGCGGGGCTTTTTTGCTGGTGGGGGCGTGTAGGCCGCCGCCTCTGGCTCCACCCACATCTCAGGATACACTTCCTTGTAGGGGTTACGCTCCTCTGAAAAAGGCACAATGGTACATATAGATCTCTGTTAATGGATTATATGATGTGTTTATGTACACGTCCGGTGGCCAGGATTGTTTTGATATCACTAGTATTTTCTTAGGAGCTTAATTCCTGGAGGACTGGCATGTGTGCAGGCTTAAGGGATAAACATGTAGCAAACATCTACAACTGACTCCAAAAGCCAAAAATCACTGAACCGAGGAACTGTGACCATCTGAAATCTCACCAGACTGCACAAATCTGCTAAACAGAATTTTAAATGAATAAAAAAACTGAATTTGAACCTTTCGCTCAAAGAAAAGATAAACTCACTAGAACTATCACAGCATTTTATTTGATCAAAAATAAAAAGAGGTTCACAAAACATGACATTTTGAAGAATCTCCACATAATGTAAAAAGTATTACATTATTAATGTAATAAAATGTTCAGAATATAATCATTTTTACACTATGACAAATTTATTACATATAAACTCAATTGTAACAGCTTTAAAAACATAAAAATATTAGTATTCCCTTACAGTACATTTTTAAAAATCTAAATCCAGTCTTAACCTGTGAAATGCAACAGATTTAAATATTCATGCAATTCTTCCATTTATTATCATCATCATATTTTACATATTGAACATAAAGCATAAATAATTAGATACACCATAGAACACAGTGACAAAGATCATACATTTTGGAGCGAAAATGTTCTAGACATTGATATTAATATTAATAATAATAATTGCGGTAATATTTAAATCTGGTTGTTTAAGACTGGATTTAGATTTTTAAAAACGTACTGCAAGGGAATAGCAATATTTGAATAGGTTTTAAAGCTGTAACAATTATAGACAATATGACGAGTCCGTGGTGAGTTTCCAAAATATCACGAGCCACACCTGCTCACTTTAATAAGCCAAGCTTAAAGCGATAGTTCACCCAAAAATGAAAATGATCCCATAATTTACTCACCCTCAAGCCATCCTAGGTGTATATGACTATCTTCTTTCAGACGAACACAATCAGAGTATTTAAAATAATATCCTGGCTCTTCCAAGCTTTATAATGGGAGTGAATGGGGCTCAAGATTTTGAAGCTCAAAAAAGCAAATCCATCTATCATAAAAGTAATCCACACAGCTCCAGGGCGTTAATAAAGGGAAGCGATGGGTTTTTGTAAGAAAAACATGAATATTTATAACTTTATAAACTATAATCACTGGCTTCTGGCAATGGCCGTACATGAGTCTAGGTCCAGTGGAAGAGTGACCTTTGACCCAACGCATGACATATTGACGAAGCGCAGAGGATATATAGTTTATAAAGTTTTACATATGGATATTTTTCTTACAAAAATGCATAATTTTGATTCAGAAGGCCTTTTGTTGGTGAGTTTATAATGAAATAAATTTCTCCTAAAGTAAAAATTGCTCAAGATTTGATTACGTTTTGAGAAAATGGTTACATTATGAACATTTTATAATGTAATACTTATGACATTATATGCAGTTATTACATTATGAGTTGCTACACATGTCTTTTACATTCATTGCAATCCATGACTGTCAGCAACACCAAAAATACAACATTAAAAAAGGGTCATAAATCTTTTCATTCCCTATACACCAAGCCTTCTAAATCCATATGAGCTTTGGGGAAGGAACGTGCAGAAATGTAATTCGTGAATCACTGATAACCTTCCCCTTCAGTGAGCTGTTGACACGAGAACATGGGAGTTGAGCATAAATCAATTCAATTTGCGAACGCCATCAAAGAAGACGAGAAGGTTCATTTACTGCTCCAGTTCTCAAGTTCAACTCAACAGCATCGGTGAATCATTCACAGCGGTTCTCGAGTTATAACGGCTTACATTTGATTCTGATTCTAAAACAAAGCTATATTTTGAATTCAGAAGATTTGTAAAATAGTGCAAATGTAATTTTTATAGCTTCAATTCTGTCACTAACAGAGTTGCATGACAATTCTATAAGTTTGTGTTCCACTGAAAAAGAAATGAAAGTCTCTGTTTGTGTCCCGCTGAACAAATAGCATCACATGAGGCCGAGTAAATGACAGAATTTTAGTTTCTGGGCAAACCATCCCTTTAAACAAGCTTGACATTTTCCTTTACAAAACAAGCTCTCTATATGTATATCAAAAAGAAACCGCAGCAGTCTTACCTTCAGGCGGTTCTAAACCTTTAGGTCCTGTGGGTTGAAACCCCGTCATGGCCCATTCAATCATCTGTTTGTTTTGCATGTCTACTGACTTAGAAGTGTCAGTGTCGTCACTCTCAGGGCACGTGAGGAAGGTTTTGCCCGCTCTAGTGCTGGCGACCTACAAGGCAGGGCATTCAAAAGTTTTCTTTAGATAGATTTTTTGCTGATCTGAGTTATTAATATGGAATACAAACAATACATCAGAAAACAACAAACTAGAGCACAAATGAATTCCTACCTGTAGCACCTCAAAAATGGCTTTCTTGTACATTGGTTGCTTATTGTAGGTCGGCTGGTGAAAGGCGTTGTGGAAGGAACTCAAAGGCAACAGTTTCTCAACACAGACCTACCAGAAAACATTAAAACAAAACATGTTCCATGTTACAACCTCTCTCGACAGCAATGGTACCATAATGTTGAGTACCAGAGAATTATTATTTTTTTATTCCACCAGTCTAAAAAGAAAAATGAATAAGAGTCAAATCAAGTCATTATTTTCTCCGGTAGTCGACATTGGCCACGTACACACTGCAACCTTTTAGTGCTTAATCCTGTTGTCTAAACACACAGTTCAGTCATTTACGGGAGCGACAACCACATTCTACAACCGAATTAATTCCCGAAAAATGCAAAATACAAAAATTAAACACAGTGTGTGCAGAACTGAACAAGATGTTAATGACGCAGAGAATCAGAATGAATCAAAAAAATTCTCTCTTCTGTATGTGCGAAATCTCTGGAAAAGCGATATGAGCCTTGACTCATTCGTGTTGCCAGATCTAGAGAGAAAAACAATGAACAAGAAATGCTTTATGCTGAAAATAAGAGCAAAATATCACGACCCACACCTGCTCACTTTAATAACTCCATAAACTCGATGGCTTGATAAGCCAAGCTTAAAGCGATAGTTCACCCAAAAATGAAAATGATCCCATAATTTACTCACCCTCAAGCCATTCAAAGTGTATATGAGTTTCTTCTTTCAGTCAAACACAATCGGAGTTATATTAAAAAATATTCTGGCTCTTCCAAGCTTTATAATGGGAGTGAATAGGGCTTGAGATTTTGAAGCTCAAAAAAGCACATCCATCTATCATAAAAGTAATCCACACGGCTCCAGGGCGTTAATAAAGTTAATAAAACATGCATATTTATAACTTTATAAACTATAATCACTTGCTTCTGGCAATGGCCGTACGTGAGTCTAGCTCCAGCAGAAGAATGACCTCTGACCCGACGCATGACGTATTGACGAACGCGGAAGCACAGAGGATATATAGTTTATAAAGTTTTACATATGGATATTTTTCTAACAAACATGCATCACTTTGCTTCAGAAGGCCTTTATTAAACCCCTGGAGCCGTATGGATTACTTTTATGATGGATGGATGCACTTTTTTGGGCTTCAAAATTTCACCCCGCATTCACTACCATTATAAAGCTTGGAAGAGAAAGGATATTTTTTAATATAATTCCAATTGTGTTTATCTGAAATAAGATAGTCATATACACCTAGGATGGCTTGAGGGTGAGTAAATCATGGGCTAGTTCTCATTTTTGGGTGAACTATCCCTTTAAACAACAAGCCCAAAAACGCTTATAATAAGTGGTCATGGCAACACTGCAAGAGTGCGCTCTGTGAAGCAGCCCTTCCAGGCATAAGCAGGAAAACACGATGCCTCCATCGACTGTGCTTTAGTTAGAATTGCTAAACGTATCGACCCTTTTGTCTCTGTAATATTTTTGTGGTCAGAATAGCGGATGCCGAACACGCGAGATGACAGAACGTTGCTATGGGTACCACGGTGTCAATCATCACAGTTTCAGGAGTGAGTCGTGTTCCGTACACACATGGAATGATAATTTATGGAATTTTACAGTGTGTACAAAGCCATTATGCCATAAATTCTGCCAATAAAGCTTAACTTTCATTTCTTCATGAACTTTCAACTCATTCCCTTAAGAATGAACTTGATTTACACCTTCTGACACAAAAAATACAAACTTACCACAGAAAACTTGCCGTCACCGAACCACATGACCCATCTGGTTCCTTCGGCCGCCCGGCTGCGTCCAGTCATCAACCAGGATACAATCCGTCCAGGCCACCAGGAGAATCCTCGTAACTTTCCCCACACAAGCTCACCGATGCCAAAACCTCGGCCATCCTGCAATATACAATATAAATCAACTAGTGGTTTCAATCACTTTACATGCATACAATCAAATGTGAACTGTTCATAACTCAACCTGTGTCTTTTGCATTGTCTTTACTTGTATTCCTGCTGTATTGTATTGATTTTCAGCCTGCATAATAGCTCTATGGTGATTGCTATAAATAGGCAAACTTGAATCCTGACACTTTAACCACAATTGTTGTGCTAAAATGCTGGTGGAAACATCCTCACAAGGTGCTTTTGAACGTTTAAGTCTAAAGGTCACATTTGTTCTGCAAATTTTTGTGGGTGGCTGAAAGATATCTCCATGCAGATTTTGCAAAAGGGTTCACTTTTGGTCAAGTTGACAACAGAAAGCTGCTTGGTTTGAAAGTGACTTCTGTGTGAGCGGCGCTTCATCTCGACACTACTGCCCACAAAATTCTGCAGAAACTTTGCTAATGTGACCACATACTAAGGCAAAGAGCTTTACTGCTAAAATTACTCCCAAGCATTATATGAAACAAACCCTTCGGCAAAAGACAGGCCTGATTGTTTAAACCCTGCTTTCAAATCTGGATAGCCTTGATAAGTTCCAGGATATCTTGGCCTAATCCTGGGAGATTCTCAAAGAATAATTAGCCTATGATCAAGCAGGTGTCAAAAGTTTTTGCTTTGACAGCGAAACTAAACGCACTTCAAGCTTTCTTTTAAGAAGAGAAAGTCTTATCCTGGAACGTAGCTGGCTAACCAAATAAGCCACAATTGCAGAACGAACCACACGAAGCACAGAATATCTACAGCAGGGTCGGTTCTGGAGTGCCGATGTCCAGCCGAGTTTAGCTCCAACCCTAATCAAACGCACCTGAACAAGCTTATTAATATCATCAGGATTACTAAGGTTACAGTCAGGTGAGTGTTTTTTTTTTTCAGGGTTGAAGCTAAACTCTGCAGGACAGTGGCACTCCAGGACCGATACAGCATGCTATTTCAAAATGATCGACCCCAAGCCACCTCGATGACGAGGAAGCTTCTCGTACCTCGTACTCTGACTCCGTGTCAGTGGACTTGGGTGAGGTCTTGTCTCCATCCCCCATAGAAACGGGCTCTGGGGTGGTGGCAACGGTTGGAGAGGCTGGATCCGTAGGTTGCTGCTGCTGTTGGAATGGTAGAGGTTGCTGCTGGGGAGAAGGCTGGGGTTTGATGTTGGTCTGAGGTTGACTTTGAGGCTGTGGCGGTTGCTGCTGCATTGGCGGCGTCGGCGGAGGAAAAAGCAGTGGGACGGTGATTATGGAGTTGTCTTTTTGGGGCTCCGACTCTACCTCGCCATGGTCCTCCATTGAGTTCATCACAGACACCAGTTTCGCCTTCTTCTCTGCCTGCAACGTAGGGAACAGCGGGACAGGAAGAGGAGGAGGTAAAGCACACAGAATAGCAGTGGCTTTCCTGAGAATAGCACGGTTCAGCACTTGAGTAATGGTGACTGCTCAGTTTGTTTATAGTTCTTTAATCCCACGTGCCAACACAAATATCCACATCCTCTTGATAAAGCACAAGTGCCGCCACTTTGAATGTGATAAGTGGCAGAAACCTGTGAAAACAGTCCCCTTTTCATTGCAGTGAAAGCTGTTTGCGATCACTTCGTAACAACGAGTGCTCCCCCCGTGGCTGAGATGGATGCACGCTGGAGAGTTCAGCGAGTTTGTCCAACCTGACTCTAAGCTATTAGGTCAAAAACAGAGGACACGAGCCAAGCCATGACTTAAGCAGCTCACAGCAAATCCCCAACAGCTGCACCTCTCTCGTCCTCTCGTTCTCTCTCACTCGCACGTGAATCTCTTTCACAGCTGTACTTTCTCTGCTGCTGGGGTCCGACTCCATCTCCGATTACACTCACACACACGTGAACCTGGCAGAGTAGCCCGTGTGTGTGTCTGTGTGCAGAGAAAACAGTTGGATCCGTCCCCAGAAAGCTCTCCCTATGTCTCTCTTTAGCTCACTCCCTCCATTATGGTGGCTATACATTCATATAAGCCCGCAAAAGGGGGAGAGAGGCTCTGGAGCCAAGAGCTTATGAGTGTGCATGAATAGACAGTATGATGGTGTGGAGTAGAAACATGTGGCCACAAATCAAGAAGCCCCACTGTAGTTTATAAATATCTGTATGGCTTCACTGGCTGCTTCGATGAGTTGGGCCATATGTGCCAGGTTGTTTCTCTTTGACAGTGGTTGATGGTGGAAAAAGAATTTAAATGTATGCAAGCCGTTTTCTGCATTTGGGCGATTGGGCATGTATTTATCTCTGCGTGATTGGGCGGTACGATGGTATATACCAGCGGTTCTCAACCGAGCCTAAGTAAGCCGCAAGATGTCTTAAAATAGTACATTTTTTCATTTGTATACCGTGTTTCATAATCCATGTTGTTTCAAAGCAAAGCATGTTTCGCAACTTGGCAAACATTTCTAAAGTGGAAGAACACTGTTCTATAAACTCTAGAAATGTGGATTTTAAAGGACGAATCATAACATCCGTCTAGACGCAGAGTGTATTTGAGATGCAACATTTATATATTCTGGTCCAATGAATACAAGCTGTTTTGTCTGTATTTAAAAAATGAAATTGTTGCCCACTGTCTTCAATGTCATTAAAACAACTTGAATGATTGAGAATGTGGTATAGAGGAAATATGAAGCTGTGTCATCAGCATAACAATGATGTCTTGTACAAGGAAAACTACAGAGGACGTAACACAGAGCCTTGGGGGACCTCATACTGTACTGAACTAGATACTTGTTAGATTTGACAGTTTCTCATTTGCACAAATAAAGTGATAGCAGTCAGAGTGGTAGCAATATTGAAAATGAATTATTTAAAATATATAACTTTATATCACCAGTTTTTTAGTTTAAAGGAACAATGTTTTAATGTTTTAAATCATGAATCACTATTAATTATTAATTATAAATAAAAATATTTGAAAACAAGCACCTTTTCAGTTCAACAGATTTACAAGAGGAAATATCACAGCCTATCAAAAGTTGAGACCTACCTGTTACATACCATGCAATGATAAAAACGTTTAAATGCTGCTACATTGTTTTTACCATATTAGATATATTTGTGTGGCTATCAGAGGGCAAGATTGTATTACACTATTTTCATTCACTGTACTTTTCATTTCAAAAGTATTTATATAACTAGAGTATTCAATACTAGACACTATGGTCATGGTTATTCAATATATATATAACATTGAATTTCCATTAAAAGCAACTATACTGTTACCGCCATTAATAGAATTACCTCTAATATATATATATATAATATTTTCTGCCTGCTTTAACATTAATGTAATCTTAGTCCAATCATTTCAAGCCAAGCATACAAATGGGATTAAATCAGAGTAAAACTGAAATCTGAAACTCTTATCTAAGTAAAATATTATCTTGAGCTACCCACGACTGATTTCATCTCACATGCTTGCGGCTCTGTTCACTTTAAATGTACACAATTTACATTCCGCACAAAAAGCTGAACTCGCCCTATATGAATGGAGAATGATAAAAACACCTGCTTTTTATATAAAACTGACACATAACTTCTTACTATGTCTTAAGTTATCAAAGCTATCATAGATACTCCAACACTGTAAAAACTGGCCATAAATAATGACAGAGGCGGCCAATACTGCAGCCAACTTATGTGTATCAAATTGTACAGTGACAGGGAGAGATGAATGTCAACATTGGGGGAGGGAAAGGGTTATTTATATTATATAAAAAAAACTGATTGCCCCAAAACTGGGGGAGGATAGGAAAGCACTACGGCTATAAGTGGATATTTGCTTCTGGACGTGTGTTTTTTTTCCCCCCCAGCTGTAAATGCCCCTCTTCAGGGGCCTCACTGTAGAGAGTCTGGCTCTTGAAATTGAGGAAGGGGGAGATGAGAAGGAAGGAAAGGGGGAGGGTTCCAGGAGTACAGTACTTTACAGTCTTTGTCGGCCACAAACACACAGCCCAGCTCAGGAATAACAACGTATATGAGCAGTATGTCATGAGAGAGCTTGAAATAACCAAGGTTGTTGTGCACAAGTATAGAATAAAGTAATATATGATACTCCAAAGAAAAAACACAACAAACAGCAACTACTAAAACAAGCTGTACTGCTGGAATTAATAAATTCTCTTATTAAAAATTAAGATTATTAACAAGCAAAGTTTCCCATTTGATGGCCTAGTAAATTTATTGTATGGCTTTCCAAGAATAGATAGAGGACTAAATAGAAAATATTAGATGAAAAACAGATCTTGAGATGTATATAGAGAAATTGTTTCTGAAACTAATACTACTCACAAGCCACTGGCTTTCTACATCAGCACCAAGAAATCTTACTTTTAAGCCACTATGGGACTGAAAATGTGAATGCTTTCTATAATACAGAACTTTCACTTAAGCAAAAAGCAACAGAGAATAATACAGAAGCTTACAGTACTAAGTGATAAATACAGTGCACATAAATCCAATACTGAATGGGTAACACAAAGTGTTTTTAAGCTCTATGTTAAAGTTGTATAATAGCATAGGACGGTCTTTAGGAGCGCTACCTATATCTGAAAGGAAACACCCATGGCCTTAAGCTGCTCTCCACATTACAATGATCAACCAAGCCTCTTTTGCAAGCAAGCTCCTCTGGCAAATTCCTTTTTCCAACCTTATTGCAATTATTTATATACCAAGACGTTTCAAGCACAAGCCAATTTCATTGTCAACTAATGCACATGGATGCCTATATTTAAGACCTTCATGCATGTTTGGCCCTTTGAATGTGTTGCTGTTCATATAACATAGCCATTATTTAAATAAACAATATTCTTTTATGATTAAATACACTATAAAAAGAACTGCCTGAGGCCGCTGTGAGTTTCAGGCCAGCTAATGGAAGTTTCGTTTGCCTCATCAGATGAGTGTCATGCGTTTGTTGATCATAAACAAGTGTGCTTAGGTCTTACAAATTTGGGTTTCTGTGGCAAAATGAATATTGTAGTTGCAAATTGCTCTGATAAATATGTCAACAAGCTACTGTTATCAAGCGTATTGAGCAAGAATGAATGTAGTAAACCCAACATTGCACAAATGATAGTCTTGAGTTGACAATTATAAACAAGTCTGTATTGTCACACCGCATGAAGTGTAAAAAAAAGGTTATATGATATTATAATATATATATATATATTTATAGTTATGTGTCCAAGCTTGTGTAGAATCAATCTGAGGAACATAACCAATAAATAATGTGTCTCTTACACTTTGAACTGTATGAGGAAATTTTTCACTTACAAATTATTCACTTCAAACGCTGGCGGCACAGCAGTGCACACTGAAACTCCAACAGGCAGGGAATGAATGGCCATCGCCACTGTGTGACAATCGCATTTATTTTGATGTGACTTTGTGAGTGACTGAACAAAGGCTGTTCACTTTTTAGCCTCTCTAGTCCAGAGAATAGAGGACGCATTTAGTTTGAGATTGTGCTGGGTCCATTAAACAATCCAGTAATTAGTATTGCGGCAGAGGTCAGGCATGCTAAATGAGTCTCCGTGTCAGTGCCTTAATGTTGAATCTTTTTAACGGCTTCTCTTTATTTGTTCACTTCACGCCGCTCGAAACGATTTCAGTCTAAAATGTGTTACTTCCTTAAAATTGGGAAGTAATTGTCAAAAGCTGAAGTGTAAAAGTCTGCCTGCTTCGGTCTGTGCAGCCTTGACTCAGAGTACGAGCGAGAGCTGGCAGCGCACTAATCGCACGCGGTTCCCGGGTTCACTCGGTTCATTCATATTTGCATATCCTTAAAAAGACACGCACCGCATTTCCGTTTCAACACAAGCGACAACTGCTGCCAGTTTTACGTGTTTACGGTGCCGACCCGAATCTGACAGACGGAAAAAAGCATATGATCTTTGTTTTCGAGCTGAAAAAGCAAAACTTTCCTTAAATAACTCTTAAAGCATTAGTTTGAGCTCAAACACGCTACGTCTCTCTGCAAGCCGACTGTATAAATAACCACAGAAAACACACCGTCAGACCACAGCACTATTAAAAACCAATTATAACGTGAACAAAGCCAAAGATATGCCCTGTTCACAACATCCTGCACAGGCAGTAAAACAGGAAATACATTCAGCTCTCTGCAATCCCCCTGAGATAACATACAGGCTAGAAAAAGAACCTTTTTAGGCAAACCATTTTGTCTTGTACTTGCAATGTTTTTAGCCCGGTCCGGCACTCTGGTTTTAAAGAGATGGGTTTCCTGTAAGCTACCCAAGGCAGATGGTCCGTAACAAGTCTCCTGGAAATACCTGAAGTCAGCATATTCCTCCTCCAGCAAGTCTACTCAGACATGCACACTGTCCCCTGCGCTATCAACAACAAACAAGTCAGCCGACCTACCCATACACGCCTGCACTCTGCACTTTAAATCCAACGTGTGAGTAGCTTTTTTTCTTGCCCCACTCTTGGCTCAGTGGAGACCGCTTCAAAAAAAAAGAAAAAAAAGGAAAAAAAAAAAACAGAAAGCATGAACATTTCTTTGTCTGGGAATTCAGGGTCAGGTGGTTCCCAACAGGAATTCTGGTTGGCTAGAGAGGACTTGCAGAATGTTGGCGGCTGTCCAGGAGGCTGTCTTGCAAGCAGTGCTGGAAATTCGCTGTAAACCTCATCTTCACCCTTATATCCATAGTACGGAGTTCATTTCCACTGCGGAGAGAGTAGTGAGGGGAGAGGGGGAGGAGTGAAGGGAACGGGATGGGGGTGGGAAAGAGGAATCTACTGTAGCGTTGGGTACTTATTAAAAAAAAAAAGGAGAGAGAGAGAGAGAGAGAGAGAGACATGATCCCCCCTCGCTCAAAGAAAGTGAAAGCAGGCTGGGTTTTATCACCCCCCCATACTCCCCCTGAGGGCCAACCCTTCTACGCTAACAAAGCTCTGCTGACTGTATGCGGCTCAGGCCCTCGTAGCCAGAGGAAGGAAACATGTCAAGGCCCCTTTCAGTAGAGTTTCCTGCTGCATTGTTGTGTCCGGTGAGGAGCGCTTCGAGAAAACATGACTGCATAGGAGAGCAAACAGAGCTGTGACATGTTACGATCTGCGCTCGTCCACAATGTGCCTATTCAGAGAAACAGAAAATTCCCAGGCTCCTGACGGAGGATTCCAGCTCTCTGCGCGAAGAATGCGAAACGCCCATTCCTCTGGAATTTTACGACGTCCACTCTCAAGACAACTGTGTGTCTGGCTAATTTGGCCGTATTTCTGGGATCCCTGACACTTTTATGGCTTATCCTCAAACACAGTGTGGAGAGGGGCAGAGAAAAGAAGATGGGGGCGGGGGGAGCTTGATGTGGATTGGTTGGCCTCCTTTGGTTACTGAGGAAAAAGAGCGTTATGTAACAGAGCAGTTCTCACCATACAACACAGTACCATTAGGAAAACTGTCAACCACCTGCACCGACAATGGTACTTGAGGTTCACCATAGAGGTGGGTAATAACTGAGGGCTGAATGACTGATCTAAATCAGTGTCTGACAACCTTTTTTGTACCCCCACACCACTCAGAACGATAATAATGATAACTACAATCATTTTTTTAACACTCGCTCAAATTCTGTGAGAACAGGGAAGTCCACACAACAACAATAATGACATATTATGCTCCCTATCATACACCCGCACAATGCGACGGCAGGCACGATTCAAGTGTTTTTTGCTAGTTTTAGTGCGACACAGTTATCATTTTCACATCCAAATGCACTCGCACCCATCTGTTCGCCCATGGGTGTTCTGGTCTGAGAACAAGGAGTGTTCAGATGCGTTGTTGGCGTGTTGCTATTTTGAGGCGACTGAAAACGACTGCGCCATTGACCAACAAAAACCTGCTCTAAAGTCAGTATTTTTTTTTTTAAAGGGCGCGTTAGTAATATGCGCTTATAGATGGGTGCACAACGCTCGTGTAATTTCTTTTAAAGGAACTTTGCGGTCGGAGCCTTCTCGTCGGAAGTGTTTGGAAAACCTAGGGGAGCAAAAATCACACACTACACTTTCAAGTCAAAACACATCACAGCAATTTCAGCCCTACATGTGGTTATAACGTGTATACAGATTCTCTAACCCATGCGTACGACCACTTTTACAAGAGTGAGAAAAGTAATGAAGTAAACAGAAGGATTTTAAACTCTGTTTTCATTTTGATATGCACATTTACATTAATATTCCAATTTTATTGATGGCGATAAGCCCTAAAATTACATAAAGTCATTACGCAGAGGATAAACAAAAATGATATGGATTTAGACGGTGGATAAATAGCCTAAACATCCTAAAATATATGTTCACCTTATCAGCAAAACTGCATAAATTCGATTTGATTCAAATTGTTTTAGATACTATTTGGACAGTGGAAATTACTGAATAAACTCTATTCTAAAAACTTTATGTGAGAACTATTTTAAAGCTACAATTTTGTTTTTATGGATATTTTGATATATTTATTCTAAATCAACAAGGATATTGGATGTTTTTTTATCAATGTAATGTATGGCACAAATGGCATTTATAGTCCATATGTAATATTTCCCAATGTCTTGTACTTTTGATCATAGGTGTCACATGGATGGGAATATGTATAAAAATGATATGCAAATTAGATTATGCATAGTAAAACTAGGCATTGTAAGCTCCATATATGGTGGTTTCGGGGTGCAGATGCACGTACGGACAATCTTCTGCTGACTGGGATTTATAAACGCACATTTTTAGGATGAAATCTACGGATTTTTTTTTTTATAAACGAGGTCCCAGGTGTCCCCAGAATGTGTCTGTGAAGTTTCAGCTCAAAATACCTCAAAGATCATTTATTATACGGTGTTGCAAATGCCCATTTCTGAGTGGAATTAATAACATGCTGTTTTTGTGCACGTATTTTTAAATGCAAATGAGTTGCTGCTCCCCACTCCACTTTCCAGAAGAGGGCGGAGCCTGTACAACTCATGTCTCAGATACTCTGCCAAAAACTAAAACATCTGTTTGGTTTAGATGATCACTTCTATCGCGCTCATGCTCACGTGACATTGCCGTTCTTCATCATCATGAAAGGATGCATTATCTGCATGCATTTTAATGCCATATCCGTTTAAACTTATAACATATGGTTTTCCGAGCACACACACACACACACACACACAGAAAGCTGGCTGTCAGACGGCCTGTGAGTATCAAACTAAGTTCTCTTTTTCACATCTTATAGCGCTTAAACTGTCAAATACACTCAAGGTTATGCCAAAAACACACAAAGTTCACATAAACACAGTCGGTTATGTCCGTGAACGTAAACAAGCAAGTAAAGACATCACATGTGTGTATTAGATCTGTGTATTAAAGTGACAGCAGCGTAATATACAGTAGCTACTGTTATATATGCTGTTAATATGAACCAAAAAAAAAGAATGAATAACTTTAGTAGCTTTAAGAAGAACAAATTTCTTACTTGAATGCTGCTGTTAAATGATCTGACGAGGAGATAAACATGCTAGTCTATGCTAATAGGGCAGAGTCTGTTAGCAGTCATGGCCGGGCCTAAGCAATGTGATACCACATTGCTAAAACCTGCAAAAGTCTTGAGATACTGCTTATGATTTATGGGGATTTTTAAAAAAAAGGAGGAGAGGATTTTTCCATTATGGAGTGGTTGTGTACACACACTGCCAACACACATTTATGTTCAAACACTATGGAAAAGTGAATTTTGCATAATAGGTAAAACTCTTATATCAGCCAAAAATCAAACTGAAACCAAACAAAAAAACACTTATCTGAAATCAGATTACTTCATTACTGATAGGCAGCCTCTGATTGGCCACTGCATTCATAATGGACCAATCTGTGATCGCTTACAATGAGGAAATCAGTGGATTTTCATTGTGAGAAGCAGCCAGATGTCTCATGAAATAAATGGTACCTTCATGCAATATCAACTGACTCATCAAATACACTTGGATTTCGCAGAGTTTATTCGGCACGCTGTCGTCCTGGCAAACGTTCCCGCTATAATAGAAATGCTGACAGGCTCCCTATCGCTCTTCCTCTGGGACAGTGGCGAGCAATGGTACTCACCTCCAACTTCCACTTGGCCAGCAACTCCTCCCTGGTCCTCTTGCTAATGTAATAAGGGTCACCGGCCTGGAAGGTTACTCTGGGCATGGGTCTTTGACGGAGGCTGATTTCCCAGCCCACTCCCCCACGGAGCCTCCCGCGAGCTCCCTGTTTAAAGGGACAAAAGCAAAAAACAAAAAAACAAAAAGGAAAAGAAAAAATTAACGACTTTGTCTCTCTCTGTTTTAGTGTGCTTGTCTATCTGTGCGATCCTAAATGAAGGAAGGAAGTAGGCGGTTAGTCTGCGGATGATTTGAGCGTTTTGCGAATGGGCTGGTGGGGGACTTGGGTACTCATCGTTGTAGAGAGGGTTCGAGCGGTCCGACAGAGTTAACCTCCCGTCTGGGCACGGCCAGTGGAGAACAGGGACCCTCATTTCAAGCAGAGGACCAAGTGTATTTGATATTTCACCATTAGGGTACCATTTCTTTCATAATTAAATGGCTGAAAAACAGGTTCCACGGTAATATCCGACTTCCAACTTTCTTCAGAGATCTTGAGCAAACGGAAAAGGTTGAATGTTCACAGACAGAAACACGTAAACGTACACACATGTATCACAGACAGGCAACACAACAGGAAGACAGTTTTACCTCATTCTTTGCAGAGTCCCCACCCTCGTCCTCCTTGTGCTCCACGTCTAGAGGGAAACAGCCATAAGAACAAGCGATTACCTGAAATGTTTCTGACAGTCCGGATTTGTCGCATTGGAAATCTGTCTTCATCAATCAGCAGTATGAGGCCTCAATGATATTTTTGCATAAACAGAAAGTTTCACAAGGCTTTTATGTAGAAGAGCAAGCATGAAATAGCTTTGAGCCAAAATAAACGATTCTCATTTGTGTGCAAAGTTAATACCTTGTAAAAGGGTATGAATAAAGAGCTGAGAAGCAAAGAGCAGCTGGAGGAAGGACCATTTTAGCTAGAGGGCTTTGTGTTACTAGTCCTAGGAGAACTTTAGAAACTGAGGATTAATGTCAGTCAATCACTTTTAAAAAGACTTATTGGGTTACTAAACATGTACTGTGAAAAAATGCCATATGTAATTACATATAGTATGATGGTTTCTTTGTGTGAGGAACCAGAATATTATCATTAAAAATACTACTGAGATCTATAATGCATATGTTACTGCCCAGTATGACACTACTAGAGGCAGTGTAGCGGCATGATCTCTCCTGTGATTGGCTGGACTGTAAGCATAATATCTGATTGACTTATTAAAGAGGAAATGCATTTGAGATTTCAAATGTAACAATCAATATGTAAATACAAAAACATTTAAATGTTGTGTACACACATTGGGCCCTATTTTAACCTTCTAAGCTCACGGTCTGAAGCGCATGGAGAAGGTGCACTTATGGCGTGTCCGAATGCACTTTGCTACTTTAATGATGGAAAAAAATGGTCTGTGCGCCAGGTGCATGGTCCACATGTGTTGTATCTAGTCTCTTAATGAGTCATGGGTGTGTTTTGGGCATAACGTGCAATAAACCAATGAGTGTCACCTTCCATTCCCTTTAAAAGCCATGTGCGCTTGCATTATGGCGGAGTATAGACACCCTTAACCTGACGAGTCAGTTTAAATAACACGATTGCCACGATTGGTCAAATAATTAGCCAATTTCATTCATCATTACTGTAAATAGGTGATTCTGATACATGCAATGACTATCCATTATGACATGTAAGCATTTTTATCTTTTATGTACACAATAATAATCTTTTACATTTTAATCCTTTTATTTTTAATATCTGGCATGTTTTTGTTCTGCTGTAACCATCTATAGGTGCATTTTTACTAAAGCTCCCTTTAAAAAATACTGCAGCATTGACTTTAAAGCAGGTTTTTGTTGGTCAATGGCGCCGTCGTTTTCAGTCACCTCAAAATAGCAACACGCCAACAACGCACCTGAACACTCCTCGTTCTCAGACCAGAACACCTATGGGCGAACAGATGGGCGCGAGCGCATTTGCTATTTAAACAACGTGGCGCTGGACGTGAAAATAATAACTGCGTCAGGCTGAAACTAGCAAAAAACACTTACTTTGCACCTGGCATCACTTATCACCGGGTGTATGATTGGGCCCTATGTGTGTATTTATGAATTGTGCTTTGCATGTCACATTTTTGAATGAGACTCTAAGTTGCAATTTTGTTAAATTGTTTATTTGAATAATTGTGAAGCTATTCTCAACACAACAGCTTTATTTTTCTGTAGCTATAGTCTTAAAACCTCCACCTCACCCTATAAGACGTTTCAAAATATTCCACTTAAAATGTAAAAGAAACTTTCAGGGTCAGGTCAGAGTAAATTTTGTATAAAATAAGTTCTCGTATCGGCCACACTGTATATTGAAAGTATCATATCACTCGCCCGCTGCTTTTTATATCTCTTTCAAACAACAAATCAAAAGTTTACGTAACTTCTTTTTTGCAATGGTCAGTGCCTTCATAGTCTCCAAACAACAAAAAAATTATAATCACACTCTGCGGTACACAAACTACATTTCTGCTGGCTAGCAAGTTCAATCAAAACACTTGCAGGACATGACATCAACATTGAAACTAGCCACAACCGCTTTGACTCATTATCATAACAGTTTTGACGTCTCTGATATTCACTCTGATTTTGCTGTGGGGGAGCCCCCATCCAACCAACACCATAGAGACAGTATATAAAGTACTTTACATAAACTATATTTATATTTTTAAACTTTGTACAGTATATATTAGTTTTCATTTTTGATATTATTAGTGATGGTTTTAATTAGCATGCCATGCTTTAGCTGTCTGAAATATTGCATCACATACCAACTATACAGCCATACACAGTTTTCACCTGGTATTAAGATGCATTTTGGTCGATCGGATTGATCCTGTTCACACCTGGTGTTTTAATCCAGTTTCAGATCTGACAGTCGTTGTGTGTTAGAAATCAGGAATGGTGAGAGAACATCTTCAGACCAAACTTGGGTCTTCAGGAAGACAAAATTCAAATCCCATCTGGCTATTGTACTTCCCATAATGTTTTCGCATTAGGTCAGTGGGTGGATAGGAAGTGGTCTTTTGCACCTGTTTGAACGCATGAGCATCTACACTACGAAAGCAATGCGTTTTCGACTACCTTTGGAAGTGGTCAAAACTGGACAAACCCAAAATGTTTTAGACCCAGTTTACACCTGTATTGAGCTTTGAACACTTGTGATCCGATCGACCAAAACACTTCCAGGTCTAAACCCATAAATACACGACTTTTGACACTGTGTTGCGTAATCCTATAGTTCAAACAACAGAAAAACAACACCAAGGACATGGGTTTGATTGTGAGGGAATGCATGAATTGGTGAAATGTACACCTGCAATGAAAGTGACTTTGAATCCCAAACTGAATCAATTCAGAAAAAGTGTCTCGATAACCACTTGCATGAATAAAAGTTACTAACATTTTATGTACACTTCAGCAAAAAAATAAAATTTTGTGTTGTGTCTCACTGTGTCTTTGGTGGCAGAGGCAGAAATACTGTTTTCCAAATGGCGTTTCAAGATAAAAATAGCCCAATTCATTTCATTGTACTCCATTTTGAACATGAAAAATCTGCAGATTCAATCTAAGCCTAATAATGATTAATGTAATAACTAACTAGCCTGTTTTAACAGTAAAGCATTACCTTTGCAGTCAATAAAAATAATTAGTAACAGTCTACTATCTTGGAATAACTTCCCCAACGCTCTCATACTTTCTTCTAACGCTGTTCATCTTCTGCACATTCCACAGCGCCACGATCAATCCTCCCAAAATTCTCCTTTTTTGCCCTGGCATTGATTTATACTCCTGACGTCTCCACATACAAAAGGATGTAGTTCATGCCTAAACAGCTTTGTCTTGGCTGGGTTCAGCAGGTTAGGTCGAGGTTAGCCCGAGGCTACGATTACCAGTGACCTGAAACACTAGCAGGGCGATCATGATGATTCATGATTTAGGAGTACTGAAACTCCCTTCTAACTAGGGTTTGAGAAAGACAATATTACCGTGAACTCACCAAAGCACACCCACAATTACAATACAGCATCAAAAAAATTGACCCCTCAAAAGCGTTTGGAAAATTCATTCCCATTCAAGTCAAAATCCAGCTACAAAACAGATTCACTCATTTACTGTAGTGTTGCATAGATAATCTGGAAAAGAAAAGTATATTTCAGCAAGCGTTTGCTTTTTTAGGTTGAAGTTTCAAGCTCAACATTTGCATGATATTCAGGTCAAAAGTAACGTTCACCATTAAAAACTTTCCCACATCAAAGCGCGAGCGAGCTGTAGAGTTCTGAGAGGAGAAAAAAAAGAGAGCTGTGAACTCTGCAAGTTACATAAGAAATGTGAGAAACTAAGGAGAATGTTTGTTCGCTAAATGCCAATTCCTAATAAACTGTCATTGCAATGCAGGAAAAATGTTTCAAAGGGTTGTGTCTAAACATACTGTTTCAAAAATTACAACATCCTCTTTAGTGCATCTATTAAGAGTACTGTGCAAAAACGCCCCGTTGTGAAACTGACAAGCATTTCTAGAGTTCAATCTGTAGAACAACTCCAAGGTCATGGGTTTGAGGGGATGCATGAATTGGTGAAAGTGGCTTTAAATCTACATCTATACTAACTTTTATGTGCATTTCAGCAAATAAAGTCAAATGTAACTAAAATAAAATAATTTCTCTGAAATGTTGCGCCATGAACATTGAGATTTAGCTGAGTTGTGTTTTACACTGTTTATTTTTAAAGGGTCAGTTCACCCAAAAATGAAAACTCTGTCATTAATTATGTCGTTCCAGACCTTTGTTTATCTTCGGTACACAAATGAAGATTATCATATAAAGCGATCGAGTCTCTTCAGAAAATTTGGACTAAACCGCTCAATTCATATGGAAAGTTTTACAATCACTTTACACAATTTTTGCATCAATTTTTCCATCTCTATGGAGAGACAGAAAGCTTTCAAAAAAAAAAAGCTCTTCATTTGAGTTCCGGGGATGAATGAAAGTTTTACAGGTTTGGAACGACATGAGGCTGAGTAATTCATGACAGAATTTTCATTTTTCATGTCATTCCAAACCGGTATTGTATTTATTCTGCTGAACACAAAAGAAGATATTTTGAAGAATATCAGTAACCAAAGTGCTCAGCAAAAGAAAGAAACTCGTGTAGGTTTGGACCAGCTTGAGGGTTAGTAAATGATGACAGAATTTTCATTTACGGGTGAACTATCCCTTTAATTCAGATCAACATGTGCATGTTGTCAATGTGAACATTAAAAAGAAACATAAAATAACTCACCTACTTGACTTATTAAATTATATTTTTCACCAAGGCATGATAGAACCTTAAATGATGAGTGCATAAAAATACCTCATTTTGATAATCATCAGATGAACAGGGCAGCTTCGTATAAATAGATATATGGGATTTAGACCGGGATTACAGGCAATCTGTGACGGCACATTCATGATGTCTCTATACTGACACGAAGCCAACAGAAGTAGACAGAACCCATTTTAATAGCCCACTAGCCTAAGGAGGATCTGTTTGAAGTCTATCAAAGCTCCATCGCCCAGCCACATCACAACACTTGAGCGTCGAGAGGCCGTGGGCAAAACCTGAGAGCTTGTCTTCTTCACAAGAGCCATCAAAAGCCTGCCAGTGAAGTACCACACACACCCAACCAAAACAAAAGGCCTCGACCCCCGAGTCCTCTTCACATTTACAGCATGTGCAAATCCTCTCTCGCTGCATCTTTCTTTCTCTTCCTCTTTTCTCCGTCGCTCGACGGGAATAAGCCACCCGTCGGTGTGGTGAGGAAGGGGTTCATTCCGCGGAGACTGCCAAGGTCAATGGGTTTGTGAGCGTGGTTGGCACGCTGTGCCCATCGAACCTCCAGCATGCCAGTGTGTGCACATGCCAGCCTGCGTGTTCACAGCGTTCAGTTCCACTTCGCTGGACTAAAGTCCGTCCTGTGCCCTCTAGGTAGAAGGTGTAAAAACGACACAGGTACTGGCCGATTTGCCTATTCGGTCAAAGCAAGATTGATCTTTTTGACTCTATGGAGTTCATGAATCAATAAAATCTTTGTTGGGACTGAATTAATGATTGACTTAGCTGGAATTATCTTCCAGCGATTAGAATTGATTAGCATCAGTGTTGGATTAAAGGGAAAGTTCACCCAAAAATGAAAACACTTTAGTCCAGGGGTCTCCGACCTTTTTTATGGCATGGACCGGTTTTGTTTTGAAAATATTTTCGCGGACCAGCAGGAGGTGGGGGAGTGTAACGGGGTTCAGAACAAACATTCACTAAACATAAAATCGTCCAATTAAGTCTCTGTATCAACTGCATACGATAGTGACGTGTGGATCACGGTTTTATGGTATTTGGGTGACGATCCGTGCATCTCTTGCATACAACAACGAACTAAAGCAAAACGTTACAACTCACCAAAACACTAACAAAACATGTGGAACCAAAATTTTCTGAAATTGCGCCGTATGTAAATTTGGATCGTGGCTCTTAAATGGGAAAATGCACAATAAATGATAGCTATATAGCCTAGACTAGTGTTGCGACCCTAAGGGACTATCCAAGATGTACAGTAGTTGATTTTTTTCTTCAGTATAGCAGAAAAGAGAATTTTTAGCTGAAAATCAGTGATTTCTCAGTGATTCATATGATGGAAGTCAATGGGTGCCGTCACTTTGAGATTCAAAAAAACAACTGAATTAATACTCCTGGCGATACACTGATGTCTCAAGAACCATACATCATACGTTCCTGTCACAAACATCATTATGCGACAGGAAGCTTGCGCTGCAGACTGTTGTGAACGCGCTCAGGATCGTCTGCCAAGGCTGTAGATTAGAGGTAAATGTGATGTAAATAATGTTCAGTTTCTTGCATAGACTGATCGTTCGGCTTCGACCTCATTTATCGTTTGAATAGGGTTGGAGCAAAACTCTGCAGGACAGTGGTCCTCCAGGACTGAGTTTGCCCATCCTTGGTTTAGAGTAGTAAAGTGTAAATCCAACTAGTAACCCAAAGGTTGTGGGTTCAAGTCTCAATATTGGCAGGGCAAGGCACCTAATCTAACTGTTTCAAAAATGACAAAATCCTCTTTAGTGCATCTATTAAGAGTACTGTGCAAAAACATCCCGTTGTGAAACTGACAAGCATTTCTAGAGTTCAATCTGTAGAACAACTCCAAGGTCATGGGTTTGAATCTGAGGGGATGCATGAACTGGTGAAAGTGTTTTAAAATCTACATCTATACTAACTTTTATGTGCATTTCAGCAAATAGAGTTTGCCCATCCCTGGTTTAGAGTAGTAAACCGTAAATCCAACTAGTAACCCAAAGGTTGTGGGTTCAAGTCTCAATATTGGCGGGGCAAGGCACCAAACCCCCAATCACTCCATGGGGTGCCACAACAAAAATGGCTGCCCACTTCTTCTGGTGTGTGCGACCACAGTTTGCAGTGTGTGTGTGTGTTCACTACTCACTACTCCTAATGTGTGTGCACTAACTGGATGGTTTAAACGCAGAGGACAAATTCCAAATATGGGTTACCATCACTTTCACTTTAATCTGAAGATCGAAAAAATTATCCATACAGTGAAGTCAAAAAATTCTGGCAAAAATGCTCTCTTTATCCCATATGGTAACAGCCTTTACCAAAGTTTTCTGTCTTTCTAAAATATTGGTATTTTGGTTGAAGATTGACCACACTATAGTCCACAGATCCTCGTGGGAACAGAGGCATAACATTCGTCCAATACTCTTGAACTGCCACATGAACAGCTGGAAAAGAGTCTGAAATGACAATTGGGACACCTATGGGACTGGCCACGAGTCCATATCAAATGTATCATCAACATGTGTGGCCGAAAAACCCTTAACATGGTGATTCAGTCAGCGTAAAAGCACCTTTATAGCATTGTTAGCAATGCTAACAAACAACACATGCTTTGATTATTTGATATATGACATTTTACTAGATTTCTGAAGTATTATAAATGGAATGTCAAGACTTTATAGCATTTTACATAGGCCTAAAAGTTGGCGTCTATGATCATAAAGTGGGTTAAGGGAGACTGATGTAGGATCAGTGTGTAAGTGGCCTGGGCATTGTGCCATTCACCTGGCACAGCCCCCACTGAGAGAATGGCCACAACACAGACCTGCTGTCTCTCTGTGCACTGCACCCAATCAAGGCAGGCTGCCAGAATGGAGACGGCTCCGTCTACCCAGCCTTCACTTACTGCTCTCATCAAGGTCAATTCCTGACCCCAAAGTATGGAAAAAGAGAGGTCTGATAATTGGTATCGCCAATGGAGCACACTGAAAAAACGAGGGCTGCCTCCTAATAGTCGACCAATAGAAGTCCAGAAGAAGAGCCTTAGTCGACCATAATTTTATTAGTCGGTTAGTCACAGAAAAAAAACCTTGCGGCCAAGTCATGCAGTCCATTAACAGCGGGTCCTTGTGGTAATTAGTATGTCAGACAGGAAATCCAAACGTTCGCCTATCATCCATCATCCTCAAATATGGCTTATCATTTGAAACATTTGTAAGGAGTAGTGTACTTTCCATGGCCGCTCGCTCTAGCGTTAACATAGATAAATGTGCGCTATTATTAGGCACATATCCAAGTGTTTGTGTGGAACGTGGAAGCTAAAGTATTCTAGACATGGAGGCGCTGGCGCGATCACTTTTTCAGATAACAGTGGAAACAACTTAAAATACTCTGTCATTTTTGGTCATACAGATAAGAGTAATACATCATTCATCATCATCATTTTGTAAACTCACAAAAACGTCGAGCCTTTGTAAGATAAAGAATACAAACAGTCTCAGTCTCTGTGAATTGGATCATAAAAATGATCTGAAAATCAAAGTATAGGCTTCTTGCCTCACAGAAATAAGAAATACATGTATAGAAAGTTTGAAATGTCTACTTTTAAACAAACCAATTCAAATTGAAAAGAAATAATGTGCATTTCTCTGTACAGGCACGTTCATTATGCTCCATAGATGGCGAGGTAGCGTCGTCAACTTCATCTTTGCAGTCGACACTGACTCAGAAAACACTAGTTTATTAATAAATAATCTTTTTTTCCCCCAGACATATTCATAATCATTACTTTTGCCGGTGCTTTGCGGCAAGCTTCATGCGTGCGCTTGAGTGTGGGCTATATTATGAATATATATTAACGTAATCACATGACATTTGAAATGAATGCTTATACAATGTTCAGGATAATACGGGAAAGAGCTGTACTGTAACGTGTCATGTGTCAATGTGTCAAGCAAAGAAAAGGGATTAATTCAAATTAGAGTATCACATAGCCAGATCTAGAGTCTAAAATATACTTCATAATCAAACTACCATAACAGTGTAATTTAATCACTTCATGATGCTGGTGAATCACAAGCTTGTGCAAACAAATCCACATCACTATAATCATATGCTTTTTCTCACTGCTGTCATTTTTGTGTTTATTTTGTTATTGAAGAACTTCAGAATGAAAAAGAAGGTTGCAGTGAGTATATCGAGACCTTGAATCATACGTTATGTGTGGACGAGTGATAAGTTGCAGTTCACTTAACAGCCACCGGTGTCGCTCATAACAAGGTTTCTGAATCCTACAAATTGTTGTGTATTTGTTCATTTATTATATAAACATTTTTCAAGGTTACCAGGTTGAGTGAAGTGTGTTCTTTACTGCTTATGTTTCAATGTTTAAAACATCATTTCAATAAAAAAAGCGAATATAGTGAAATTTAAATTGGTGTGATAACTGTCTGGTTGCTCATAATGACGAAGAGTAAAGATTAACATTAAGAACAGTTTGTGGTGATGAATGGTATATATATATATATATATATATATATATATATATATACATATATAACAAATCCAAACAAAAATATGCTGGAAAATATATGGCAGGGACAGTCGGTGCCCTCATTGGAAAAACAAAATCCTATATGAAACACTGCTGGAGAGAGACTCTTGCCAAAACGCTTCTGTACACAGTGTGGGAGGCTGGTGTCTTTTGTTTGCAAATTTAATTTTTGGGAGCGTAATTACCCTGATTTACATATTAATGCCCTCATTTAACAATAATTATTTGTCCTTCAAGTCAATGGTAGCTGCAAAGCCTCCAAAACCATTTTACAATCCCACATTTTTGTGACTTAATATTGCATTTTTTTTTTTTTGCCATCATTATGATGGCAAGTTCTTGGCCTTCGGCCCACAAGTTGCTCAGTAAGCAGACAGCTGTGAAACATGATGCTAAGGAAGTTTGAGCATAACTCACATTTAGTCGGCCGCTCCAATTTCCGTCTCCCTCGTTTCTTGCGAGGCAGAGTTGGCAGTGTCTCCTCTTCGTACTTCTCCGAGTCCTGGCTGGTGACAAATCCGTTCTCTAGGGATGGGCTCAGGCTTGAATCAGACGAGGACTCAGCCCGACAGCCCGACTGGCGTGGGAGCCCGTTTTCCGCCGCATTCTTGTCTAGTGTGAGGTGGCGACCTTCACACGATTTCTTCTCGTGCCTCTCAATATCTCCATTCTGAGACTGTAAAGACGACTGGAGCTCCACCCCTTTGTGCTGCTTAGCCACGCCCACCAGCTGATTCACTGGCCTATAACACTCCACCTGCAACAGAAAATTACATAATTGGATTGGACTGTCATGCATCGCTAACCTGTTATTAATCAGAAGCTCCGATAAACAATAGCAGCTCCCTATGGCACAATGGATTCAATATTTTAATTATATTTGCCCTCTGGCACACAACAAACCAAATGTACCAAAAACAATCATCTTTTCATGATTATAGCTTCATTACTGTATCAATGTCCACATGAAATAACAAAACGTCCAATAACCAGAACCCCATATATATATATATATATGTGTGTGTGTGTGTGTGTGTGTACCATAAGAGGAAAATTAATAAATAAATAAGGGCTGTACAGTGATTAACATTTTATTTTTAATCTAATTAAATGCCCAATGTGGCGATTAATTAATCGAATTAATCGTAAATTAATTGCACATCAATTTGGCTGAGAAATTACTCTCAAAAGATCATTTAAAGTCATTATTTCGTTAAATGAAAAAAGAATCAAATAAACATTACAAAAATTTCATTTGATTCATCATAGAATTTATTACACATAAACTTTTGAAAATTATATTCTAAATAAGAAACTAAAACTACCAGTAGGTGTCTAAATGAGTAACTCATTGAGTTAATTTGATTCGTTTAAATGGCTGATTCATTTAGGAATGACTCTCTTTATGAATGGGCCATTGAATCATTCATTCACCAGATTGATTCGTTCAAAATGCGGATTCATTCAGAAACGAAAGACCGCTGTGTGTGTGACGCACAAAAGTTGTGCTCTGGCTTTATAATATAATTATAATATAGATAATATTTTTGTTGGCAAAATTGAGCTGATAATATTGTGTCTAAAATATAACACAATATTAACTTCTTGTTAATTATTGAACTGTTATATGAAATCAGTATCACATTTACACTCGTGCTATTCAGGACAAAAACTTGTGTGATATAGCCAAACTATATCATGATATAAAGTGATAAAATCTCATACAGGGGCATTTTTGCCCTGATATCTTGAATTTTAAGAGCATTATAACTGCATTCCATCGTCTACATCACGCAGTGTAAAATGAGCTACGTAGGCATGTGGCGGGGCGGATGCGTTAAAAGCGTTCCTTATAACTAATTCATTAAATTAATGCGTTAAATCGTCAGCCATAAAATAAATATGTACTGTGTTATTTAATATTTTTAATTACAGTAATATTTTCTCATGTGTATCTTTAACTGCACAAAATCAAATAGTCAGATGTTATTCAGCATCCACTCTGGCATATCAAGCAAAAAAAATAATAATTTGACCAATTCAAATCTTGAGTCTTTTTAACTGATTCATTAAAAGCATAATTTGTTCATGAATCCGACTACACTGTCTGCTCTGTATGTTTATTTCCTGTGAAGACGATGCATTTGGAAAGTGTGTTATTGTCGTGTTGCAGCGGGATGTGCACATGAGCAGGGCTGGGTAGGTTACTTTTAAAATGTATTTCACTACAGATTACAAAATACATGCTTTAAAAAGTCATTTGTAACGCATTTCGTTACATTACTCAAGTTTAGTAACTTAATCTAAATACTTTAGAATACTTTGGAATACTAATAAGTGTGGAACAAACACAAAAAAGGTAATTGTGAGTTTTTATCTCACAATTCTGACAGATATAAAGTTGCAATTGGGAGTTATAAAGTCAGAATTATGAGATATAAACTCACAATATTGAGAAAAGTCAGAATTATGACATTTAACTCACATACTAAATTCGCAATTGCATGAAAAAAGTCAGTATTGCAAGTTCATATCTCCCAATTCTGACTTTATAACTTACAATTGTGAGTTTAAATCTCTAAATTCTGAGAAAAAGAAGTCAGAATTGTGAAATGCAAACAAATTGTGAGAAAAAGTTGCAGTGACCTTTTTTACGATTATAAAATGACTCACAAACAACTATCACAAAACATGAAAACAGTCGAAAACATGAAACTTAACTCCACTTTTTCAGACTGTCAGAGTCAGAGAATCACCGATTGCTGTTTAAATGACATTAAAACTCAAAGTAATCACTTTGGTAATCTAAAACACTTTTCAGATGTAACTGTAATCTGATTACCACCCATTTAAAATGTAACTGTAATGAAATACAGTTACTCAAATTTTGTATTTTAAATACGGAACTAAGTTACTTGTATTTCGTTACTCCCCAACCCTTCACATGACACATAAGAGATATTGGCTCATGGGCACCCAGGTTTGAGTCTGACCCGGGTCAAGTCTCGGTCCCATTCCCATCTCACTTACTTCATTGTCAATCCTGTGCTATCCTGTAAATAAAAGGCAAAAAGGCCAAAAATAAAATAAAATCCTTCCTAATGGTTATGAATCATAGAATTCAAATTAAAGAGTAAGACCCAATTCGGAGTAAAAAGTCAAATCTTTCATTTGCAGTCTAGGCTCCATCTTTCATCTGCTCTATATGAGGCCATTTCCGATGTCCTTGCCTTGACATCTAAACTACCTATCTGGACCATCTAATCTAATCTGAAACAAAGACGACGCGGAAGCTCTCTTCCTACACATTAAGTGTAATGTGAGTGCAATGTTTATGCGTCTGTCTACAAAGAAATAGCACAATAACAAACTACTTCTACCATTACAGCAGCATGGAGGGCAGAGATTTGAAGCTTCATCTTAAAAGTGGATGGAATGGTAGAAGGAATTCCAGGTCGTCAGAAGTCTTTGCTTTGTGTGTCTTCATCAGATTATCAATTTCGTAAAACCGACCCGTTATATTTTCAGTTTTCCTTTTAAATTTAATTGAAGTTTCAGTAACTTTTGTCACAGACACATTTCTCATATACACTACTGTTCAAAAGTTTGGGGTCAGCAAGATTTTTTAATGTTTTTGAAAGAAGTCTTATTATTTATTTGATGAAAAATACAGCAATATTGTGAAATATTTTTCTATTTTAATATATTTCAAAATGTAATTTATTTGTGATTTGTGTCCAGTCTTCAGTGTCACATGATGCTTCAGAAATCATTCTAGTATGCTGATTTAATATTATCATCAACAATGCTGAAAACAGTCTGACTGCTTAATATTTTTCAGGATAGAATTTCATCAAAGAATAAAAAGTCAGAATTATGAGATATAAACTCGCAATATTGAGAAAAGTCAGAATTATGAGATATAAACTCACAATATTGAGAAAAGTCAGAATTATGACATTTAACTCACAATATTGAGAAAAGTCAGAATTATGAGATATAAACTCGCAATATTGAGAAAAGTCAAAATTATGAGATATAAACTCACAATATTGAGAAAAGTCAGAATTATGAGATATAAACTCACAATATTGAGAAAAGTCAGAATTATGAGATATAAACTCACAATATTGAGAAAAGTCAGAATTATGAGATATAAACTCGCAATATTGAGAAAAGTCAGAATTATGAGATATAAACTCGTAAAAATTGAGAAAAGTCAGAATTATGAGATATAAACTCACAATATTGAGAAAAGTCAGAATTATGAGATATAAACTCACAATATTGAGAAAAGTCAGAATTATGAGATATAAACTCACAATATTGAGAAAAGTCAGAATTAGAAGATATAAACTCACAATATTGAGAAAAGTCAGAATTATGAGATATAAACTCACAATATTGAGAAAAGTCAGAATTATGAGATATAAACTCACAATATTGAGAATATAATATTGAAAGTTCAAAAGAACAGCATTTATTTGAAATAGAAATCTATCGCGACATTATAAATGTCTTTACGGTCTCTTTAGGTCAATTTAATGCGTCCTTGCTGAATAAAAGTAATCATTTCTTTAAAACAAAATGCCAAGCTTTAGAAACGTAGTGTTCTGATGGATGAAAATGCTGTCAAGTCATCTTAAATACACAGAGGCGCTGTGCCGTGTGTCTATATATACTGTATAGCAAGCCATTAATCTATAACCTCGACATACATCACTCATCGGATCCAACCACCTGCTTAGCATGTGCGCGGGAAGCCAGACTGACACGAGAGGCTGGCGATACAGAGACAAACAGACTGGGAGCCCGTCGAGAGCTAAACTGCCAATCTGACAGTGGCATTTCTCTTTACAGGAGCAGCTGCCGCTTCGCCTCACTGCCTCGGATGTCAAAGCCATTCTCATGAAAGACAGAACGAACAGTGATCTGACACAACACAACCATTATTCTACTCTAGTGAAAGGAGAGACACAATCTCCCGAAACAGCTGCTGGATCTTTGGATCTTGTGTTCGTCCTCAATCAGGAGTGATTGTGTCACTGTTTTGTGTCATGTGACTGATGACAGAAGATTTAAAAACAGTCAAGTTGTTCAACATCCCACCTTTGATGTTCTAACTTGTCGTAGCAAGACTTTGGAAAGGTTCAGTTACAGCAGGGTTTACAGCGTGCCGCCCACAAATGCTGGATTCTTACTGTATATTCTTTCCGTTCGCTTCATTTTTCATTCGACATTACAGAGGGGAGGAGGTATGGGAGGAATGTTATCTGTTCGTCTGAGGGGAGTCGGTTGGCTATGAGAAAAAGACCCCCGAAGTCTCTTTAAAAAGAAAATAAGGGTTTCTGTACATACTATGTGTTAATGAAAAAGAAATTAAGACTCACTGATAAAAGTCTGTTAGTCTCACTGTTACTATTGCTGATAGTTACAGTTAGATTTAAATGAGAATTAAATACAACAGACATGAATGATGCCTCAAATCTTGAGGCTTGTTGAGAAGAGGAATATTTTTGATCAGTGATTTATGGACTTATTTATGATTTTTTTGCCTGAAAGAACATTCCACAGACTTTAAATGAGAGACCCAAATCATTCTAGAGACCAAAATATCACTGAGAGGCTCTTGGGATCGAAAGCAGGGCTCCAGACGAAAAAAAAAAAAGTCAGTGAAAAACAAATCCGTATGATGTGTGAAGATAAATTGAAAAAGATCTGTCTCAGAAGAATAATTTTCCATGATATTTCAGGAACCAGATGTAAATTCTTCTCATGAAATGTTATCTATTGCAAATTGTATCAATTTGATGATTGCACTCTAGAGATCAGTACTGAATGTGAAAAATACATAAGAAAATAATGTGCTGATTTTGGTTTTGGTTTAAAAATGCAAAAACAACTGTTTCACTTACTTACGATTCAACAATATATATTTTGTAATACATTTAAATGTTTTTTAAAATACTATTTTTAACTAAGCACAGCAAAAATATGTTGAGTATATTTATCTTTAATTACAGAATTAAAAGTATGAAGTATACATCACAGTTTGGTTTCGGGTTCATTTCATTCAAATCTATCATAAATTAAAAATGGCTGTTTTGTGAATCTTTTTTTTACAGACTCATTAAAAACTGATTCATAAGGGTCATTTTTTATTGTAAAGTGGGCATTGCTACTTTGTTCTTTCTACAGAGATGTCTAACAAACTGCATTTGGACACACAAAGTCAATAGTGCAAGATTGGAATGACATGAAGGTGAGAAAATGATGACAGAACTTTCATTTTTGGGTGAACTGTCCCTTTAAGAAGACCAAAGCAACACCCTAGAAACCACTAGCAACGTCCTGGTGTAATCTCTCAGGTCCTTGAACCAGGGTCACCGGTGTGGCAGTCAGGCTGGCTAACAAGTCTGGAGTTGAGGTTTACTCACACAGCTCTCACTAGCTGGCCTCTGCTACAGTCACCCCCCTAAATAACACTTTCATCCGGGATACGTCACCAATGTAACCCCTCAGGTCCTACTCACCCCACTCTGTCCAGGCCTCGAACCCGGGTCGCCGGGTCAGGGGATCTGATGAGGGAGGTTTAACTCCACAACTCCCACTAGCTGGCCTCTGTTACATTCACCCCCCTAAACCTCACTCCCATGCGGGTCACGGCACCATTGTAACCCCTCAGGTCCTACTCGCCCACTCTGTGCAGGCCTCGAACCCGGGTCGCCGGGTCAGGGGATCTGATGAGGGAGGTTTACCTCCACAGCTCCCACTAGCTGGCCTCTGTTACACTCACCCCCATAAACCTCATTCCCATTCGGGTCACGGCACCAATGTAACCCCTCAGGTCCTACTCGCCCACTCTGTGCAGGCCTCGAACCCGGGTCGCCGGGTCAGGGGATCAGTTGAGGAAGGATTACCTGCACAGCTCTCACTAGCTGGCCTCTGTTACACTCACCCCCTAAAACCTAACTCCCATCTGGGTCACGGCACCAATGTAACCCCTCAGGTACTACTCGCCCGCTCTGTGCAGGCCTCAAACCCAGGTGGGCGGGTCAGGGGATAAGGCGAGTGAGATTTACCTGCACAGCTCTCACTAGCTGGTCTGTGTTACGCTCACCCCCCTAATTCTCACTCCCATCTGGGTCACGGCACCAATGTAAGCCCTTCAGGTCCTACTCGCCCCGCTCTGTGCAGGCCTCGAACCAGGGATGCCGGGTCAGGTTCCTGAGATTTACCTGCACAGCTCTCACTAGCTGGCCTCCATTACACTGGCAACCACCCACCTCACCAAACATTGCAGTGGAATGTTTTGCAAGGGAAACTTACATGGGAAAATATAAAAATCTAGCCCTTAAGTCCAACTGAATACAGAAATGCCCGGAAAACTGTGAAACAATGGCGCTGGCTGCGGTTCAGTGATCAAAACAATGTGGTATGCTTTGATATTAGCACCTTCCTTATGTGACCTAGAAACAAATCCACCCTCATGTGTATCTGCCGCGCAGAAGTTTGGAAATAGGGATGAGGTGGCATGGAGCGAGTCAGACTTCCATGTCTAAAAATAACACTGTGTAAAACAATGCTATTATCGTGCAAGATGAAAAAAAAAAGTTTTCCAAGTTCCGGTCATCACTGTTAATAGGTCACTTAGAGCCTCGTCTTTCTCAGGCGCCTTCACAGTTCCAAGAAATTTCAGCAAGGCAGTCAAACAAAGTGCTAACAAAGTTCCTCACATCAGCAGGGAGCACCTCTATGAGAGATGACTCAAACATTATTCTATCTGTCTTCACATGGCTTACATTTCACAGAGTAAGACATCGCTCTCCTTGCAGGACCGCAATTACCTGTTGAAGGAACGGGATAGGAGGATAATACAATCAGAAAGTCCTCAGGGGAAAAAGCAGGAGAGGATGTGGGACAACCGAACATCCACATGCCCTGACATGCCCTCACTGGATTAATTATGCAGGAGCACAGATTATTTTCAAAAACAGGAATACTGGCTCCGGAGAAGCCGGGGAAGGGGATGGGGGGGGGGATTACCTAGGGACTGGATATAAAAAAAGAACTGACTTACTCCCAGCATTCAATTCCCAAATTCCACAATGTCCGGGACAAAGTTTTTATGACTCCCTAAGACCCAATGAGTAGGCTAAGCTGTAGCGGACCTAAGTGAGGTACCAGGAACCGGGACAACATTTCCCAATCGCCTCCTTCCCTAACGATGGCCCTGAGCGGTTTTTCAGGAAGGTGCAAAACAAGTAAGAGCACAAACATTTAGGTCCACAATAACTTTTCATTGACTCTTTTTTTTTGCGACATGTACAGCATTTCATGTCAGAATGTATGATAAATTGTAGCCGAGACATCTAGCAACAATTCAGCGCTGACAAAGCCAGTCATACGTTGTACGAAAAGGAGCAGGAGCGTCATTCTGTACTCGCATTCTCAAGTTCAAGGAGACAGATGAAGCAGAATATGAGAAATGTACCGAGAATCACAACATCAAGCACGTCCCACTCTTTATTTTCTCATTCGTGCTCATTCTTATGTACAGCTTTAAGTAGTACTATGCTACGTGAATATATTTAAATACGGCGAAATACTTTTGCCAATTTTGGCAAAATCATGGCTAAATTGCATTGCTATGTGGTTGTAATGCCCAAGTGATATTTTGATCTCTAGATTTGTCACTTCTTCAATTTAAGTCTATAAGATTCTTCGTCTGTTTGGTTGTCGGCCAGGAGCAAATCGCAAGTTTGATCAATTTCAAACAATTTGTCTGGTGCTCCCGTGTCAATACCAGCAACCACATGTTTGCCTGTTTACCTGTTCCCAACCATTGCCAAGACTAGCGCCTGGTGGATAAACGAAAACAAACCGAATCCCAGGGGAAGTTGAGTGTTTTGTGGTTTGGTTGAGTGTTGAGAGCTCAGTCTCTAGGATACTCACGGGGAGGTGCTTGCGCTTGCGGCCAGGCCGTCCAACCTTGCGGACAGGAGTGCAGAGCGAAGGCTTCTCGTCAATAATCATGGTGTCCATTCTAGAGCTTTCATTCTAAATAGACAGAAATGCACATCATTAACCATTACTGCTCAACCAGGCCCTTTACTGGCTCAAAATCAAACCCTCTGGCATTAAGTTAGGTGGGACTTGGCACCATCCAGGTCATGGATGATTATAATGTGGATTTGAGACACTTCATTGACAAACATATTGTTCAGACTGATTAAGTTGCCGATATTTGTCCATATCTTTAAATTGTCTGCAACCGATCAATGGATAATTAACAAAACTTTTCAGAATAAAAAAAAAACTACAGGCCACTGGTTTACACAACAATATACTGGTACCATTTCAGTCCATATCGACTTTTTTATTCATTTATTTTTCATCAGTAACAGTAATTATTGGATATTTACACTGCCGTTCAAAGTCTCAGTGCTGCTATACATTTGTAGGATTTTTTGATGAGTAGAAATTTCATAAGAACAGCATTTATTTTAAATATCCTTGTTAAATAAAAGTATATTTAATTACTATAAAGTTCGTTATGTTCACTTACTGACCCAAAACGTTTGAATGGTAGTATATTTGTTCTCTCATTTCTTATTTATTTTATTTTTTTTAGATGAATGCTATTACCTTTGTAATTACATCTAACAATCGCTTAAATTTAACCTTTAAAAACACCAATAATCCGATAACACTGATTAATCTAACATATCTCAAAATGGATATCCATTTTATCCTGTAAATCATAATGTTGTAATGCATAAAATCACTTTAAAACAACTGATTTTAGCAATATATTTAGTGATTTATTATCAGCCATAACATGAAAATAATTATCAGCTTATCAGAATCGACCAGAATTCATCCTTCTTTTTTACGGTTTATATTCTTAACCTTTACACACCAAAATATGCCAGTACACACAAAGACTTGAATGAATGAGATTGTTAAATGTCATACTACATCTTTTCATTTCACAACAAGGTTATTTAGATAATGAGAAAAGCCAGCTTTTAAATGGCATCTTCTTTTAGGCGAGATAAAGTGAGGGCTGACACAGCCGTGGAGAGACTGCGAACTCTCTGGGCTCTCTCTTGACATAGTTACAAAGACATTCAGTGGTTCATTCTCTCCCCTCATTCACTTTCTCTTTGTTTAACACAACCGTGTCTTCCCACCTCAACAATAGCCACTCTTCATCCAGCCAAGCACCCTAGGGTGGACGGGAGAGAAAAGATGATCCTAATGTAGCTGCAGCTTCAGGGCTGGACTGAATGAAACCACCGGCTCGAAATCAGAATGCTAATGAGGATGCTGTCCCTGTCTGCCATGACTACTGAGAAGTCCAGCGTGGCCGAAAGATGGCGGGACTCACCACTGGACTTTCTTATTGGTGCACAATGAAGCTGATATCAAGCTAAATAAGCAGAGTGCGAATAGCATCTCGAGTTTCAAGATTAGACAAAAAATTTACAATTCAATTAAATTTAAAATAACAGTTTCTTCATGAAAATAGTTTATATATATCTATATATATATATATATATATATATATATATATATATATATATATATATAAATATAAAATGTAAAAATATTAGGTGGGATTAATCACGATTAATTACAGAAAAATGTGCAATGAATAAATGTGTTTAATTGATTGACAGCTCTAAAATATATACGAGTGCTGTCAAATTGATTAATCCCAATTAATCGCATCTAATGTAAGTTTGTAAATGTATATGTGTGTATATATATTAAAACTTTAGTAAAACTTTATTTTACTTAATCACGATTAATTACAGAAAAACGTGTTGAATTATTTCATTTTTTAATTGATTGACAGCTCTTATATATGTATATGTGTGTGTGTGTGTGTGTGTGTGTGTTTTGTCAAATTGATTAATTGCGATTACTCGCATCTAACGCAAGTTTGTAAATGTATGTGTGTATATACTTGTTAGATGCGATTAAATACAGAAAAATGTGCAATAAATTAGTTAATTTTTTAATGATTGACTGCACTAATATATATATATATATATATTTACATACATATAAACGTTTATGTTAGATGTGATTAATCGCAATTGATCGATTTGACAGGATTAACACACACATATACTTATATATATGTGTGTGTGTGTGTGTATGTGTGTGTGTTTTGTCAAATTGATTAATTGCGATTAATCGCATCTAACGCAAGTTTGTAAATGTATGTGTGTATATACTTATGTTAGATGCGATTAAATACAGAAAAATGTGCAATAAATTAGTTAATTTTTTAATGATTGACAGCACTAATATATATATATATATATACATACATATAAACATTTATATTAGATGCGATTAATCGCAATTAATCGATTTGACAGGATTAACACACACATATACTTATATGTGTGTGTGTGTGTGTGTGTATGTGTGTGTTTTGTCAAATTGATTAATTGCGATTAATCGAATCTAACGCAAGTTTGTAAATGTATGTGTATATACTTATGTTAGATGTGATTAAATACAGAAAAATGTGCAATAAATTAGTTAATTTTTTAATGATTGACAGCACAAATATATATATATATACATACATATAAACATTTATATTAGATGCGATTAATCGCAATTAATCGATTTGACAGGATTAACACACACATATACTTATATATATATATATATATATTATGCTAGATGCGTTTAATCGTGATTAATCTATTTGACAGCATTTTTTATGTTCTTAGTTTAAAAATATGTCTATTCTTTAAAATCATAGTTCTGGAGAGTAGTGCTTCATTCAGTATTCTGGTTTTCCCGTGAATGTCTTCCCACATATTTTATGACTAAGAAATCCCACTAACCTCACACCATTTTCTCATTACAACATACAAATACACAAACAAAAGGTTTAGACAAACAAAAACAAAGGGTGTGCACAGAAATCGACATTGCCTTGCGTGAACTCAGTAACACTGTCTACATCTACAGCTCTATTTCTGTCGGCAGCCGGTTATTTAAGGCAAGAACCGTTGCCAAGCAACAGGACTACGAGCGTAGCGAGGGTCCATGGGTGCAGGGGCGGGGAAGAATGAATTCCCCTGTAAGTCAGGCATATGGCAGCCTCTCCTTCACAAGCCAACACCCACGTCACTAAACACTCGTACGAAACAGAGGAGACACTATTGCTCGGAACAGTTCACTCGTGGTTACTAATTATGTTCACCGAATCCTCTATGCTGACACCTGATAGCCCCGCGGGGGAAATGAATCATGTCAAATTATACTGATATACTGAATATTGTGTATGAAACTGATGGATTTGATGGGAGAGTTAAAGGGATAGTTGTTATCCAAAAATATTATTCTGTGGAACATAAAAGAAGATATTTTGAGAAATGTCTCAGTGTTTTTTTTTTAGGAAGTCAATTCTTGGCCCCAAAAGTAATTCCACAATTTCTCAATGGAGGTTTTAATGGAGGTAGACACCATTTTAAATAAGGACATAGCACCTCAACTTTCAAAAATTTGCAACTTCGCCTTGTTCCTCAATTTGGACAACAGTAATTATATTTTAAGAGATTTGTTTTGGTTGGCCGCAGTAAGAAGGAAACAAATTATAGTTGGCTGCGTAAAAACAGACTAAGCTGTAACAGCTGCCAAACCGGCTTCAGACAAACACGCAATCGCAAAGAAGTTCAACTAATCCATTTCTACTACTGGCCGAATGTTATACTGCGTTCACGCTACTGCTCACATCCGCTGCATTTCTATAGCAACACGACAAAAAAACAAGTAAATGTCTTTCGTTTATTTTAGATTATTCTTGCATTAAGACATTCATAATAGTTCATTTTATATGAATAATTAAACAGAAATATTATGAAATGACTGCTTAACTTCATTTTACTGCTGAAGCACACACTATTTCAACTGTTTGCAAATGGCGTGACAGCGGTCAGGTGGTACAAGTCGGAAGTAGTGCTGTCAAATCGATTAATCACGATTAATCAAATCGGTTAATCACGATTAATCAAATCGGTTAATCACGATTAATCAAATCGGTTAATCGCGATTAATCAAATCGGTTAATCGCGATTAATCAAATCGGTTAATCACGATTAATCAAATCGGTTAATCGCGATTAATCAAATCGGTTAATCACGATTAATCAAATCGGTTAATCGCAATTAATCAAATCGGTTAATCGCGATTAATCAAATCGGTTAATCAAATCGGTTAATCACGATTAATCAAATCGATTAATCATATATATATATATATATATATATAGTATAATATATAGTAATAGTAGTATAGTATCCAATTAATCATTAATTACTGTAACTTAATTTTTCAGTAATTTAATTAGTTACTTCTTATGTAAATACTGTATAGACAATAGAACAATCCTACATAAAACAATAGTAGATTTAACATCAAATTGAACGTCTAATGTTAAAAATTTTTGTTGTTTTTAATGTAACATTCCCTTTGTTCAGTTCAAGAATAATTTATGCAATTATAAGTATAATGTTTATTTGAAAGAATTAAAAGTACAGTTTTGTGTCTGTCCTTGAACTGTTCGGCTGGTTGTGGTTGAGAGAGTAATTAGTACAGTAATCTAATTACACAGTTGAAGATACACTTTTTTTGGAGTAACTTACCCAACATTGCACACAAATACAGTATATTATATATTTACAAACTAGATTCATTGATTTGACAGCACTAGCTCTCAGAAAATTTACAACTTGTAATTACCGATGAGTTTTACGAGGACGTGAACAAGTCAGAATCTCGTAATTACAGTTTATGCCACCTAATTAATATTTAAAAAAGGTCATGAATATTAATTAGGCGACATATGGATTCCATGCTGCATGAAGAGTTATAACGCGGCCACTTTTCAAATCATTCCAACGACTATTTTGGTTTCATTGTCGTTTTCTCTTCAAAGCTAAAGACCATTTACAAAATTCTAGTTTTTGCATATCCAAAATTAGCATAAGAGCTTTAAAAAAAACCTCGACACTTCAAGTGACAGATGTGGTAACTAGCCTTAGTTGAGTCAGTCCACAGCAGGGCCGGTCATAAAAATGTCCAAGGACTCATTAACCTCTTACCATTTGATTTCCGTTGGTGTCACAGTTGAAGTCGGAGCTCTTGAATACAGTGGCGGCGGTGACTGTGTTGGACGGCATCTCCAAATGAGTGACTGTTGAATACAATGCAAAAGTCGAAAAAGGTCAAAACAAAAAGAAAAAAAAAAAGAAAAAAAGAAAAAATGATGACCCTCCTTTAGGATCCCCTGTGGAAAGGAACACCATAATCAGAAGAAACAGCACTCAAATTGAGAATAAAAAGACAGAATCATTACGAGATCCCTCGTTTCACACTAAAAAGATGCTTTTAAATGTATATTGTCAAACGGACTTCTTATTGTCTGATTAGTGGTGACATGTATGCAAATAATTGGTAATAACACATTATTAATGAGATGCGCATTCATAATCAACCCTTAATTAGTCTAATACAGCAGAAAATAACGTATCGTTGAGTAGACTCGTATTCAAAACGTATGCATTCTCCCACTGCTACATGAAAACCCTTCTCAGGGGTGAAATATGAACTCTTCTCTTTAAGGTATTTCCTATTTTTCTCCTCAGAGCCGTTTTAAAGGCATATGTACATTATATTCTTCACTGCCATGTACTGTATGTGTGCTTCAACATGCTTTCTGTGCAAGTAGGACACCAAAGTCCCATGAAATTAGATTTAGAGGTCAGTAAATTAGGCAAATCTATCATTAAAGGAATAGTTCACCAAAAATCCTTCACTTACTGTAACGTCGTTCCAAACATCCAAAAGAAGAGGTTTATCAGAATGTCCACGCTGCTCTTTACCGAAGCTTTCCGAGCTCCAAACATAGCGAGAAGCATAATAAAAGTCATTCGAATGACTCGTGACTTCTTCTGAAGTCGTTTGATAACTTTCTTTGTGAAAGTTGTCGACTCTCAAATCTCATTAACGTACAGTTTGTTTAAATACGGCGTGTCAAGAAGCTGGTTTGACATCAATGAGGACAAATATCATTGGATTTCATGTCTTGTAATCAGTCACGATGCCGAAATCTGAGATTTGAAAGTTCGAGTTTGTTTTTTACACTAAACTATATAGCTTCGTTAGACTTGAAATATGGAATAAAAGTGCCACTGGTCACTTTAATTTTTGGATGAACTATTCCTTTATTAAAAAAAAATTTAAAAAAATCAACCATACAGTAGTTTCAACAATAACTGGTATTGTTGCGTAAACACTGGCCTCCATAGTAAATTAATACAAGGGCAATAGTGAAACTCGTTAATATTCAATAACAGGTCAGATGTGTCACAGGTACCCAATCACAAGGTGTTAATTGATCACGTGTCTGTCATATTCCATAAATGCATAAAAAGCTATTTTAATCAACCGCCTATACTCGGCCCTCGCAAATGACAGTCATTTCCAACAGGCGGCTGACAAATGAGACCAAAACCTAGGTCAGCTACCTACCCAGACAGCACTTTTGGGCATCTCAAACCTGTCTTTTGCTATTTGTGGGTATCATATGCGCGCGCGGAACGGAATGATGCCTAAAAATGCAGTCTAGGTAGGAGGCTCGTCAGGTTTTGAAACACAGCCATTGTTTCAAATCGAGCGGATTGACGAGGCGCTATAAATGAACGCTCGTCAAGTTCAAGCGCAGATCGCGGTGCGTTAATCGCACATCTGCAGGACCAGGAAAAACCACTGGCCACATCGAGCCGCCCCCCCCCTCCTCCTCCTCCTCCTCCGTATCGCCCACAAAAAAAACGGCCAACCGCACGGCGGAGACTTATTTCGATGGCGGCTTTAGGTTTTAGACAAGCGGATCGCAGTGTTAATTACCCGCTTCGCCAAGTTCCAGGCCTGACCCCTTTTTTGTTTTCGCTGACTCCCGGATCCTCCTTCTGCTTCGCTCTCCCCGTCCTCCACCACCTCCCCAGCCGGCCAGCTCTCCTCCAGATGCTCCGCTCGCACTGACTGCAGAGGCCAGCGCTCCGACAGCGGCTCCGCGCGGGTCCTAAAGACAGTTGATTTCATTCACCCTATTCTATTTTCTAAATGTATGTTATCGATCTTATTGTGAACGATTCATCCATTTATGTGTTTTTAATCAACATGTCACACCTGGATCATCCAGTGAAAACAGCGGATTGATCTGTGGTGACGTATGCAAGACATCTCCAATCAATTTGTCTGCTTAAATCAAGGCATGTCTTGAACATTTTGGGGCATGATTTATTTATTTTTTTCGAATTTTTCCGGGTGGTGGGGGGGTGTTATTGGGTACATTTTTATGTAAAAAAAAATAATTGAAAGATTTAAGGGAATAATGTTATAAGAATGTTAAATGTTTAGCTCGCCACGTACTCTTTCACTGCTGTCGCACTGGAATTCGCTCTTGTCTTAGGTGAACAGTAAGCCCCGCCTTCTTTGATTTAATTGACGCTTCGCAAAACCCGCCCCCTGTTGCTATGCCCGACAAGCCACGCGCTCTCACGCCACACATCATGTTCTCACGCGGTGAAAAATTAATCGCGGAGCAAAGAGGACACTGACAACGTATGAAACAGTTTCATATTTAAAATATTGTAATTTTTTAAAGCAGTTTAAACACTAAATACCGTATAGTGGCTCCTTAATGTGTGGTGACAGATCGCTGTAGCTCCTCGTGAACCGATCATCTCTTCATACTAGTTCATTTATAGCATCAAATAAACATGAATGAACATCAGAAGGAATGTTGTTTCAAGCGCGGAAAGACGCGAGTACACACATTATATACTTCCTGACTGCTTTGTGGGATAAGATGGCGGATTCGGTGTTATCTTTGGTTAGATCGCCTGTCAATCAAACTGTTTGCGAAGGGACAATTGGTTGGCTCACTTATTCCAGGGGCATTTTGGCCATTTCTAATTATTGTCCCCCTCAATGTCTATGGTGGTTCCAGCCTTGGCTTAAACATAAACATTTGTTGTATAAAATATATATATATATATATATATATATATATATATATATACAGCTCTGGAAAAAATTAAGAGACCACTGCATATTTTTTGTTATTTTGACCAGTTGTTGCTTTTGGCAAATAAATGCTCTAAATTACAATATTTTTATTTGGAATTTGGGAAAAATGTCAGTAGTTTATAGAATAAAACAAAAATGTTAATTTTACCCAAACACATACCTATAAATAATAACCCAGAGAAACTGATAATTTTGCTGTGGTCTCTTAATTTTGTCCAGAGCTGTATATATATATATATATATATATATTGTTTGTTTGTTTTTTGAGGTTGTAAGAGATTATTGGGGCACATTATGCAAGAAAACACGGCAATTTCAACTAAAAAGGGAAATCTTTTTATGCGTTTTGGCCGTTCATTTATATAACGGTTTTTGGGGGTCTGAAAATGCACACTTTTGAAAAACTTTTGGCTTCAACGTGAAAGTTTTTTTTTAAAATGCTAGTTATCGTCTCCGTGTAAACTACAAAAATGCAAATTTGTGAAAACGATGATGTCATGCGCACACGAAATACGTTTTTCTATGCCATTCGCTACTTTTCCTTTTGTTTTTCCAAATACACGCTAGGCGTCTCCTCTCTTTTGCAGCGCCTCACACGAGTGCCACGTTTTTAGGACGTGTTTCAATAAAGAATTTCAACTTTTACACGCAGCGCCGCTCATCATTGTCAGTTCCAAAACAGTGGACCAATCAGAAGAACTTGGAGGCGGGACAAGCTTCTGTTTACAATAGCAAGTTGGCATGACAACTGTTTTATTTGACAGCAACATGGCTGAGAAGGCCATAGCCAGTGCGATTATTTTCCTTTTTTTTCCATGTCAAGAATAGAATCTATCGATTCTTCCGTTTGCCTATTTCTATTATTTCCGTTACTGCATCAAGTCTCAAAAGCACGTCTCGAAACCCTTGCGTTCTGCGCTGTACTTTTTAAAAAACCATCCCTGAGCGCTGCCTCTTGCGTTTTTAGACGCAAAACGAGCTTTTACGAGTTAAGTCTATAGACATTACAAAGTGACATTGCCACCTACTGGCCTGGCATGCATAATACAGCATTTTTTGGTATTGTGGATTGTTTTGACAAAAATGTCGTCTGTAAGCGAAAAACGCAAACGCAAAGTTTTTTTAATACATCGTTGTCGTGTAAACATAGCCTCAGTCTTTTATTAAAACTATGTGTTACTTGCTGTTTCTTTGTGAAATTTACTATCAATTTCTGAGTGAAAATTGATTCTTCACCAAATTTTTTTCAGCATATAAAAATGAAAGAAAAACCATTATAGATTTAACATAAAAAGAGTCAGTCACATTTTTGATTTACACATTCATTAGCTGGAACGGGCCTAAACCAATAGGCCTGGAAAAATTTGGTTTTGCATGATTTGAGCTAAAAAAAACAATCTGTAGCAGCTGTACTTGCATAACTGGAAATAACTGCCCGGGGGCTTCACAAAGATGGCACACACTTAACTTAAAAGTGATTTATAAGGGCTAGAAGTCCCTGAGGCTTCTTCAGGACAACCCCATTTTAAGCAAACATCGATAAAACGAAATCTCACATAAAACTGCTTTTTGCAAACAATATAAGCTATTCTGCTTAATTACTGAAAAAAGAAAGTCGTGGACATGGAATGAGATGTAAGGATTTGGGAAAGGGACAATCCTCATGGTTATAAATGTAAAAAACTCTGTAAAAACAGTGTAAAAAAAGAATAGTTGGTTTAACTTAAAAAAGTAAGGTTGCCTTAATTTTGAGTTCATTGAAATTAAAAAATTTGAGTTAACACAATGAAGGCGATTGTTTTAATTCAACAGAAACTAAATATTATGTTAACCGAACCACATTAATTATCCAAGTTGATTTGACAAAAGAAAAAAATGTTATAACAAATCATGAAAATATTTTTTTTTACAGTACAGAAAACGAGCCGATTTACCGTATAACACACACACACACACACACACACAGGTTTTTTCATATATTTTACCCTTTAATAGTTTACAAAAAGACATAAGAGGTGACGTAAACATAAATATGGACGTAAACCATTGCAATAAACGATTGTATACAGCAGCAAAACCCTCAAATTAAACAGCGTTTGTAGTAACTGAGTTTTTAAAAACAATAAAACCACGAGTTGCTGAAGAAAGTAAAACCCGGCGGAGCAGATTTGCTTTTTGAAATATTGTTTCATCTAACTCTGATAACATAGGAGGTCCTCTGTTGGAGGTCCATCTGTAACGTATAAATCCGCAATGATGCTTGAAATTGATTTCAAGCAGGGTTCCTTCCTCTTAAACTGTATTGTATTTCAACCATTTAAGGCACCCCGTTATTCGTGAGCCTGCTTCAGTAAAATTCATATTCGATAAATTGTGGTTTAACACACACAAATACACAGAACAAAGACCTAAAGGACACACTACAGGTTGGCAAACAGTTTGGCACAACTTTTAAAGGCAGAACATTTTTTTTTTTTTTTTTCCCAAAGATCACAGGTAAATAATGACTGCATTCCGACTAATTCACATACTAAAACTCCTATCTAAGGGCTGACTTGCACATGTGCAGAATTTTTATTTTTATACAGCACTTTATACAGTACATCTAGGCACACACCTACATCAGAAGATTGCATTCATATTTGTAGCAAATGTCGGAACATAATCGAACTTGTCAAACTTGCCATCTGAGAGTATGTCGTACGCGGTCGTTCGAGCTGTATTGTTTCTTGCAAATTTAAACAATGACAGTAAATATATTTTATATTCCTTTCATTGAAACACAGAACGAGCATTATGATCATGTAAAAATCCATTCGAAAAGCAAATATATAAGATTTCACCCACTATAAACAGAAGCGACACTTTGTTTTCCAGTGTAAAACATTGAATGAGACCTCGCTGTTCATTTTGTAGCCGTTCAGAAGACCTCCTTATGCAGAATTACAAGCATTTTAAAAAAGTATTAAACAGTGAATGAATCATTACACCTACTGACCTTCATAAATGTCAAAGAATCTTAATATTCTACACCGAAACTCACTTCAATGGATTGATCTAATGTAACATTCAAATGTTAGCAGTCATAAACAAAATGTTTTTTGTTTTTTTTTTCAATAATGGTAATTATTATTATTATTTCTTATTTGAAACCAACCTAACAAAGAACAAATCACAAGTATAATAAAATCACATACGTATAATAATTAGATAAATGTAATTATTGAACCTGAATTCCTTCTGATTCAAGTACAGTCAAACTGTCTTCCTCACGACAATAAAGCTTTAGACTCTCCGCATGTCTTCTTATCGTCCAAAGTGCAACACTATGGAAATCCTACTTTGGTAAATCACATGAAATATCAAAATTATGGCATACCCAGTCATAATTAGTAGATAAAAAGTCATAACATACAAATCATGAATTTATGATTTTCTATATCAGTTATGACAAAAAAAAAGGTCATAAATTTTACTTTTCATCTCATAAATATAACTGGGTAGGTCATAATTTTGTGACTTATGTCAATTTTGACGTCATAATTAGGGCGTTTATGACTGACGTCAGTTTCAATTATCTCAAAATTGTGACTATATTTATTACTTTTCAAACTTGTGACTATTTGTCATGTTTTTTTTAATTTTTATCTTATAATTTTGGCTTGGACAAAAGTTTGGCATAAAGCTGAAATTGTCATAATTATATGATACAAAGTCAAAATTATGGGATAAAAAGTCATAATTATAATGATGATAATATAATCAATATAATCAAAATGATGATATAAAATAGGCAAAAGCTTGACAATTTTATATCATAATTTTTTTTTTGTTACATTTATGACTTTTTGTCCCATAATTTTGACTTTTTAATCATATAATTATGACTTTACTTCAATTTTGACTCGTCATAATCATGATTTTGTATGTAATAATTTCGACCTTTTGTCATAATTAGGACAACCTCGAATTTGACTTTTTATCTTATAATTATGACGTCATAATTTCGGCTATCAAAACAAAATGATGATATAAAATAGGCAAAAGCATGAGAATTCTATACCATAATTTTGTTTTTGTTACATGACTTTTTATCCCATAATTTTGACTTTTGTCATAATTATGACTTTTATCTCATAATTTAGAGTTTTTGATCATATAATTATGACTTTACTTCAATTTTGACTCGTCATAATCATGATTTTGTATGTAATAATTTCGACCTTTTGTCATAATTAGGACAACCTCGAATTCAACTTTTTTTATCTTATAATTATGACGTCATAATTTCGGCTTTTATGTCAAGCTTTTGACTGCTTTAAACCATAACTTTGTTTTCGTTACAATTATGAATTTTTGAATTGCCTCCTCAATTTCTATAATTATGACTTATGAGTCATAATTTCAGCTTTGATGTCAAACGTTAAACTCATATATCATAATTTTGTTTTTGTTATAATTACGACTGACTCAGTTTAGACTTATTGACTTTTTAATCTCATATATGTCTTAGTATCTCATAATTATGACTTTTTATCTCATATTTTTGACTTTTTATCTCATAATTAAGATTTACCAAAGCCTTTTTTCCTTTTGTGGCAGAAATGGGCTTCCATACAATACTGTTCCTCCTCAGCCACTCCATAAAGTTTTTATGACCTGTGCTAATCTTTGACATTTGACCTTCGGGGGGGGTCAAAGTAAATTCCACCAATTTGTTCACAAGCATTGCTACCGTGTTCCTCTCTCAACAGTCCCTGAGCACTTGTTTCATTTATTTCACACAAATATACACAACAACTGAACTCAATAAAGCTTTAGAAGTAACTTTTACAGAGAGACGTGTGCACTCAATGATGGCTGGCTAAGCTGGTTTATGGATATCCGGAATCTATCCGCATCCCATTAAAGTCCCTTTATGCTCTCCGGGAATGCAGAGAGACACAAACGCGACACTCGAACCTAAGAGGCGATACTGAAGTGCTAAAACAACGGCCACAACTTAACACGGAAGCAGATATCCCAGACAAACGGCGAGTTCTACGAGACGTCCCTGATATACGGTGGTGTGATGCAGAAGCAGCAGTTTGATGATCAGGAGCGACGGAGCAGGCATTAATGTCACATGCAGAGCGAATACGAGCCCTCTCCACCTATCCAGCAGAGCCGCTCCATGCATTAAAACACAAAAATCATCACTAGTTATACAAAAAAAGCTTCCTGTTTGGGGAACATCTGGAAAAAAAGCTACAGCTCAGATCGATTCGAGTGACGTCATGAAGATGCACAGTGCGTTCGTTTCGGAGAGTAGTAATCACAAATTCATAAAGGTTTTTTAAGAAAGCACAAACAAGCCATTCTCATGGGTAACAATGGGTTTATACAGATAGACATAGAGCTATATTTATATATTTATATATATATTTATATACTTCCTAATAAATACAACTTGCTCTGTGCAAGATGTGATGAAGAGTTTGTTTCACATAGTGAAACCCAGTTGGGGAAGAGCATGCATTTGTGCGAATGCCGGGGAGGTTTTGATGTCGTTGGCTCTTTCCTGGGACTTAGAATGAAGGGGTGGATTGCCTTTTCCCAGAATGCTTCAGCGATGACACTGGACAAAATACAAATTCGAGGTTAGGGGGTCATGATGGCGCCACACTGCATTTGCACATTAAACTTTGGCTTTCAGGGCAGGACTAGTCAATGTTCTCAATTATACTTACATGAAATATTCTATATTCTTTTACTCTGACTCAGCTAGAAGAAAGAAAAGAGGCCTTCATCAAACCGGGAAACTACTGACAACTAATGACTGCATTCTGTAGGCTAGAAACTCTGGTCGATTAATCCCTTCAGATACTTAAGGATGCACTGATATTACAATTCTGATTTTTTTTGCACTTTATTGCTGATAATTAAAGGCTCAAACTATTTTTCTTACGATTTTTGCACTAAAAATTAAGTCATTTTAACCGCTGCAAGTGATTTTGGGCAAGATTTAAAACAAAAGTTCTCTTACGCTCACCATTATTTGATCAAAAATACAGTAAAAACAATAATGGCAAATATCATTACTCCAGTCTTCAGTGTCACATGATCATTCAGAAATCATTCTAATATGCTGATTTGCTGCTCAGGAAACTTTTATCAATGTCACACAGTTGAAAACGGCTGAGATCATTACATCTTTGAATAGAAAGTTTAAAAGAACAGCATTTATTTGAAATAGGAATCTTTTGTAACATTATAAATGTTTATACGGTCACTTTTGATTCATTTAATAAAGTGTCCTTGCTAAATAAAAGCAGTAATTTCTTTAAATAACTGAAAAATCTTACTGACCCCAGACTTTTGATGGGTATGCAAAATTGAATGTGAGGGAAAAAAAGAGAAAAAAAATTAAATCTCAATTCAATATCGCCCATATGTCACCCATATATCGTGCATCCCTACGAATAATACTATAGCTTGGTAGCTTATGATTATGAAAGACAAATGGACTTTTACTGTTTTAATAATTATATTATCAGTTGTTATTCTAAGACAACATAAGTAAAGGAATAAGGGTAAAATGTCAAAAAAAAAGGCCTTTGGGACTCACCCTTCTCTCTTCCATTTCGCATGTTCTCCTCTTCATCCTCCAGACCATCATCCACTGTGAGATTTACAAACACTACAGTTAGCACTGAAGTCATGAAGCAGCTACTTAAGAGGACAGAAGCTCGTTTATACGAGTACCTGAGTGAAGTTCTTTCACTAGTGATGACATAGTGTTTGTGATCGAGTCTGCAGCCACCAAAAGATCATTTCGGAGATTTCTTGGTACACCTGGATAAAAGAAGATTGTTTTCATATCACAGCGTCCAGAGCGTAAAGGGTTAATTCACCCAAAAATGAAAATCCTGTCATTAATTACTCGCATTAATGTCGTTACAAACTCGTAAGACTTTCGTTCATCTTCTGAACACAAACGAAGATATTTTTGATAAATTCTGAGAGATTTCTGTCCCTTCATAGACAGCTACACAACTGACACTTTTGAAGCTTCAAAAAGTTCATAAAGAGATGGTAAAAATAATCCACATGAATTGAGCGGTCCAAATTTTCTGAAGAGACTCAATCGCTTTATATGAAGAACAGATTGAATTTAGGCTTTTATTCACATATAAATATTGATCTGCAAACATAAACAGAAGCTCAACCAAACCTGAATGACGCACAAGAAACAAACCTCTTGTGGAAGCTCAAACGTGCTGCGTAACACGAGAAAAGCGATTGCGTCTTTTCAGAAAATTTGGACTGAACCGCTCAATTCATATGGATTAGTTTTACCATCTCTTTATGATTTTTTTTTATTTTCATTTTTCATCATTTAGCAGACGCTTTTATCCAAAGCGACTTACAAGGGGAGCAATTAGGGGTTAGGTGCCTTGCTCAAGGGCACTTTAGTCATGGTATCGAAGGTGGAGAGAGTGCTGTTCATTCACAATCCCAACTTTCAATTCCTGCCGGTGTGGGAATCGAACCAACAACCTTCAGATTACAAGCACGACTCCCTCACCACTAGGCCACGACTTTATGAACTTTTGAAGCGTCAAAGTGTCAGTTGGAGGGACAGAAAGCTCTCAGAATTCACCAAAAAGATCTTAATTTGTGCTTCGAAGATGAACGAAAGTCTTACAGGTTTGTAATGACATGAGTGTGCGTAATTAATGACAGACATTTTTGGCTGAACTAACCCTTTAAAAGGAATTTTTTAACCCAAAATTAATTTAGTGATTTAAATTTCAGTCTACTCCTCACTCAAGCTATCATTTGGCATTAGAAGACTTGAAATATATTCAATAACAGTTGTATAGTCTACTTTATGATACATTTTGTACTTTAATTTATTCTCCTAAACATCTCCTTTTGTGTGGATGATGTTGTATGTCAATGGAAAGCTTCAGACTCCTCACCCTGAGAGAAGGCATCTAGCACGTCATCTCCGACCCCTGCCAGGCAGTCCTGCGGTGTGTGCGTGGGGGTTGAGCCGGCCGAGGTGGAGCGGATTGGCATAGGCATGGTGCAACTGGCACTGTGGCTTGGTGATGAGTGGGGCGAACTCCCCGTCTGAGACTGGAGTGAGGGAGGAGAATGCAAAAATTACACTAGACGTGTAACAACCTGAACCTCCACTGGTCCCTCGCTCCCCTAAACACACTCATAAAAAGCTACTACTAAGGAAATGCCTATAGATATCTGAACTATCTCTTTAGGTTGTCTGCATGTAGTGCATTCTCCATGCATCTTTGGCTTGGGAGCTCACTGAGCAGCATGCAAGAGCTATTAGAGGAGCAAAAGGCTGGTAGAAAAGGGCCGCACTGTCCCACAGATTGATGCTGAGCCCAAGGCCTGTGGCCCACAGCCAGGCAGCAGATGGCTGGCCAGACTGCAGTCACATTAGACGTGAGGTGCTTAGCCTTGATGAAAGGAGAGCAGGTCTCTGATATTTGGCAGGGAGACATGCGGCTCGTGGTCCCTCCCTGGGTCACAGGAACAAAGCAGCGGCACTTGACTGGAAATGGGAGCTTCATGTCCTCGTTATGAGGAGCAGACGTGATAGAGATCACCCAGAGAGACGGTCTCATGCTTCATTCTCATTAAGCAACTTTCACTTATCAATCATTTTGTAGCAGTAAAGTATTGAGAAGAAATAACAGTCATCATTTGCTCATCCTTATGTCATTCCAAACCAATATGACTTTTGTGGAACACAATGGACTGACAAGCCAAAAAGACTATGAAAGCACCGCTATTTAAATTCTAGCTGATAATTATTTAATTATGGCCAAAGACTGCTGATATTAAAATTTTGCTAACTCTTCAGTATAGACAACACATATTCACTATTAACTACGACTTTTGCCTCATTTAACTCCTAATTTACTGTTAGTAAGGTAGTTTTTGTAGTGTTTTAATTTAGGTATGGGGTAGGATTAAGGGATGTAGAATATGGTCATGCAGAATAAGACATTAATATGTGCTATAAATTAGGGCAGCACGATTTATCGAGATTAAGGCTGCGATTATTTAATGCGCAGCTTGTCAGAGCTGTACGGCTCTGTGATCAGTAGTAAATGCGTTTCCATCTGAAAGCCAGAGGGCGCTCTTGCGCAGAAACTCAATATACGCCCTGAAGCAGAAGAAGATAACACACGAGTCATATCAGTGTAGCTGAATAAACTGAAGATTGAAACACTTTGATTGATTTAAACATGACCAATAAACACTCGACTGCCTCATTCTGTGTAAGAAATCACACAGAAGGACGCTCAACTTTCATTATGAAGTGAGTTTGGAGTAAAAACATGTTATTAAATGTTGTCTTTTGTTGGACAAGATTAAAGTTAATGCTTATCACATCTGGAAAGATGTTTGACACGTGTTGCCTTTTGAAATGTTCATTATAAGCGACTCAAACTCGCAGTGCTTTCAGATGGATTAGCATTTGGAGCCGTACTTCACTGACAAGCTGCGCATAAAAAAAATAATCGCAGTCTTTGCGATTTCATAAATCACACTAAGAAATGCGTTTAAGCGATAATCGTGTTAAAATCCAATGTTATTTGTCATATCGTGCGATAAATCGTGCATTAGTACTGTAAGTACTGATAAACAACCAATATACTAGTGAAATGCATATAATAATAGTTAAAAGTGAGAACTATAAAGTGTTACCAAACTTCTATACTATTTTGTCTAAATAAATGTAAAATAAAATACACAACTAAAATCCATTAATATAGGCATCACAGCATTAAAATCTATGTGCATATTTACTTTGAGATTTTTATTTAAGTTTATGTTACAAAATTACAAATTTACATACTCAATTCTTTGTAATGATTTTTTCAGTAAATATTTTGTAAGTGTTATAAAATAACAATGTAATATAATTATTTTAAAAAACGTAAGTGAATTTAGGGTTCATAACATTATAATGTGCAGTATTGCAAAAGTAATACAATGCATGCATTATAACGTACAGTTTTAAAATGCATATTCATTTTGAGATTTCCTAAAGATTGCATTTAACAGTGTTCATTTTTTTAAAAGATGAACTGTAAGTGAATGTTAGATGATGTCAAAGTCAGCATTTCATAGTATTTTTGTCATATTTTCATTCTTTCTGGAGCTTGACAAAAAAAAAAATCCCATTCACTGTCATTGTATAGAAAAGAGCAGCCTGAACATTCTTCCTAATATCTTCTTTTGTGTTCCATGGAAGAAAGAAAATTAGGGTGAGTAAATGATAACAAAACATTTTCTTTTTGTCAGCGATCCTCTCTGTTTTCAGCAATGTGCACCCTATTAATCTTCTACGAGTCAACTTAATGAAAATGTCTGTGTTTTGCCATACACAACACATATGTTAGATCAAACTTTTGCAGCTGTGACCCAGTGTTTTTCTCCAGAATTTTTGAGCTGTATTAAAGGAACACTTACTGCCTGCTTCTGCTCTTCATCCTGTCAGCCAGAAGATGAGAGATGACAGTGAGTGAAAGCAGACACGCCAGAGAAGGAGGTGGTAGAGAAAGACGTGGAGAGAAAAAAGTGAGTATAGAATGAGAAAATAAATGATGTTGTTTCCATGCATGCCATGGGAAATGAAGAACCTAATTTTTGTCCAACAAGTTTCGTACCTTCAGCAGCCTCATGAGACCTTCCAGCTGGACCATCAGTTCTCTCCTGCTCTCCTGCAGGGCCGACATGCGCCTCTCTAACTCGTCTTTCCTGTGCCTGAACAAAATGACAAACAAAATGAATAAATGAGTCACCGTGTGAATCATAAAAATCAATGACTGCCAAATATATAACTTAAAGGGCGCATATGATGGAAAACAGGATTTTCTTTGCTCTTTTGAAATGAAAAGTTCCTTTTACTATGTTCAAAAAACAAATCTCCCTCCACAACCTACTCATACTCAGGGTTGGGGAGTAACGAAATACAAGTAACTTAGTTGCGTATTTAAAATACAAAATTTGAGTAACTGTATTTCATTACAGTTTCATTTTAAATGGGTGGTAATCAGATTACAGTTACATCTGAAAAGAGTTTTAGATTACCAAAGTGATTACTTTGAATTTTAATGTCATTTAAACAGCAATTGGTGATTCTCTGACTCTGACAGTCTGAAAAAGCAGAGTTAAGTTTCATGTTTTCAACTGTTTTCATGTTTTGTGAAAGTTGTTTGTGTCATTTTATAATTGTAAAAAAGGTCACTGCAACTTTTTCTCACAATTAGTTTTTTCCCCTCACAATTGTGAGTTTGCATTTCACAATTCTGACTTCTTTTTCTCAGAATTGCGAGATTTAAACTCACAATTGTAAGTTATAAAGTCAGAATTGGGAGATATAAACTTGCAATACTGACTTTTTTTCTTCAATTGTGAATTTAGTATGCGATTTTATACCTAAATTCTGACTTTTCTCAATATTGCTATCTCAATTCTGAGGGAAAAAGTCAGAATTGTGAGATAAAAACTTGCAATGACCTTTTTTGTGTTTGTTCCACACTTATTAGTATTCCAAAGTATTCTAAAGTATTTAGATTAAGTTACTAAACTTGAGTAATGTAACGAAATACATTACAAATTACTTTTTAAAGCATGTATTTTGTATCTGTAGTGAAATACATTTTAAAAGTAACTACCCAGCCCTACTCATATGAAAACTAAGTGGGAAAAGTGGCTCATGGTAAAATAGTATTGACTCCAAAACCATGAGAACAGGGGATAATTGCATATACTGTTCTTAAAGGTGCAGTAAAGCTCAAAAAACAGTGGAAAATGTAGTACTAAATTACAAAACCTTTATTAAAGCGATAATCATTACTTACTCACTCTCAAGTTGTTCCAAACCTGTATGAGTCGGGTTTTTTTCTGTCGAACACAAAAGAAGTTATTTCAAAGAATGTTGGTAACCGGACAGTTGACGGCAGCCATTGACTTCCATAATATTTTTCCCCCTACAATGGCTACCGTACACCGTTTAATTACCTACATTCTTTAAAATGTCTTCTTGTTAAACAGAAGAAATGTTTGAAACAACTTGAGTAAGTAAGTAAGTGATGACAGAATTGTCATTTTTGGGTGAACTATCCCTTTAACATTAACAGTAGTGTATAATATGACCCTTTTATAGTCTTTTAAATCTCCTCAGAAATGCACATAATGTGGCTAAATCTCCATAAAACTAAAACAAAGAGGGCAAAATCAGCACAAAATGGAAACGTGCTCATTCACTCAATCTCATGAGACTAACATTAGTGAGAAAATGAATTTGGCTCCTTCATGCCCTCTGGTGCCCATTAAAGGTACTCCGTTTGAATGACTTTAGAAAGGACTACAAGGACCAAAATCCCATCTAGTCATTTTCAATAAGTTATGTTTCTGAAATGCTCTGGTTAACTCCGATTAATACTACACTGCTTAACCAAAAAAAGTCGCTGTTTGGATCTAAATAGGCACATGCTTAAGAGTCTACGACTGGATCATTATTACAGTGATTATTATGTTTCTAGCATGTTTTAAGTTTGGAAACACCTCTTTTATCATAATGGATGGAGTGTGTAGCTTTTCAATTCTTAAACAACCTTGTAAGGAAGACACATCACATCATGGCCATATTCCAGGATGACAATGTCAAGATTCATGAGGCTCAAATTGTGAAAGAATGGTTGTGAGGGAGCATGAAGAATCATTTTCACACATGAATTGACCCTTCGCAAAGATCCGCCCCCTTTAGTTACTGATACTGATCGGACAAGCCATGCGCTCTCACAATTTTTCAAGTTCAAGTTCACCAACATTAATCTGACAAAATCAACGTTTGTCGGACAAAATCCCGGACTCGAGGTTACGATTGGTCAGATCGCCTGTCACTCAAACTGCCTACGAAGTGTCAAGTGGCACCTCTGAGTTCAGACCTTAAGTTCATTGAAAGTCTTTGGGATGTGCTGGAGGAGACTTTACAGAGTGCTCGATTCTTGTATTGTCAAATCAATACGTAGACCAAAAATTGATACACCTCTTGATGGAAAAAACATGACAACATTATGTCATCCTGGAATATGGCCATGATGTGTCTTCCTAAATTTTTGTTTAGGAATTGAAAAGCTATGCACTACATCAATGAGGTTTAGAAGAAGTGTTTCCGAACATGCTAGAACCATAAAATCACTGTGATAATGATCCCGTCATAGGGCCAGATTTACTAACATCTTGCACCAGCGCAAACCCTCTTTTGGCGTTAAAAAACTACTGTCGAGTCACGCATGGTCACTATGTAAATGTTTTGACCGTGTCTGTTCTTCTTTAATTTGCGCATCAGCAGTAGATCACGCTCAAAACTTGCCACTCTCATTGGCGCATTTGTGGAATTGACCACATTGATTTGTCTGACAAAGCAGTCAGGGGAGTTAGTAGATCAACGTTGGTGAACTTGAACATGAAAAATTGTGTGTACTCACGTCTTTCCACGCTTGAAACAACATTCCTTCTGATGTTCATTCATGTTTATTTGATGCTATAAATGAACTAGTATGAAGAGATGATCGGTTCACGAGGAGCTACAGCGATCTGTCACCACACATTAAAGACACACTAGATGCTATTTATTGATTAAACTTCTTTAAAAAATTCTGATATATTAAATATGAAACTGTTTCATACGTTGTCAGTGTCCTCTTTGCTCCAGGATGTATTTTTCACTGCGTGAGAACATGATGTGTGGCATGAGAGCGCATGGCTTGTCGGACAAATAAACCGTAACTAAAGGGGGCGGGTCTTTGTGAAGGGTCAATTGCACTCTCACGCTAATTTTCCCCGTTTAGTAAATCTGGCCCATAGACTCTTAAGCGTATTTAAATCCAAACAGCGTTTGTTTGTTTGTGTTTGGCCGGGCAGTATATATCCATTGTGTTATTTTTTTGTAGATCTGTGTGTAACTGTGTTTGTATACCGTAGCAGTCGTAGCTCAGCCAGTAGAGTGGGGTTCTGCTGGGCTTTCTCAGGGGTGGGTTGAGAAGCCTGTTCATGCTCTAGACGTAGACGCTGGATTTCTTGCAGGATCTCCCTACATACACATCGCACAAAAAACTGAATTTACCGGCACCTACTGAAAGCATTCAATTCATGATCATTATTCTTTTATGGGAGAGTAAATATGAAAACATAATGAATTTAATAGAGAGTGTTACAAACAAGTACAGTGTAAATGCTCTGACTTATTTTGGGAATTTAGAGATCTGTAAAGAACGATAGAAAAGCAGGCAACATTGAACCGTTCAAAAACCCACCTGTTTTTATTCTCTAATTCTGCGATGAGCTGCCTCTGCTGCTTATTAGCATCAAAATTGAAACTCAGATCAGTTGGAGGGCATTGCTAAAAGACAAAATAATTACAGAAGGGCATTACTTACTATGCCGTTAAATGAAGCCATCAAGTTATGGATTCATAAAAGCCAGATGTAACACTAAAACGAATAGGCCTATTATAAAACATGCTGTTGATATTCAATAAATTCCACACAATAAAACAATTGTGTCCTCTGAAAACTTCATGAACAAGACCCTACTTTTTCACCCATGTAATTATGCAGAGGTGTTTGTGAATTGAATCTCACAGTGGAGTTGCTGGCCTCCGCTGCCAGACGAGCAGCGTATCGAGCGATGAGACGATGTTCTTCATCCAGTCTGCTGGGACTCTCAAGGGTGCTACTACACAGACAGATGGAGAGAATAAGAAGAAATACATACAGCAGGAAGAAGAGAGGAAAAAAGAGTGATGAAGCATGAGACCGATGAGGGAAGATGTGAATTCCAGAAATCAACAGAAGTAATGTAATATCTGAGATGACCATAAAGAAAAAGTTTTAAGAAGCTAACCTGAAACCGTGGTAATATAATATAATATAATATAATATAATATAATATAATATAATATAAATGTAGATTATGACATGTAGATGATGAGTAGCTTGTAACTTTGGCAGCCATAATTTTAGAGTAGCAAAGTAATTACAATATAATATAAAACATTATATATTGTATGTGTATATGTGTGTATATATATATATATATATATAATGTATGTGTGTGTGTATATACTTATATATATATGATGTGTATATATACATATTTAGTAACTTAATCTAAATACTTAAGAATACTTTGGAATACTAATAAGTGTGGAACAAACACAAAAAAGGTAATTGCAAGTTTTTATCTCACAATTCTGACTTTTTCCCTCAGAATTGCATGATATAAAGTTGCAATTGTGAGTTATAAAGTCAGAATTATGAGATATAAACTCGCAATATTGAGAAAACTCAAAATATATATATATATATATATATACACACACACACATACATACAAGTACACATATATACATATACATGCATACACATGTATACAATCTACAGGTCATGATACACATACTTTATATAATTCGTATAAAAGAATATTACATTTTATTAATATTACATAATAATTTAATATTATTTTAATATAATATATCTTTTTTAAAAAATAATTTGAGTGTTTCAGCAATTTTATAAACATTTGCTATACACAAAGTCAAGATATAATATCATATTATATAATATATAATTATAATATAGATACTAAATACTTAAACATTATTTTTAGTCAATTTTTGAGCACATTTTGTAAGTTTGTCTGAAAGTATGTAGAGCACAGACGTGCAGCGGACGCATAGGCTCTTGTAGTGTGTCTGGGTCTTATGTTATAGGGTTTGGCATATGGCTGGAGCAGATGATGGAGCATATGTTTTCCCTCCTCATTAAGTGCTCTACAATTAGGAGTGAATCACGTGTTTATGTGTGTAAATATGCGTATGCTCTGGCAGTTAGATCCCCCCCCCCACACACACACACACACATCTTTAAATATATTCACACACCACATTCATCAATCAAACGTAACACAAATATTATACAAGTCTGATAATACAACAAGATAATAAATGACGTGCATGGAGCTTTCCTGCTGTGTCAGTCCCTGTGGCCCCACCGCTGTGACCCGCCTGAACTCTCACGGTCTCAGGGGAGTGATTCATTAAGAGGGTTGTTTCGATGCCAGATGTCTCGCAGACTAACATGGTGTTTATAATAATCAGTGTCATGCTGAGAATGATCCACTGGAATCCACTTATTGATATGGCACCCTGACAGCGACTGTTAGGCCCTTATATTGACATGTAAAGGTGCGCTGGGTAATTTGTCCTCATTAAAAAGCTTTACGCAAAGAAATGAAGATCACATTTGACAAATATGTTTACAATGATGTCATTAGGGATAAATACCAGTGTATATCATTTGATTAGGGAAAGAAAAAAACCTTACTGAGCGGAAAATGTTGTTGGTGAATAACTGACCTAGGAGAAACAAAGAAGTCTTCCTCAAATCCTTTACATGAAAATATGTAATGATACTTAATGATAATAACAATTAATTATAAAAAGTTTATTAATGTTATTAATTATTAAAAATATACTAAGAATATTCAGTAATTAAAATTAAAGATATTGATTAAAACAACAACAATAATGATACAAATAATAATAATAATTATTATTATAACATTACATGTAACATAACAATATGCAATTATTAATTTTAAAAATGACTAATGTAAATAATAATGATAAATTATTATTATTATTAGTAGTAGTAGTAGTAGTAGTAGTAGTATTGTTATCAATTATATTTTTTGCAGAACTGCTTATTAGATGAAATGAACTAATTAAATAATTGATGATCTTTACAACGGAACTCTATTCACTGAACTAACTTTCATTGTTTTCCTGTTATCACTGTAAAGCTGCTTTGAAACAATCTGTATTGTATAAAGTGCTATATTAATAAAGGTGACTTATTTTTGATTTGAATTAATATTATTTTTATTATTATTATTATTATTATTATTTGCTTTCTGGTGCTCAACAAAGCATATAACTGCATCTAAACTCATTTAAAAAAGAATGTTACAAATGTTTTATATTTCAAATAAATGCTGTTCTTTGTAACTTTATATTCATCGATGAATGCTAAAAAGAAATGAATCATGGTTTCCACAAAATAAGCAGCACAACTATTTTCTATATTGAAAATAATTAAAAAATATTTCTTGAACACCAAAAAAAGTGTATATAAACACTATAATAAAGAACACAACCTAAATTTTACAGACAGAACTTAATAATATGCTATGGAAGCTATTTTCTATGAAAAAAAAGGTCACTGCGACTTTTTATTTCACATTTCTGACTTCTTTTCTCAGAATTGCGAGTTATACAATTACGAGAATTAATTGACTTAATTGAAATAATGACTTTTTTCAAAGAACTGCGAGTTTATATCACAATTCTAACTTTACAACACGTAATTGTGACTTTATATCTCGCAATTTTGACATTATAACTCGCAATTGCGAGTTTAAATCTCACAATTCTGAACCATTTTATCATTGCATAATGTCAAAATTGCGATATAATAAAAAGTCGTAATAACCTTTTTAATTTTTTACTCATTGGCAGAAACAAGCTTCCATAATAGTCCCGTGTGTGATGAGAACAATGACAACAAGTGGGGAAAAAAATAAAATTTCCGAACAAGTAGTCGCTGATTTATTCAATTAAAGATTGGTGGCACATAGCTTCCATGCTTTTTCTATACAGTCTCCCTCCCAAAAAAGGGAAAATACTGTCAAAAACAATTCAAATCACCCCAACTTTACTGCCATAACATATTTCTGTAGTGACAGTGTGAACATCAGGCATTCACATTAAATATTAACCAACAATCTTCTTCTTATATTTATTAGTAAGTCAAAAGAATAGTATACATGGAAAAGTCTAGAAGGGTCAAAGAGAGGGTAGACGGCTATGAAAACCGAACCACCATAACATTTTACATTCTAAATCACCTGAAGGAAAAAATGAAAACTAAAAAAGTGCACCCTGATCACTTCAAATGCAAAAGTCGATAAAGGACATGGAGAGCATATCAGCACTCTCTGTACAGCTAGACTGAGAGGTGGAGTTCATGATTTCATATCCAGTGGCAGGTGGTCAATACTCACTTAACTTCAAATTAAAAACTCATTCGGAGCAAATGGAAAATGATATTTCTGTTCTGGCAGAAAGACTGGCCATGACCCAGCGGACGATAAATTCTACGCAAGGCCACTTGTCCTTGAAAGCCCGGTAAATGAACGTGTGCTGGAGAGGGTGCACCGTCAGCAGAGAGACTCGCGCTTATCGTCCTGCCTACAGCTTTGATGTCCCTACAAGGCCACGCAATTACACCCAAACTGAGCTAGAGAGAGAAGGAAAAACTTCTTATGGAAGTTCAAGGCCCAAAAAGTTTCACACTAGGGTTGTGACAGTGAGGAAATTTTTCCACTGGTTAATCGACGTGTGATACCGGTATCACTGGGATGGGGGAAGGGGGTGTTCCTTCTTTTGCACCTCGGTTTCAAATCACTCATTCGAAGCCCCACGAGCATTTATAACGGTGAATTTCAGAGCGAGCATTTTCAATTAATTCCTTTGTTGAGTTGAGACACGCACCATTGTGAAAGCCCGTGCGATTGTGCACATTTTACTCGAATTAGCACCAATTTGGGGGCAGCAATTGCTTGAATGGAGAACTCATTATCATTCTTAATGAGAAACACAACAATCCTTTGCAAGGTCACTATTAGCAGTGGGTTTAAATCCAAAATACTGCACAAATCCAAAAATCTTCCGCCATCGTCTTGTCAGTCAGCTCCTCACTCTCATAATGAATGAACTCATATTCCTGTTGTCTGCTGCGACTCTTGTTCGGATCATGCAGCATTGAGCAGATGTGTTCAATTTTTAATTGTAGCATCTGTTTTCTAACCGTGTGCATTTTACTTTCGCTTTCGAATTAGCACCAATTTGGGGGCAGCAATTGCTTGAATGGAGGACTCATTATCATTCTTAATGAGAAACACAACAATCCTTTGCAGGGTCACTATTAGCAGTGGGTTTAAATCCAAAATACTGCACAAATCCAAAAATCTTCCGCCATCGTCTTGTCAGTCAGCTCCTCACTCTCATAATGAATGAACTCATATTCCTGCTGTATGCTGCGACTCTCGTTCGGATCATGCTGCATTGAGCAGATGTGTTTAATTTTTAATTGTAGCATCTGTTTTCTAATCGTGCGCATTTTACTTTCGCTTTCGAATTAGCACCAATTTGGGGGCAGCAATTGCTTGAATGGAGAACTCATTATCATTCTTAATGAGAAACACAACAATCCTTTGCAGGGTCACTATTAGCAGTGGGTTTAAATCCAAAATACTGCACAAATCCTAAAATCTTCCGCCATCGTCTTGTCAGTCAGCTCCTCACTCTCATAATGAATGAACTCATATTCCTGCTGTCTGCTGCGACTCTCGTTCGGATCATGCTGCATTATGCAGACTCACTCACCCAGTTTAAATCTAGATTAAAGACACATCTCTTTAGCCAAGCATTCACATAAATGCATCTCATATCAGATCAATTGCTCATTATGACTATCTTTGCTTAAAGTTATGAACAGCAGCTACGCTAATTATTCTCCTTTTGCTTTTCTGTTTTACCTCGGGACACCCGCCTGAGGTGACTAGAGAGCACATCAGCTTCAGTCTGGATCCAGCCTCTTAAGAAGACCTCAGATGATCATCACCTGTGAAGAGATGGCGCCAGTTCCTGCGAGGACTTCAGAAGACGCAATCATCTGGATCAACATACACATTTCCCAATTCTATATCCTAATTGTTTATGTAATTTATTTTCCGGGAGCTCTTTGCTTCCAACTTCGGTTAAACTGCTAACTCTGATTGTAAATTAATTAACTAAATTATGTTATTTGCTAACTGCATTCTTTAAATTGTAATGTTGACATCCGTTCTCTGTAAAGCTGCTTTGAAATGATATGTATCGTGAAAAGCGCTATACAAATAAATTTGAATTGAATTTTTAATTGTAGCATCTGTTTTCTAATCGTGCGCATTTTACTTTCGCTTTCAAATTAGCACCAATTTGGGGGCAGCAATTGCTTGAATGGAGGACTCATTATCATTCTTAATGAGAAACACAACAATCCTTTGCAGGGTCACTATTAGCAGTGGGTTTAAATCCAAAATACTGCACAAATTCAAAAATCTTCCGCCATCGTCTTGTCAGTCAGCTCCTCACTCTCATAATGAATGAACTCATATTCCTGCTGTCTGCTGCGACTCTCGTTCAGATCATGCTGCATTGAGCAGATGTGTTCAATTTTTAATTGTAGCATCTGTTTTCTAACCAATTTTTACTACTATAAATAGTCAAAATCACAGTGGAGGTGGTGCAGCAGCGGGCAAGTGACATAACTGGTGGCTGAACACCGGTAACACCGTCAACACCAACTATCGCAGCAAGCCTACTTTACAGAGAATCTTGTTGTTGATGTTTCAAAAAGAGAGATCAAGGGCTGTTGTCACATTTTTGCATATTTTCAGCTTTCTTTAGTGTGTTATGTTGCTCTTCGAGCATGAAAACATTCTGCAAAGTTACAAAGCAAGTCCACTCCAAAGGGAGCATTTTCAATTTCAGTAAGCATGGTTTCTGAACTCCCTTAAACGCAGCGATTGTAGTCTTGAATTTTCTTCTGGGAATAAACACATCACAATATTGCTCATTTAAATAATTCCCACCCAAGGCATAAAAAAAAAAAGTTGTTGCCAAGTCACTGTTTTTTCCACCCCGGATCTAACATGGTGCAAGCTCGAAACAAGCTCAAAGTTCGAAGGCTGACCAATCACAACACACTAAATCAGTTGGCCAATCAGAGCGCTGTGCTTTTCAGAAGGAGGGGCTTCATAGAGACTGGAACTAAACAGAGCGTTCCTGACAGACTGGAAAGAGAGGAGCTGCAACTATGTAAATAAAATATGTGAACATTCAAGCATGAAAACTTATTTTAGCAGACCCGAAAACAAAATCAAAACGTTGTATTTGATATAAATATATGTGCAGATAATAACAGTACAATAAAACTTTATTACACTACTGAATTTAAAAATCATGTGTTGGCAAAATTAACCTGTTTACTCACAAAGAAAAAACATTAATGTTAATATTAGTATATTAAAGAATAATTTGCAGTCTTATAAAATAGTAATTATTTAGCTGTTAATTATAATATGCAATTTTTGAATTAAAAGTCTACGTCCACGTTATAATTCTTTGAAATCCTATCCTTTAATGAATCAATTTTCTAATGAGTCCAAACTAGTAACACTAGTCAGTGATTTAATAAAATACATATTTTTAACATACCTATTTTTAAACACATTTTTAACATTCATTCTTTAAAAAAAATGCCTGCAGTTATTTTTCTCAAGCAGAGAGTTACTGAGCATATGTTCCATTTAGCCAAAATCTTCTCTCGTTTCAGGCTTTTAGACTATGAGGATTGGCCATAAGGTTTATAAATGTGGCTGCCAGGCACTTGTGCGGCACCCAGATCACGTCCCAGGTTTGTACCAAGTGACATTACTGAAGTAGAACAGGATGATGATTTTGTAACAGAGTGCAGCAGTATATAAAACTGTCTGTTTTATAAATTGCATAAGCAAAGTCAATTTAGAAAGTCAGCATTACGGTGCCAAAAAAAATATATATATATATGTGTGTGTGTGTGTGTGTGTGTGTCTGTGTGTCTATGTGTGTATATATATATATATATATATATATATATATATATATTTATATATATATATATATATATAAAAACATACATACATACATACATACATATATATATATATATATATATATATATATATATATATGTGTGCATATATATGTATATGTGTGTGTATGTTTATATATACACACACACATACATTATATATATATATATAAAATAATAGACATACATATACACACACATGTATATTATATATATACATATATAAAACATGCACTACCAATTAAAAGTCAGGGGTCAGTGAGATTTTAAGATATTAAATAGATCAAAACTTTTACACTGTTAGAAAAAATTATATTTTAAATAAACGCTGTTTTTTAACTTTCTGGAAAAAAATGTTTCCACAAAAATATTAAGCAACAACTTTTTTCAACATTGATGATGACAGATGTTTCTTGAGCATATAGATTTATATGATATAAATGAATGATTTAAAATTGTAATTTTCCACAATATTACAGTTTTTACTGAATTATTGATCAAATAATTGCATCCTCGGTGAGCATAAGAGAATTCTCTCAAAAACAAAAAAAATCTTACCCAAAACGTTTCAATTTCTTGATAGTTCTTCAATTAAGAAATGCTTACTGTGGATCAAAATACGTACAATTTTAATGTTGTTATAAAATTCTATACTAACAATACTATTATTCACTAACTACCCACAATCTAACTTAACCTGTTGCTAAACTGTCAGTCTGTCTGATAGTCTGCTGTATTCTCCTTATAACAAAGCAACTATAACTGACCTGAAAGATCGGGAATTGCATTCATTACAGATATTGTTGAAGCATTTGCAGCATTACCTGATTTGAATGATTCCTTTAGCAAATGAGGTACTAAAACAATGCAGATGAACTATCTGCGGATAACCTTGGGCTGTAACCCAGCCTGAGATGCACCAAGGGTTCACAGGCAGGAGCCAATTTCTCGACTGAACGCTTTTAGTCTTCCGTGTAATATCACTGGTATTGGTATCGACTACTAAAAATCATCACGACACTAACAAACGTAATCAACTATGGCGGGTTGAATGCAACATAATTACATAAGAATGCAAAGAAGCACTCCAACATTTCCATTTTGGCAGACTCCAGTAAACAAGAGTCGAGATGAGAATTAAGTGAATTATAATTCTGCATAAATTTTTGGCGCCCCAGGCATTACCAGCACTTGACATCCGACTCACACAAACAGCGTGTTGTAATGTAAGATTGTGATGTTGGGTGAAAGGTTCAAGCTGAGAGACTGACAGTCTGTGTCTCTGATTTCATAAGCAGTGGCGCGTTATTGATGGAAGCGCATATGAAATTAACATGTACAATCTCTCTCGACCACAGGCCTCATTTAAATGCGTCGCATCTCCGATTGCCTGAGGTTAAAGAGTCGAGTAGAGTCAGCTCCTTTTAGACTGACTATGACCATTACGGTGAGGGACTTCATGTAGGGTGAAGTGTTTACCCCTCTACTAGTCCTGCCACAACGCCGGGCTATATTTAGAGCAGAATACACAATAAGCCAACACTCTCTGTGCAAAACATGTCACATCTGGTCCATTTCAGTGATTTGCCGTCACGACACGCGTTGCCCCGAGACTCAATAAGTGTTTTAGTATTCACCCGATATTAAGTACTATCAGAGGCCTGACACAATGACAACAAATGTAACAGCTTACTTTCCAATACGTGTTCAAATGAAGGCAGGCGGCACAAGAAATCCAGCGATGCTCTGGCAGTGGCTATAAATAAACTGGGAATGGTGGATCTTATAAAGACAGTGATTGAATTTTCAGCTGATGGAAATGTTTGCGCTGGAGTTCACCAGGATAATAAAATACAAAATGTTGCACGGTTTCTACAAAGTGTGTTTTTCCAACAGATACTTCGCGATTTATATATCATAAATTATCATTCCTGTAGCTCAAAAAAGTATAGCATGGCTCTAGAAATGCCAAAGTCATTAGGTTTGATTGCCAGGGTATGGATGGGATTTTAAACAGTATTGGGGAAAGTTACTTTTAAAGGTAATGGATTACAATAATGTGTTACTCCCTAAAAAAGTAACTAATTGCGTTACTTAGTTACTTTTTATGGAAAGTAATGTGTTATATTCTACATTTTCTCATCTTGTTTGTTTTTATAACAACAAAAAAGTTAGATTTTTGGCTAATTTAAAGGCCTTTTCACACCAAAAGTGAAAAGATTAAGCCTCAGGCTGAAGGAAATGCAAATTCACAGTAGACGGAACAGCTCAAACCTTTCAGCTGTGCTGCCATTACGGATTAAAGAAGAAAATGATGCTGGAGAAGTAGTAAATGAGTAAATGCATGCTCACATTTAGTGTTAGAGCTATAACAACATTAATAATTTTGTAATATTTTTTCCTTATATTCAGAATGATTATGTTTTTTTGATAAATGAGTATTTTGTGTTATTTCTTTGACTAGTTTAATATGTATTACGTATGCGTAAAAAAGAATAATACGGAAGGAACGGTTGGAACTAGACAGTCTTTTGACGGTGAAAATTTCTTGTTTTTGAAACTGGAATAAGTGTAAGAAAGTTTTGGAATTTTTTGTTTCATAATGTAACAAGACAAAGAAGAAGTAGACATTTATAAAAACAAGTTTCGACTCACGCGTCAAGTGTTTTGTGCCACATCCTTAATGGAAAAGGTGAAGAACATGGTTCGGATTGCCATTACAACCATCATGTTCACACAGCGCACACAACGCTTCTGCACTTACTCACGATTTCTCTCGACGTGGGGACAGGAGAGCTGTCAGTCAATAAATTGGAAAACAAAGTATCTTGCGTTACTTATTTTAAAAAGTAACTCCGATATTTTGCTGTTAATTTTAAAGCGTTATTTTACCAGTTACTTGAAAAAAGTAATCCGATTACCCCGAACACTGCTGCTAAAATATATATCTTGAATGCAATGCAAGTCGCGGATAAAAACGTCTGCCAAATGCATAAATGTAAATTATAAAAGCACCTTAGTTTGAGTGTCAGCTATCAAGTTTACTCATGTCGATCCAAACACATGCGACTTTCTTTCATCTGCAAAAGTCAATATTTTGAAGAATTTTGGTTTGGGTTGCTTTCGACTTCCATTGTATGGACAAAACAAAAATTCTCAAAATATCTCATTTTATGTTCTACAGAAGAAAATCAGACATACAGTTTTGGAGCGACATGAGTGCGAGTAAATGATGAGTTTTCATTTTTGTGTGAATAACGGAATTGAATAATTTCAATTTTGAAACTTTCCAAACTTAATTTTCAGTCTATTCCTCACATAAAGATTTCATATATCTCCAGAAGATTGGTCTTTTTTGTTGTTGTTGTAATTTTATAATCAAGACCAAATTTTTTGTAATTTTTGGAATGGTATATATATCCAAATTCACTTTCATTCTTCAGATTTGAGCAGCATGAACATTCTACCAAAAATCTTTTTTTGTGTTCTATTGAAAAATGAAAGTCCTACGTATCTGGAAAGACATGAGGGTGAATATATGATAACAAAAACCTTCGCAATGCCAGAAAGACAAGCGTTAACTGACTAGGTATTTGTCTTGGGACCCTGGGCATGTGTCAACAGCACAAAACAGAAAAAGCCATTCAGACCAACTCTCTATTTACAAGATAAGGCTCTCGCTCCATCAGAGTTTATCTTCCGGATCACCTTTGGGCCGCAGCCCAGCCCAGGAAGCGCAGAGGGTTCGCAGACAGCAGGCCAATTTCTCGATTCAATGCTTTTAGTCATCTGCCTTTGAAAAGCAAACATTCAACCTAATTCTGCAGCGAAGCAATAAACATGGAAAATAGTCCACCCAGAGAAAGATGCTACAATCTTCTACTCATCCGCGCGCACCGTAATTTCAAAACAAGCCATTTTACATAACAGGCTTAAGTGGAGGAGCTTGAAAAGCACACACACAATCAGCATGCAGACAGAAGCCTGTGTGGAACGCTTACCTTTTTGAAGGCGTGGGCGTCCCGGAGGAAATGAGAACGGTATCGTTCATGTTGTTGGCCACTGGCCTCGGCTGACTGCAAAATTACAGAGTTTGAGTCAAGCATAGCCACAAACCTATGCCGCTCTAAGCTCTCCAAACGCACAAGGGGACATCAAACCGCTCTAAGAAGTGGTGTTATTTTTGAAGCACGCCGTTTGAGAGCACGTTAAACTTCCTCATCGTAATCGCCTTCCAGATGCACACGTTTTAATTTAATGCCATTTGCCCAAACTTAATTAAGTTAACAAGATGACAAAAGGGTTTAGATGAATTCTAATTAAAGCTGAAGAAATCCGAGAAGGTTGGGAGAAACAGGAGGGGGTGACATTGCAGAAGGCAATTTGCGTGAGTAAACAGTGCCACGGGATCCATCTGGACTCGATGGCCAAGATAGATCATTTCGTTTCATTTTGTTCTGTTAATTCTACCATTATAAGCCATTTTTAGTCGACACACTCTCATCGCAATCCAAAAGTATTTTATGCTTTGGTGAATGTGTGGCTAATTTGCATAAATTTGTCCCACTGATGTTTAGGTGTAGGTGTGGACTTCTAAACCTGAGCATCAGGTTTGCCATCACCATTAAAAATCGTGTATTTCCATAGAAATCACATATGAAATCGGTTAAGTTTTTTTTAACATCTCTAAGACAGCTGACAACTGTCAACTATCATGTCTACTCATGTCGTTCCAAACCCGCGTGAATTTCTTTCGTCTGCACGAAATATTTTGGTAACCAATCAGCTTTGGTTGCCTTTGACTTCTATTGTTTATACATATATTTCCATTGAAATCACACTATATGAATTCATATGAAATCGGCACTTTGTAAAATGGTTACATTTTCTTGTGAAAAAAAAAGAAAACAGACGTACCAAAACTTCCCATCCTTAAATCAACAACTAATTTCTTTTTTCTTATTTTTTTTTTACCTCTTGACCGATAAATATTTAGTATTTTTCCATTATTTTTCCAGTCATTTGTGACAAATGGATATGGTGTTAAAATACACAATTCCAGGTTTAGCACAACTGAAAAAAAAAAGAAATTTCCAAAACTTTTCCATGACTTTTTAGTTTTTTGTTTTGTTTTTTCACTTTTTCTGTGCCTGTAACCACAATTTTTAAATTCCTTCCAGGTTTTGCATGACTGTGGCAACCCTGCTCAAATTGGAGGCGCTTGTTTACAGTAATCCAAATGAAATGAGGACGTCGTTTCTTAGTTCAGTCGATCTTACGGTCGGTGCATTTTCAGTACTGAGACGTCCTAATGCTAATGTTTCCTGAGGCTGCTAGCGTCATGTCACACGACTCGTGGAACAGCGTATTACGATTCGAACATCCTTCAGAGACCTTAAATGAAACAGTCGCCAGCATCGAGCAAAGTCATCCAACACATGGAAAGAAAATCATGCTAGACATTTACTACAACTGCAGGTTTTAAAAAAAAATAAGACTCCTTTTTTATTAATAAAGCGCTTCTGTTTCAATGCAATTACTCACTCACCTCCCGCAAAGGCAAAGAGTGGCCGTCTGTCAAGTGCCCGAGACGCAAGCAGTGCCTGCTCTGTCCAGCTGCCCGTCCTGTTCTGTGCTCAACTGAAGGAGCATCTCAATGCACAACACTGCTGCTGTCTCCAAGGAAACCTGACAGTCACGTGACGCAGTGACGATCCAGACACTCTTTCTCGCTCCTTTTCCCCCTCTCTCTCTTTCCCGCCGGCTCCACCATTTCGACGCACATACTTTCTGCCACTCAGAAATAGATGCTATATTCTTCCCTAAGAACATTTAAATTTCTCCAATCTTTGTTTCCAGCCACCCACATTAGTCATAATCCAGAGCAAACAATCCCCTCTTTTCCAGCACAGAGCTTCATTTACAACACAATTACTACACAGAGCGTTGCCTACCCAGTCATATTTAAAGAGCAAAACTAGATATTTTCACAATTGACTATTTGGCAGGATGTCTGAACTAGCTCTGCACAATGAAGATGGTTTGGACACATATAAGACATGTTTCCGGCAGGCAATTTTCAAGCTTTTCCAAGCCAATCCCAAAGTTCTGAAGGAACTGCTGCAGACACTCCAACGCCATTTAGTTATGTGTCAATAACTTATTATCTACGCTGTGGAAAGAAATGTTAACAAATTAGACAGACGCTAAATGGCACAACTGTTTAAAGGTCATTTCCGGCAAATGACATCATAGAATTTTGACGCTGATGTGTAAATGGAAGCAATACGGATAAAAGACGGAAAAGTCATTGTGTGCGTGAATAGCACATGGCATTCACCGGACAAGGTAATCGAGCATATTTACAGAAACATAATGGGTTTTGTGAGTGAAAATGGCTCATAGAAATTGTTTTATTATTTAGTAAAAATTTGTTACAAAACCTGTGGTTTGTAGGAATGACATCTACTGAACTATACATAATTTATACATCTAACAATAAAGGGATAGATTCGCTCAAAAATGAACTTTTTCAGACAAACACAATCTGAGATATATTAAAAATATCCTGGCTCTTCCAAGCTTTATATTGGGAGTGAATGGGGGGGGGGGGGGCGAGATTTTGAAGCATCCATCCATCATAAAAATAATCCATACGGCTCCAGGGGGTTAATAAAGGCCTTCTGAAGGGAACCAATAGGTTTTAGTAAGAAAAATATCCATATTTACAACTTTATTAACTATAATGACTAGCTTCTGGCAGACGGCTGTACGCATCGATTTGCGGTCGAAGAGTAACCCATGACCCGACGCATGACGTATTGGCGAATGTGGAAGCTCTGAGGATAGAGTAAAACAAAACAAGTTCACGAATTGGAAGTCTAAAATGAGGCAAATTTTGAAGAGAAATGTTGGAGGATTTCAATATAAGAAGAGGAGCTCGAGTTTGTTGCCCAGCTCAATTTGTTTAAAACGTGAAAATTTTATGATAATCCTACATCCTGTGTCATGGGTTACTCTTTTGGCGCAAGTCGACTTGTGCACTATGCATTATAAAGTTTTAAAAAGTGATATTTTTCTTACAAAAACCCATCACTTCTCTTCTGAAGGCGTTTATTAAAGGGTTAGTTCACCCAAAAATGAAAATTCTGTCTTTAATCGATTTCAGAATTTCAAAGCTTCATGAATTATTTGTTTCGAATCGGTGATTCGGTTCGATTATCAAACTGCCAAAGTCATGTGAACTATTGAAATTTCGAAACACTTATGACGTAACGAAGCCTCGTTTACTGAAATCACGTCACTTTGGCGCTCCGAACCACTGATTCAAAACAAAAGATTCGTAAAGCTTCATGAAGCAGTGTTTTCACTCGATATTGTTGAAAAACTGTTAGTTTTTTTTAGTTTTTTGGCACACAAAAAGTATTCTCGTCGCTTTATAATATTAAGGCTGAATCACTGTACTCACATGAACTGTTTTAAATATGTTTTAGTATCTTTCTGGGCGTCTGAAAGTGTTCATTATCTTGCTGTCAATAGAGACTCACTGAACCATCGGATTTCATCAAAAATATCTTCATTTGTGTTCTGAAGATGAACGAAGGTCTTACGGGTGTAGAACGACATGAGGGAGAGGAATTAATGACTGAATTTTCATTTTTGGGTGAACTAACCCTTTAACTAACCCTGGAGCCATATGGATTACTTTTACGATGAATGGATGCATTTTTTCCGGCTTCAAAATCTCCCCCCATTCACTCACCTCTCACCTCTCAGTTGTGTTCGTCTGAAAGAAAATAGTCATATACACCTGGGATGGCTTAAGGGTGAGTAAATCATGGGACAATTTTACAATTTACTTACAATTTTCACAATTTAGTGAAATGCTCAAATTAAATTAAAATAAAATGATTAAATTTTTTAATTTATAATGTATAGCCATATGACGGTTTAAATATAATTATATAAAACTAATTTTAATAAACCTAAATGTAAAACTAAATACTGTTTTTATATTTTTTTTTAAAATCTCACACAGTGTACATGAATATAAAATGTTATATTTTAGGTAGGGAACAGTTGTAAGGATATCATCATATTTAGAGGTCCTTGGCACCAAAAAGTTGAACAACCTCAGTAGTAAATCAATCAGTTGTCAGTCGGCCAGTGGACCAGCCTGTCCCATCCAGTGTAGACACAGTCTAAAAAGGGTTGTATACTTGTAGAATATAGGGCTGTCGCTAAAAGGGAGAAAGGTGTTGATGATTCTCGGGGCCTCCGGCTTTCATGGGTGGCCCCCAGGATAGGGACGACAGCAACAACCTGCATCGGATGCCCAAGCTACGGCCTGCTTGTATACTAACCATCCACACAAGATTCATGGTCAAACTTTGATGCTTTTCTAATTAGCTGTATCTCTCAAATCAGTGCGTATGATGCAATTATCATTAAAAGGTAACCCCAACTGCTAACAGATGCCACCCCATCACTCTGAGTAACTGAATACACATTCTTCAGCTCTCATTTGAACCATAAGCCACATTTTAGCTAATCTCTAACCACTCAAATTCATCAAGCAGATCAAACCAGGATGAAACCGTCTTCTAAACTTTGATTAGCAAACTCCTCTAGATTCAAAGCCAGAGACTGACAAGTCTTAGACGTGATACGAATGTAGATTTATTCATCCTGATGTTCTGCTCTCAGCAGAAGGAGAGGCAAAATTCACGCTCGCATCTTTTTTATGAGGTCAAATGAATTACATCAAGGGCCGTTCACAGCCACCCTTCTCCTCTGGTTAATTACAATGAAGCGAGTACTTTCACAGAGCCCGAGCTGGAGAAATATGGAGCATCTATATCCTGTCTCAGCTGAAAGTTATCAATGCATGACCGGCCTTCCAGCCGGTTTATGCCTCTGGTTCTGGGCCCATGTCACAGTTTTATGACCTTGGCTGTTTATTATTACAGGCACTGTCTGTTTCAGCTACATTGCATGAATTAATACTGATTAAGCAAATAAAAGAAAGAAAAATGGCATATGCACATTTGGTAAATGCGTTTCTGCTTAAATTCAATATGAAATCATAATTGACCTTATTGAGTTTCTTCATTCTTGGTCTTGTTTTGCTCGATTCATCAGTGCAAACTCGCAATTTAGTGCTCTAGTATGTACTGCTGCCTTTTTATGATCTAATCAAGTACAATTTTTCATGTTTCATCATTTTTGGTCTCGTACTAATTCATAGTTCAAATATCAACAATTGTATTTTGGTCAATGGCATTTTATTTCTTAAATATATATATATATTTTTCAAAGTAATATGTTTCAAATATCAATTTATAAACATTAATACATGTTTGTAATATTAACAAATTAAATATTAATACAATATCTGCCATATTAATTACATTTTCACGTTAATAATATTCTTCACGCATTACAAAAAATGTAATTTTTTTCGATATGATATCAGGACAGCTGTATCAATCTGACATTTTTCACTTTATGCCCCTCAAAAATATTAAAATTATTTTTTATTCAGAACATTTTCGTCATAGAAGAGGTGTAATCGAGTCGTTTCACATATGAATTGCATTTTTTATGTATTTCTTAACTGATTAATAGATCTGAATAAAAAAAAATTGATATTCTGTTGACGATATGCTTTGCACCATTTTTTTTAATTAATATCTACTGCAAATTAGTCACAGACATCTGTCCCGGCCTAAGGTTCAGCCTGTCCTAAAGAACTCCATCTGTCAAAAAGGAGAAGATCTGAAAGGTTTGCCTTCATATGCCATCAGATTTCAGAAAAACAACATTCCAGTAGGTCATCAGAGAAATTTATCTCACTTAAAAACAACAACAACAAGCTTGCCATTCCTGTGTGTGTTTGATTCATGGGGCTGAGCAGACATGATTCTCCTTTTCTCTGACTCCGCTCTGACCAATCAGAACCAGGCAGCCTGCAGCTTGTGACAGTGGGACGTGGAGGATCATGTTGATGGAAGTCATATTGAGGTCAAAGCCAACAGGAACACTATGCTGACCAATTGTGAGGGGCAGTAACAGACAGGCAGACATGTTTACACTGAACTGCCAACTGCCCATAGTGAAAGAGACGGTCAGAACGGGGCAGAGCTATAATAATGAGGATCATGACAATAGTGTAATATTCCGGTTGAAATGTTTTATAAATAAAAAAATTAAAGTTTAGAGTTACATGCCAAAGTAACAGACAGACAGACAGACAGCCAGAGAGACAGCCAGACAGCCAGACAGCCGGAGAGACAGACAGACAGACAGACAGCCGGAGAGACAGACAGACAGACAGACAGACAGACAGCCGGAGAGACAGACAGACAGACAGACAGACAGCCAGACAGACAGACAGACAGACAGCCGGAGAGACAGACAGACAGACAGACAGACAGACAGCTAGCCAGCCAGACAGACAGCCAGACAGCCAGCCAGACAGCAAGCCAGACAGACAGACAGCCAGACAGCCAGCCAGACAGCAAGCCAGACAGACAGAGAGACAGCCAGAAAGACAGCTAGCCAGACAGCCAGCCAGACAGCTAGCCAGACAGACAGACAGACAGCAAGCCAGACAGCAAGCCAGACAGCTAGCCAGCCAGTCAGACAGCCAGCCAGACAGACAGACAGACAGCCAGCCAGACAGCCAGCCAGACAGCCAGACAGCCAGCCAGCCAGCCAGACAGACAGACAGACAGCAAGCCAGACAGCAAGCCAGACAGACAGAGAGACAGCCAGAAAGACAGCCAGCCAGACAGCTAACCAGCCAGACAGACAGCCAGACAGCAAGCCAGACAGACAGAGAGACAGCCAGAAAGACAGCCAGCCAGCCAGACAGCCAGCCAGACAGCCAGACAGACAGCCAGACAGCCAGCCAGACAGCCAGCCAGCCAGCCAGCCAGCCAGACAGACAGACAGCAAGCCAGACAGCAAGCCAGACAGACAGAGAGACAGCCAGAAAGACAGCCAGCCAGACAGCTAACCAGCCAGACAGACAGCAAGCCAGACAGACAGAGAGACAGCCAGAAAGACAGCCAGCCAGCCAGACAGCCAGCCAGCCAGACAGCCAGACAGCCAGCCAGACAGCCAGACAGACAGCCAGACAGCCAGCCAGACAGCCAGACAGACAGACAGCAGTGGTGTAACGTACATGTATTCCCAAACAGTCACGGTATGAACGTCACAGTTTGGTGCAGTCAGTCACTCCACACTCCAATCCAGAAGGGGGTGTGTGCGGTAATGCAACCTCAGGTAAGTCAGTTAGTGTCAACAGCATGTTAGTTCACTAGAGAAATGAACTCTAGAAGGGAGCATATCTTTAAATATATGCACCTAAACAAAGCACTTGGGTCGCTTCATAAAATTGAGGTTGAGTCACGTGGATTACTTTAATGATGTCTTTACTACCTTTCTGGGGCTTGAATGTGGAAATTGCATTCCTCGCTGCAATTCAGAAATGAAATGTCATGTGAGTGGCACCATTTGTGCCACCACTAAACCCAACCAAAAGCGTTAACAAAAGCAAACGTAAGATAAAAATGCATCAAATGAAGCAACTATACCATTTTAGCTGTTTTATAATGACTCAAGTTTCACAGGACTCATACCCATGTGCAACCATTACAGAAATAATCACAATTTGTGCTGAGGAATAAAAGATGTTGCCATTTTACAGACTCTAGACTCATTTCAGGTGGAAACTACTGTAAATTGTACGTTTTTGGACCGGAATCTTACAAAAATGTAGGTGGAGGCATGTATTTCCAACGAGTCTAGGTTAGTAATACGTACATTACCAAGTACAACTAATAACATAACATGATAACACTGATGAGATGAATCACAACAGAACCATTTCCTTCAATGCTCAATATAAGAATGCATTCATCTCTAAGCTGAGGGAGACACTCAACGGAACAGACCATAATATCTGTCAGAGTCCATAAAAGTGGGATTGTAACATGCAGAATCATAGTAAACAGCAAACACTGGAGGCTTGAGATTGATTTAGCACTAAAGAGATAGAGTGGCCCGCAGGCACCTCAAACTATATTTAGATAAGTTGGGAGGACAATAAGTGGGAAAAGGAGAATGTTTAATGTCAACAGCCTCATTCTTACTTTTGTATTATGTAAAGGTTCCTATAGCGAAGAAAAAATCTGTGCACGTTAAATGGGGAAGAAAAACGTATGTTTTTGTAGTCTTTTATCAAAACGCTCTGAACTGATTTTGCTTGTCACTTATATAATTTTCTAATTTAATTCCTGATTCATTCCAAAATATGTCACATTACAGAAGTTAAATGGGTTGTGAATGCTACTTCATGTCTTAAAATGTGTGAAAATGTGCTCCGCATTGTAATCAAGCTCTGATATTCATCTATTCTAATTCAACTCTTTCATATCTCTAATTGTCACACGGCGAATTGAAGAAAGCATTACGAAAGTCTCTTGCTCTCTTTATCCAGAAATAGGAAGCGTTATTTGAAAATAAATTGCTACAAGTCTTTCACACGAGGAGTATTTGAAGCTGATGCTATTCGAGTGGTACAAAGGGATATTTCAAGAGCAGTTTTAATTGCTTAGCAATCTGCATTTGGAAACTATAAATAGACGACGCTGGCAGCAGAACACGGGCTGGCAAATGTGCCCTTCGGTCACAGTGAGTTCAAAGGCAATTTCATCATTAAGCCTGAATCTATTCTAGGTGGTAATAAGACGGTAAAATTTAAACAGTCTTTGATAAGATGTATTATAGTGTCATTGGCTTGCATGCAAAATTGTGTTCATAATACAATTTAAAGCAGATCTAAGGAAACATTTACACTCCTGGGCAAAAAAAAAAAAAAAATGGGCCAAGCCAAAGATGGCAAAATATTTAGTGGTCTATAACCATGTTAATCACAAATGACTGGTCAGGAAATTAGCAAGAATTGCACAAATACTGTAGATAAAGTAATGGGTTAGCCTTCCCCTTTGTTTTCTTTAAATGTTTGCCAAATTCCTGACCAATAATTTGTGATTGAGACAATTAAAAGCTTAGAGTTCAGCCATTTTGGTCTTGTCCCCTTTTTTTTGCACAGGAGTATATAAAAACATATTTAAACTTTAAGAGATCTTATATTCTGTATGAAAAACAATAGAACGTAAAAGTTTGATGCTGTGTAAAAAGCACTAGATGTCAGCCAAAAACATCCGTATGCACGTGTGCATGAACCAAATTTTAAAACTAGTTTAAACACAAGCAGTGTTTGAACTGCGTAACTTGAAGATAATATAAAAATGTATAGGCTAAATATATTTTTATAGTACAAAACTATGAATGTCAACACAAAAAACAGACCTACAGATTATGCGGCACAATAAAATCAGACAATTTGAAGTATGACATTAATAGTCTTTAGGAAATTGTTGTTTTGTCAGACAAAATGGCGGATTCAGGGTTATGATTGGTCAGATCGCCTGTCAATCAAACTGTTTGCAAAGCGTCAATTAGAACTTGTTGATTCTACAACTAACCACTAGGTGTCAGTATAAAGCATGTCAAAATGGCTGAAGATAAATAAGCAGAACTCTACAGACAACATGATGTGAATATTCACAATCTATTTTTGCCCATAATGTTATTAAAATGAGTGAAACAGGAAAAAGAAATTACACACTGTACTTGATTTTATCCATCTGAAATTGATTGGATTATGAAAGTGGGCATTACATTGCAGAATATACCAGAATGGAGAGTGGTAGCTGGAGGGGAAAGGTTGCTAAGTAAGAGGGATTCATGATTCAGTTAAAATGTACACTTTTGGCCCTCTAGCGGTTAAAAACAAAACTGCATGCATTTTGAGGAAAATTGTTTTGGTTGTGTTTCGGCTCTACACGGATGAATATGGTTATCCTACTGCTTATAAAACATTCATAACTAGGCTTAATGTATTAGTTCACTTCAAAATTAAAGTCCTGATAATTTACTCACTCCCATGTCATCCAAGATGTCTTTTTTTTTTCTTCAGTCGAAAAGAAATGAAGGTTTTTGAGGAAAACATTCCAGGATTTTTCTCCATATAGTGACATCAACAGTTACCAACGGGTTGAAGGTCCAAATGTCAGTTTCAGTGCAGCTTCAAAGAGCTCTACATGATCCCAGACGAGGAATGAGAGTCTGATCTAGCGAAACGATTGGTCATTTTCTAAAAAAAAAGAAAAAAAGAAGCAAAATCATATACGTTTTAACCACAAAACTTATTTACTTCCTATAAATCTAAAATACAGCCAGGTGACCTTTCCAAAGTCTATGTCACACGTGACCTTTCCAAAGTGATTACGTAATGCGTGGCGCATCACAGAGACGAGCATTTGTGGTTAAAAAGTATATAATTAATTTTTTTTTAGAAAAAGACCAATCGTTTCTCTAGATCAGACTCTTATTCCTCGTCTGGGATCATGTAGAGCTCTTTGAAGCTGCACTGAAACTGACATTTGGACCTTCAACCCGTTGGTAACTGTTGAAGTCACTATATGGAGAAACATCCTGGAATGTGTTCCTCAAAAAAACGTAATTTTTTTCAACTGAACAAAGAAAGACAAACATGTTGGTTGACATGGCGGTGAGAGAATTATCAGGAAATTTTAAATCTGAAATGAACTAATCCTTTAAGAAATATATCCAGTTTAGATGGAATGGATCTCAAGCTGACTAGCTGAAGACATATATATATATATATATCGCTATAGCCATTAATAGACACGGTACTTCCTTGAAAATAAATTATACAATAAACTCGATTAGAGAGCTACATACGGCAATAAAATATCTTAATCACCAGAGTAATAAAAACGTAATCTCCGCGTCGCTTTCACAACATTTCAAATCCCTCAGTTCACGCCATCTCCGACAAGCCATTGTTGATTTTTTCTTTTTGTAACGAGCTCAGATTGCGTTCTCTTTTTGCAGACTCTCCTTTCTTCAGCGTTGTTTTTTCCTCTACGTCAACCATAAGTCTCCATAGCTGCGTCTCATTTCGGAAGCTGCGTCTTTCAGAGGTCGCATTTGAAGACTGCAGACTATCTTATTTAAGAAAATTAACCATAATTAACCATAATAAAATTGAATGTTATTCCTCGTGAGGTGTAAAATACTGTCATTTATTTCTTACTTTGCAATCTTACTTTTTCTCCATTTTTGTCACCTGATGTCATCGGTTCCTGTGGCTTGCTTGGTCGGGGACACTTGATATTCAACAATGTTTTTGATCTGCCGGCATTGACACCATTGTTTTCTCCAGTGCTGATATACAGATAAATTAACTGAATTAATAACTAGTGATTTTTACAACGGAATGAATCAATACTGAATTTATTTAAGCTGGACAATGACACCATTTTCTTTAAGAGCTGCTGTGTAGTCAAAAATTATTTGCTAATTATTACTATAAAGCCGCTTTGACGCCATTTGCATTGTAAAAAGCGCTATATAAGTAAAGGTGACTTAAATGAGACTGCCTCGATGACAGATAAGACACCCACGAGTGACACACTACATCACTGAATTTATTTATTTATAATAGGCTTACCATTGTGAATCAGAGTAAACATGTTTTTGAAGAAGGATTGATGACGTATTTACTATTTAAATTTTGAAAAAAATAGTTACATATATAGTGTACCTTAAAGTAAAGTCATTTTAGAGAGGTGGAGAAAAGTATTAGATTTAAAGGATTACAAACTTTTTTAATTTGAAATAATGTGCAAAAAATCAATAGTTCAATAAGAGCAGGAATGTTGTGTGCATTAAGAAAGTCATTTTGGTATTGATTAAGGAGACTCAAAAATAAAGATGTCAAAAAAATATACTTTCACTTATCTTTTTGGCAGTCATTCACGCTTTGCTACAGACAGAAAGGGTCAAAGCGAATATCTGAGAGAAACATTTGATTTAAAAAGCTTGTATATCTCTATAAGGACACAGAGCGGGATCCTCGAGGGGATGTGCCTCGGCTCAGGTACATCAGCAGCCTCCATTAAATTTAAAACTCCATCAGTTTTAGTGCAGCTATTCTCTGCCAACTCAGAAATACCACTGGAGCATGACTGTGCACTTCAGCTATTATTTTAGTCCCCACAGGAGACCGTCTGCCTGGCTGGGATCTAACGACTGGTAAATCTTATTTTTTTAGCTCATAAACAGCACTGTGCACTTTGTTTTGACTGCTGCGATGTTGGCGACACGTCTACCTCAAGGTCAGATTTGAATGCCGACCACCAGTGCACAATTAGTCCAGTTATGAATTTAAATGATTTTTAGAAACATAAAATCACAAAAAATATACATAAACTACCATTTGAATTGTATTTATTAAACAAATACTGTAAAATGTGGAGGGTAAAGCGGAACACTCCAGACATCAGTGTCACATGACCCTTCAGAAATCACTCTAATATGCTGATTAGCTACTCAAGAAACATTTATTATTATCATTATTAATGTTGAAAATGTTTGTGGAAACATTTTTTCAGGATTCTTTGATAAATAGAATGTTCATTTATTTGATATAGCAATATTTTGCATAATTATACATGTCTTTATATTGATTTAATGTTTAGATATCTGGGTAACACTTTACAATAAGGTTGATTAGTAAATGTATTAACTACCATAATCAATACATTTGTTACTGTATTTATTAACTTCGTTAATGTTAGTTAATGAAAATACAGTTGTTCATTGTTTGTTCACAGAGCATTTAACAAGATTTTAACAATGTATTAGTAAATGTTGAAATTAACATGAACAAAGATTAATAAATGCTGCAGATCATTATTAGTTCATGTTAACTGATGAACCTTATTGTAAAGTGTGACTGATATTTCTTTAAAATGTTTGGTTAAAGTTTGATTATTTTGGATATTTTCATTAAAATGATATGCCCTTACAAAACAGACTAACATTTATGAATATGATTACAAAATACTTAAACATTTTCATAAAAAGACAAAAAAATATGATCACATTCATATTGAAACGCATTGCTTTACTGCTGTTCATTTTGCTCACCCACAGTTCACACAGTGTTCGAACTACAGATTGTTATCTGAGCTGATAATACTTTACATGGTTCATAATCAAATCACGCTGGTCCTTCATCAGAAAAATAAATGAACACAGTAAATCTGCTACACTTTCCCTCCAGTGGAGGGCACATATGTTCTGTAGTTTTATGGTCTTCATCAATCCTCAAGTTCACGTGTCAGTTAATGAAAGCACTTCAAGACCAGCGCCTGTTCCTGAGAGCGAAGGTCTGGCGAGATTGATTCAGCTCTCTGATATTTATAATTCAGTAAACGAGAAAACTGTACCCATATATTTTTACACACAATATCTTTCTTCGTGGCATTTCCTAATTACATTTCTTTCCCATGACAGATCTGCAGATCAATATTCTCTCTCGCTACAGAAATTAGAAAAAAAATACTGTGAAATTTCAGACAAGAGGACGTGATTACAATTATTATGACCTGACTGCAATATATTAGGGGTGTGAATCGTCACAATTCAGAGAATCGTTCACAGTTTTCAGAGTCAGACCATACAATGCAAATGAAAAATTGAAACCAGGCATTCGTTTTTCTTGTTTTTCGGCTACAGCATCAATGGATCTTTGCCATTTTTGCGAAATTATGACTTTAGAAACAATCATTTGAATAAATGAAATCAAACCTATTTTCTATTTCTTGTCATTTGCAACATGGGCTGTACAGGCGTGTGGCCCTCGGACTAGGCTTTCATTGACGTATGGTCTGAAAACTGAATTGTGAAGCGGTTCACGGACCATCACTGGTCTCACGATTCAATTCAATTATGATTATCATGTCGACAATTCGATTCGATTCCATGATTCTGTAATGAATCCGCTCCATCATGTTCCATTCACCTGCCACCAGAGGTCGCCCGCTCACATCATGGACTCCATACACCACACTACATTTCCCATAAACCCCTCACACTGATCACCCCGTCAGCTGTTTCGCATTACCTTCACACCTGATTCTTATCTCACCACTATAAAAGCACCACTCACACACACCCACTTTGCGAAGTATTGCTAATCCTTACAATTCCGAGCGTGTTTTCCCTGTTTCCTGATCCTGCCCGTTTCTTGTTTTCGATGTTTATCTGCCTGCCTGTTTGACCTTAGCCTGGATTATTACTATGAGTCTGCCTTTTTCCTGTTACTTCTGTTCGCTATTGAGTTGACTATTGCCTGTCTGACTACGTCTCTGAATAAAGCTGTATTTGGATCTAAACCCGGTGTCTCACTCATCGTTACAGATGCATCCTCAATTCTTAACATTACTGCACATGGCTACAATTTCTTCAATGAACAAGCGGTCAGATAAATGAACTCTACTTTTATTTGATCTACTCCAAGAAACTACACTTCCTGAATGTCAAGTCAAGTCAAGTCAAGTCACCTTTACTTATATAGCGCTTTTTACAATGCAAATTGTGGCAAATCAGCTTTACATTAATAATTGGCTAATAATTTTTTGGCTGCACAACAGCTCCCAAAGAAAATGGTGTCATTGTGCAGCTTATTCTATATATTATTGAGTCATTCCGTTGCAAAGATCAGTAGTTATTAGTCTAGTTAATTTATGTATATCAGCACTGGAGAAAACAGTGACGTAATTGTCCAGTTCGGCTCAGTTCGCATACAACGGCGCCAATGCAGGGATACCAAAAACACTGCTGAATATCAAGAAAGTGTCCCCAACTTAAGCAAGCCAAAGGAAACAGCGACAAGGAACCAAAACTCCAACAAAATGGAGAAAAAACCTTGGGAGAAACCAGACGGCCAGTTCTCCTCTGGCCGACAGTGAACACTTGTCCGATACTCAGGCAGAGTTACAGGTCATAAGTTCGATTGGAGTTGCAACAGTCAAAATATTTAATCCAGTTCCATCTAGTTTAAGATCTTTTAATCACGCCGGTATGGGACGGTTTGTTGGGGATCTGTGCCACTGGCTGATGAGTCGGTAAGGCCCTCACAAGGGATGAGCTAGTTCACACAATCTCCGCCGACAACCCAGGAACACGCTGCTGCCGCGCACAGCCGCAGGTTCCCCATCCGGCCCGGACACGGCCCGGATCCAGCCGGGCCGTGGCCGTGTCAATGAATGTAGCAAACATCAAACAAAACTTAAAGGATTAGTTCATTTCAGAATTAAAATTTCCTGAAAATTTACTCACCCCCATGTGATCCATGTGACTTCAACAGTTACCTCTTTGACGCTGCACTGAAACTGCAATTTGCACCTTCAACCCGTTGGTAACTGTTGAAGTCACTATATGGAGAAAAAACCTGGAATGTTTTCCTCAAAAACCTTAATTTCTTTTCGACTGAAGAAAGACAAACATCTTGGATGACATGGGGGTGAGTGAATTATCAAGAAATCTTAATTCTGAACTGAACTAATCCTTTAAGTCTGAACACAACATACGACAGAAGCATTTAGAACTAATAATCACTAGTAAATACTAAAAGAACATGAAACTGTCAAGCATACTAAAGTTACAATAACACACACACACTCGCACACACACGCATGCTGTAAATGTTAAAATACAGAGTGCATTTTTTAGTACTCGCTTTTGTATTTCGCCTCCCTCCGCCATGTTACGCTAGAGCAAGAAGCGCGTATGCAGCGAATGACATCAGAGAAACATCAGTTATAACATCAGCTGTAATCGATTATGGTCTATTGCTCCATCAATGCAAAATCCTCCACGTCCGCATCGTGATGCATTGTAGAAACGGTTCATTTCAACACCTCTACAATATATACATTTACATTTAGTCATTTAGCAGACGCTTTTATCCAAACCGACTTACAAGTGAGGAAAACAAACAAGCGATTCTTCATGAATTGGCAAATAACACAGGAAGTGCAAGTTTCATACATTGCTCAGTACCATAAGCTAGAGTAGGAAGGGAAAAGGGAAGGATAGGGTTTTTTTTATTTTTTTTTTATACATTTCAAAAAATGTATTTCAGCGACCTGTCTGGATCAACTAGGCATTCGTATACTACAGCTGATGTGAATCGTTTGGTCAAAGTCATGTAAGTGAATGAAATGAGATGCGCATGTAGTACACAGAGCAGAGGGAAATCTGATCGAACGAGCAGAGAACTTACGTGGTGTGTGCGAGGTCCTGAGGTCTTTCCGCCGCCTCTGGGAACACGGGGTGAGGAGGCTCCCCGATCGGCATGCAGCCCAGAGATTTACTGATGGCGTGGCTGAGCTTCTTTGCTGGAGACTTCTGTAAAATGAACAAGGGGGGCGAAAAATTCTAAATACAACCAAAACATGCTCTGAAAAAAATCTAATGGGATCCAATTATATATAGTTTGGTGGCATAAAAAGGGGAATTAATGCATATTTAATATGTACATAAAAAGTCGCAGACTTCTTCCTATGTGAAGCTGGAATAATTATATAACTTAATGTAGAAATATATATTTTATATATTTAATTTAAAGTTAATGAAAAATTCTCTTTGATTCAGCAAAATCCTTGTTCTGTGGTTAGAAAAAACTTTATCGAGGTGGTAAAACTGAGGGGGGAAAAAAAGTCTAATAATTGGATTTGGGAGGCAGTGCAAATCGTTTCCCAAGCTGTAATTTCCAGCAGTGTGACTGAGCTTTGGAACAACGCTTGAGTATTAAAAATGTAATCAATATATAACTCCTCGCTGAAGAACATGACCCCCTTGAAATCCTGAATTAGAGAAGAATGACGTTTAACAGGAAACAAAATACTTGCTGCTCATCCATCCCTGATTCATGGCCAAACAATTCTGCTGGTCAGTAACATTTTTTGAAAGAAATGTGTACTTTTAGTCAGTAAGGATATTTATAATGTTACAAAAGATTTATATATCAAATAAACGCTGCTCTTTTGAACTTTCTATTCATCAAAGCATCCTGAAAATAATGCATCACTGTATCCACAGAAATATTAAGCAACTGTTTTCAACATTGATAATAATCAGAAATGTTTCATGAACAGCAAATCAGCATATTAGAATGATTTCTGAAGGATTGTGTTATGTTGAAGACTGGAGTAATGATGCTGAAAATTTAGCTTTGCCATAGCAGGAATGAATTACATTTTATAATATATTGAGTTAGAAAACAGTTATTTTAAATTGTGATCATAGCTGTACAGGCCGGGTTTTATTTCTCATCTCCATAAATATATCTAGTAGCAAAGCTAATGCAAGGGCTAGAAATAAATTAATCCTTTGCTGATACTTCGTAGTCATTTTGGAGAGCGCAGTTCATGGCTGGACAGCAACGACAGACACCACGGGAGTGCAAGCGCTTTGGAAAGAAGGAGAAAGCGGCGTGGCCGCGCTTTGCTCGCGTGTTTAGACTGGAATTGAGAACCACTGTAACGGTTAGATTGATCTATGCCTGCGTTTGTTAATGTGAAGAGTTGATGTATCCTACTGTAATTAACTAATTTACTTCTTCCCGTTTTAAGGACATTTCATCGCGTGACGGTATTCTAACATAACGGCATAAATAACATTTAAAAATACAAATTTATATATAATATGTGCACAGTTAATGAATACTATACTTAGCCAAGCTAAAAGGTATCACATCAGGTATGTTTTTTCCACTCTGAATGTTTACATTTAGGCTTATATAATTTAGTTGTATTTATTTTTCTCTCAGTTGTAGGCAAAGCCATGTGACTGAATTCCTGCAAAATAAGCACTGCCCACCACAATGGGCTGCAGTGTCCTGAATGCCAAAGTTTGAAGTTAAATAAAATGTTTTTAAGAAAAATGGTTGATTTTTTGGCGGAAAATTAGTCGATAGATTAATCGATTAACCGATAAATTAGTCGATAGATTAATCGATATAAAAATAGTCGTTAGTGGCAGCCCTTGAAAGAAAGTGTGAGATAAAAAGTCGCATTTGCCCTTTTTTATTTTTTGGCGGAAAATTAGTCGATAGATTAATCGATTAACCGATAAATTAGTCGATAGATTAATCGATATAAAAATAGTCGTTAGTGGCAGCCCTTGAAAGAAAGTGTGAGATAAAAAGTCGCATTTGCCCTTTTTTATTTTTTGGCGGAAAATTAGTCGATAGATTAATCGATTAACCAATAAATTAGTTGATAGATTAATCGATATAAAAATAGTCGTTAGTGGCAGCCCTTGAAAGAAAGTGTGAGATAAAAAGTCGCATTTGCCCTTTTTTATTTTTTGGCGGAAAATTAGTCGATAGATTAATCGATTAACCGATAAATTAGTCGATAGATTAATCGATATAAAAATAGTCGTTAGTGGCAGCCCTTGAAAGAAAGTGTGAGATAAAAAGTCGCATTTGCCCTTTTTTATTTTTTGGCGGAAAATTAGTCGATAGATTAATCGATTAACCAATAAATTAGTCGATAGATTAATCGATATAAAAATAGTCGTTAGTGGCAGCCCTTGAAAGAAAGTGTGAGATAAAAAGTCGCATTTGCCCTTTTTTTAAATTTTTGCGGAAAATTAGTCGATAGATTAATCAATTAACCGATAAATTAGTCGATAGATTAATCGATATAAAAATAGTCGTTAGTGGCAGCCCTTGAAAGAAAGTGTGAGATAAAAAGTCGCATTTGCGTTTTTTTATTTTTTGCCAGAAACAAGCTTCCATAATATTGAACCTTAGGCGGCATAATTGAGAGCTTCTGTGATTAAAGACTTCAATTTTGGTCTAACAACACCATTTTACACTTTGAATATAGAGTATTATAATTGCGTACCATTTATGGTATGATTATTGTAACTTTAGAGCAGTGGTTCCCAAAGTGGGGCGCAGGGGTCGCGAGATGATTTCTATTTTTTTTTTTTTTAAAGTGGAAAAAATATATAGGCCCTATATATTTTTGTTGCAATTAATTTAATTCAATACTTATTAAATGGTGTTTGCAGAAAAGTCTGATTAAAAAAAATATATAATGTATATTTTTTAATTAAATTTGTAATTTTGTCCCAGACATTATACGATATTACGTCAGCGTCAATCACAATCAAGTTAAAAAGCTAAAGGTGTTTGGAGGCTACAAACAAATAATACCTGCTTTAAAATGAAACGGTGGTTAATATCCACAACAGAAAAACCGAGAGTTGGAGAAAAGTCACAGGTGAGGCCGGCTGATGGTGCGAAGACTGCAGTTGCGGAGGTTTTATGAACAGCATTCATATTTTCAAAGCTTTAACATAGCATTTTTCAGCTTTATGCACACTTAATATCTAATGCAAGCACATTTGTAAATGCACACAAACACAAGTAGCTTCAAGATATTGTGACATTATGACATTGAAATGTTTATTGCAAATGAAGGACATCGTTTTGATGTGTAAAACTGACAATTGATAATTGCATTATATGTGTGATGCTGAGAGAAATGAGGAAGAATTATTCAGCATGACACAGAAATGCTTTACCGAGTACTTAGTGTTGACCGTCGGATTAGCATGAGCGCGCGCGTGTGTGTGTGTGTATGTGTGTGTGTGTTTGTGTGTGTGTGTGTGTTTGTGTGTGTGTTTGTGTGTGTGTGTGTTTGTGTGTGTGCCGCTCAGACCTGCTCGACTGGTTCCTGATGGCAGAACAATGTTCAACCCAACATAGTTGCACAGTTACTTTCCGAGAGAGAACAGGTGGATATCGAGCGGCTCATGCAGAATTGTAACACTGATTTTTCACGTAGAACAATAAAATATAACTTTGTGTACTTTGAGACTGGGCATAAAATCGATTTGCTGTACATTTCATGCGACGGGAGGGGTTGTTGAGGTGGGGGGAGGTGCGGGGTCGCGGAGCAGCAGCGCATTTATCATGGGGGTCGCGGGCTAAAAAGTTTGGGAACCCCTGCTTTAGAGCAATATAAATCACTGACCACTTTCATTACAAGCTAATGGTTATTCTGCATAACATCTCTTTTTTGTGTGTGTGTTTCATGGAAGAAAAAAATAATACAGGTTTGGAATGAGGAACGATGGCTGAATATCCATATTTGGGTGAACTAACCCCCAAAAGTGGCGGTACGTACCCATGAGGAGTGCTCCTTCATCTGGTGCTGGTTGCTATGGGGACCGCTGGCATGACCGCGCCAGAAGCAGCTCTGACAAAGCTGGTAGCCATGGCACTGCTGGCAGCGGTACCGGAAACCCATCATGCTCTCACTCCGGCAGTACGAACATTCCACTGGATGGAAGACTGTGGGACAGCAGCGCAAAGGGTTTCAGGCACTCGCGAACCTCGTTTTAGCCACATTTTGTGAGTGAGGCGTACAGACATGGGGGCGGTGGGAAATAAGTCATTAAAAACCCACATACAAGCACGTACCATTCTCTACATTAGCGAGTCGGTGCATGAGAGGTAGCCATACGAGGTACTGCGGGGGTGGATCTGCCATCAACACATCCAAAAACGTATTCAGCAAGATCTTCTTCTGGCGAAGCACAGATAAGACACTCTCAGTGAAAGACTTCGAGACAGGTTTTAAAGAGACTCTTGCTGTTATTTGAGGCAGATTAGTGTATTCACCTGCTGAGGGAAGCATGTTCTCACAGAGTGCTCGGTGTAGCCAAACGAAGGTCCCTCGAACACTGCCGTGGGGAGCTTCAGCACTTCCCTCAGGAACTGGTCAAATTTGGCATAGACCATCACCCCATTGGAGTCTGATATTTGGGAAAATATATCTGGGAGAGAATGAGGTGATTTTAAATTATGCTATGTGGGAGACTGACATTTATAAACATTCAAATAACAAAAAGAAAAAAAAAGTGAAACTTGCTTGGGAAAAATGCATTATTATTTTACACTAAAAATTTCCAAGATAATATGATGACAGCACTTTTGTACCGGTGTAATTTCATCAAACGATGCACACCATTCTGAACAAAACTGCATGTACAGCTAAAATAACGTGTGGGATGAAAAGAAATCTTTTTTTTTTTTTTTACTTTAGATCAGTGATAAGATTATGAAAGCCTGTTTCCAGCATGAAATAAAAAACAAAAAAAAAGTAACTGCGACCTTTTATCTCACAATTCTGACGATTTTTCTCGCAATTGCGAGTTTACATCTCACAATTCTGACTTTTTTTCTCAGAATTGAAAGATAGAAACTCACAATTGGGAATCATAAAGTCAGAATTTTGAGGTATAAACTCGCAATTGCGTGTTATGATTGTAAGGGAAAAAATCACATGCAAATGCATGTTATAAAGTCAGAATTGCAAGATATAAACTCACAATTCTGAGAAAAAAAAAGTCAGAATTGAAAGATAGAAACTCGCAATTGGGAATTATAAAGTTAGAATTTTGAGATATAAACTCGCAATTGCGTGTTATGATTGTAAGGGAAAAAATCACATGCAAATGCATGTTATAAATTCAGAATTGCAATATATAAACTCACAATTCTGAGAAAAAAATAAGTCAGAATTGAGAGATAGAAACTCGCAATTGCGATTAAAAAAATAGGAGAATTGTGAGATTAAAAGTAGCGATTACCTTTTAAATTTCTTATTTAGTGGCGGAAACAAGCTTCCATATAATATTACTATTAATAATAACCAATTAATAATAACTAACTCACAAATTAATACGTTTTATGAGTATTCAGCAAACACTTAAAGAGAAATGAAAATTCTGTCATCATTTCCTCACCCTCTATGAGTTTCTTTCTTCTTTTGAACACAAAAGAAGATATTTTGAAGAATGTCGGTAACCAGATAGTCGACATCCATAGTATGGAAGGCCCATCAACTGTCTGGTTACCAATCTTCTTTTGTGTTCAACAGAAGAAAGAAACTCATACAGGTTTGGAACAAGTTGAGGGTGAGGAAATGATGACAGATTTTTTTTTCTTTTGGGAATCTAATGTTGAGTTCAGTACACATCATGCACAGAAGGGGGAGCCAAACTCTCAGTGAAACTTCTTGCATAAAAGCCCTTGTGTATTATTAAATTAAAAGTAAGTGTATGTGCCTCAAAAATACTTATTTCATATCGAATAATATTATATAAGCTTACAGCATTTAAAAATGGAGAAATACTGACAGTTTAGTAGAAAGAACTGTAGCAGTTTCGGGTGCAACATGACTACTTAAATACATTCAATCAATAACAGTTACAGCATTGTCCATCATATGAACTCCAGAAAAAAATCCATAGTGTTTCAATTGAACAGCTGTATAACAGGCATGATACTTACAACGTAATTTGTCCAGTATTTTACCGCCACACATCGTAGCTAGCATTGCCTTCATAGCAAACACCGTGAGTTTCCCATGGCCTTCGCTGAAACACAAACAACACATTATCAGAGGAAGTTCTGTTTTAGCAAAGCCTTTGGGTTCTCTAATTCCGGTCAATGTTTGGACTACACCAATCGTCGTACTCTTTATATACAGTCTTTATATACAATCAAAACGGAACATGTTTGATGTTAATAGTAATATTTGACCAGGCCCACAACCCCACAGCCAAACACCTTATTAGTACTTTTCTCTGGTTTTTGGGGGATTCTGGTAAATCCAGTGTTGGTAAGTAAGTAGCCTAACTGAGAGTAGCAATGCTACAAACTTAACTTACATTATTTCTGTAGTTTTACAGCAGCTAAGCTGTTTATAGCGTAGCTTTTTCAGTTGCGAGCTACTTTTTCCAACGGGTAGAAGTGTAGCTTCATCGCTCTTTTTTCACATTAGGCACAGCTTTACAAGCACCAAGCAAGCTAAAATGTCCTCTAGCTCATTTGTAGTGTTGGAAAATCTGATTCATTCCAGTGAATTTGTTCATTTGAATGATTCATGTAAATGAACCAGTTCAAAGATGACTCACCAATTCATTTGAGTCCATTTGTGATTTTTTTTTTTTTTTTAAATATTACTGTTTGTGACTGTTTTTCACTTTTATTAGATGTTAGTTGTGCTTAGTGTAAATGTAACATTTATTTAAAATGCAATACTGTCAAACCTGACTGAGATTGAGCCGGATCAGTACTTGTTAAGGATTCACAATATAATGGTACCATATCAGTTTTCAGCTGACTTTATTTTATTTATTTAATTTAGCGATTTGGTTGATATTGGGTATTTAATTGTGAATGCTCATTTACTTTATTGTTACCTTAAAGAAGAGTACCTTTACTGTCATCTAACTCTCATCTACCACTTAAAGTTAATCTTTAAAAACCTTTATAATGGATTAGTTCACTTTCAAATGAAAATTACCCCAAGCTTTACTCACTCGCAATCCATCCTAGGTGTATATGACTTTCTTGTATCTGATGAAGACAATCGGAGAAATATTAATATATCCTGATGTATCTGAGCTTTATAATGGCAGTAATGCGTTACCAAACGAGTATGAGCTGAAGAAAGTGTCTCCATCCACATCCATCCATCATAAACATATTCCACGCGGCTCCGGAGGGTTAATAAAGGCCTTCTGAAGCGAAGCGATGCGATTGTGTAAAAAAAAAAAAAATCCATATTTTAACAAGTTATGAAGTAAAATATCGAGCTTCCGCCAGACCGCCTTCCGTATTCTTCATAAAGCTTACGCTGTACGTCCTACGCCTTCCCTATTCAACTTACGGAATTGACTCGACACCAGTTCCACTTTTTCCGTAATTTGAATACGGAAAGCGGTCTGGCGGAAGCTGGATATTTTACTTCATAACTTGTTAAATATGGATTTTTTTCTACACAAACGCATCGCTTCGCTTCAGAAGGCCTTTATTAACCGTCTGGAGCCGCGTGGAATATGTTTATGATGGATGGATGTGGATGGAGACACTTTCTTCTTCTCATACTTGTTTGGTAGCGCATTACTGCCATTATAAAGCTCGGATGCGTCAGGATAGTTTTCATTTGAAAGTGAACTAATCCTTTAATAACACTGTTAAATGTTTTCTTGCAAATGTGAAATTGATTATCCAAAGATTTTCAAACTGTACATTATAAGCTCAAAAGCTTTATTTTGGTTCGCTTCAGCTATTGCATTGCATGTTCGTGTATTTTGGAGGCGGAGCAATGAAGGGAGGGGTGTGTTTGTTTGGGTTGAGGCGCAGGTATGATGTCAGGACCCGGAAGACGGCGCTTTCACACGAGGTTCGATTGCCTGCTGCGAGCTCGATTGCTCCCCCCCGCTTTATTGTGTTCATATTATATTATTTGGGTCCGAACTGCAGTGCGTTTGCGTCATCCAAGCAGCAGCTTTTTACCCCTATTAATTTAGGGGCAAATGATGTCCTTTAATTGAAAAGGTATGACTACAGTCTAAGTGGAGGAGAGGGTGTACGCAGAAGGATGGTAAACCCCTCACAGGGTAAGGCACTCTAAAAAGTGTGAGAACTACTGCAGTACATCATACACCAGCAATATTGCAAAATCTACCCGATTTTTCCTGTCAACAGAAAAATATAGCGGGATAACCCGGCTTCTCCTGAGACTCCCTTGCTTTAGAGCGGTCATATGATTAGCTAAAGCCTGTCAGCACGTTGACACGATTGGTCACAAGGTAGTTTGTGACGTAAGAAACACAAGCGATTTCAAACCGCATCTTTGGTTCACTGCAGTTAAGGAGAAAATACTTAGCAATGGTGTTGACTTATGGTTCGTCTTAAAGCATATTAAAAACACAGCATTAAAAACTTGATTTTCACCACAGTGGACTTGAACTCAAATTAAGGAATGAATTAGTACAATCTGGCCAAACGATTGCGATATCTGTGTGCTGAAATCCAGATCAAACTGAAAATTTCTGACTGAAATTGAATTTTATTTGCGAAAATTCACTGGCCAAAATGAGATGCAGTATCTTAGTAAGCAACAAAATTAAGTTGTCTACCTTTTGGAACAGCCTTCACGTCGGAAGCGTGTTAACGATGCCTTAAAATGCTGCCTCCGTAGACAGCTCGCTACGTTTTGGAACAGAGCATATGCCTTCCAAACACTCACTCTTGTCACGATGCATATGACTCACAGTCCATCAGGTTTGCAGGGACATACTGCCACAAGGGACCCCCTGAGAGAAAAACAAATCTCCCTCACGAAGAACACACCTGTCATAAGTGGCCACAATAAAGTTTAGCAGCAGGCCGATGGACTGCTCCACGTTTATCTGGTGGGTGGTGGGCAACCGCTTGTTGAGCTGGTAGAAGATGGAGGACAAAATGGTCTCCAGGCGTGACACATTAATCTCTGCGTTGTGGTCTAATGTGCTCAACCCATTGTCACGGAAAGCTTCGATCATGTTCCACACGTCCACCAGGTGAACTACGACAGGAAAATTACACAACTGAGATGACCAAAAATAAAATAACAAATATACATGATATACAAGCAAAGTGACTTCATACATCACAAAATGGCATTTCAAGGTAAAAAGCTGTAAACAGGACTTACGGTTGCATCGTTTCTGAACAAATCGCAGCTTACACGCCGTTCTGTATGTTGAGAGGCGAATGACATCAAAGTTTTGAGCCCCTGGTGGAAATGACATGCGTCAGTATTATCGCTTTCAGAAGTCCCTTGTTCGCCTCGAAATTAAAATTCTGACATTATTTACTCATGTTTTTTCAAACTGTATGACTTTCTTTCTTCCATGGAACACAACGATAAAGAAAGTAAACAGGGATCCAGGCTGTCAAGCTCCAAAATGACAAAAATCCACCACCACATCTCACATTGGCTAATTTTTGTATAAAAAAGGGTGGCAATAGCCTCGAGGGCAGCACTCTGCAATAGCGCAACGGCGCCTCTTCAATTCCGAGGTCCCTTTGCCAATCCCGTACCCCTCTCTCCACGTGTACTTTCCTGTCTGATCTCTACACTGTCCTAGGGGTGGGCGATCTTACGATTTGATATCATGATCGATCTTTTCGTCTGTCTTCTTCTTAGAATTGCAAGATTTAAACTCACAATTGCAAGTTATAATGTTAGAATTGCGTGATATAGTCATAATTCTGACTTTCATGTAATTGCGAATATAATCATAATTGCGAGATATAAACTTGCAATTCTAAGACAAAACGTATTTTACCCCTCACAATTGGATATTACAACATGCAATTATAAGTTTATATCTCACAATTCCGACTACGCAATTCTGACTTTATATCACGCAATTGCGAGTTTATCTCACATTTTTGACTTCATATCATGCAATTCTGACTTTATAACTCACAATTCTGACTTCATAACTCACAATTCTGACTTATTACGCAATTCTGACTTCATATCACGCAATTGCGAGTTTATAGCACACATTTCTGACTTTATTTCATGCAATTCTGACTTATTACACGATTCTGACTTTATATCACGCAATTGCGAGTTTATATCTCTCAATTCTGGCTTTATATCTCACAATTGGATATTATAACATGCAATTGCGAGTTTATATCTCTCAATTCTGTCTTTATAACATGCAATTCTGAATTGTGAGATAAAAGGTCACAATTACCTTTTTGTATTTTTATTTCATGGTAGAAACAAGCTTCCATAGCGATCAGTTGGTCAACATTTTTGCCCTCACACAAAAATTTTGGTCGCAAAGACTCCTCTTGAAATTACTGGATTTCCATAAAAACAAAGAAACTGGTCCATTTGATTTGTCCATCTTTTGTGCTCTACAGAAGAGAAAATGTCATACAGCTTTGGAATTACTGGGAGTGTTCACATACGGTTCGATTAAAACGAACTCTGGTGTGATTCCTCTGTTAATGCGGTTCATGTGATCGCTGCACACATCAAACAATCGGACCGAGACCCGTCAAAAGATGAGTCTCTTTCTGCTTTCAAACCAACTCTGGTGTGGTTAGACTAAATGCCAGAATTTCATTTTTGGGAGAACTAGCCCTTCAGACATGTGTATTCCATGATAAAAAACTCATACTTTGTGAATATATACAGTAAAGCAGCTATATAACATTTGTACTGCATAATTTTACTTAGTCCATCAACCTGGGTCTGGTGTTTTCTCAAACTCAGTTTTGCCTTCCAACCAGAGATGCTAGATTGTGCCAGTCTATTGCCCCGTGGCAGTGAAGGGTGAATAGGATTCGACAAGGCCTTTGTGTATGTGTGTGTGGTGCGTTGTGGAGGAAATTAAGTTAACTCTGAAAGCAACTCACTCATCTCCATGAAGAGCTGTCTCTTCTCCACCATGGACTTGCTGCTTTTACTTCCCTCTTCAATCATTCTGCACAACACAAAAGGTCCATTTAATACCACAGCTTAACCACAGCCTCATTACGAACACACAACTCACTATCTATCTATCTATCTATCCATCTTTTAGGGGTGTGACAGCACACAAAACTGATGGTTTGGTACGTACCTCGGTTCTGAAGTCACGGTTCGGTACAGCAGAGGGAGAAAACTAAACAAAATTGCTTTTTTTAACTAAACAGTTTACTAAACAAATTGTCTCTGTCTTTACACGAATTAAATTAAAATTAAATATAGGGAACCAAACTTTTAGCTTAAATTCAGTTGCTATATTTTTAGATATAATATTCAACACTCAAAAACAAATTGTATGCAAACAGCACATGAGGCAGTTTGTGCACTAACTTCCAAATCTAATTATAAAATTCTGTTTTTACTCCAGTTCGTTGTTGAAATATAACCATTTCCACAGTGGCTGCCATTTTAATGACAGATTTATTTAAACATAGGCTAATATAGCACATATATTTAGCAAAAGAGTTCATTTCCCAGGCGAGGTAAAAGCTACATGACAGTGTTTACAAGTTGAAACATTGAGCGATTACATGAAAAATATAGCGGTATAACCTAACAGTAAGTTGTATTGTATCTTTTAACACACCTACAGATGTTCATTCATGTTTATTCTAGTATTGAAGAGAAAGAGATGATCGCGTTTACTACGCTGTCGCTTGAAATGCGCCTGTACAGTCAGTTAGTGATCCGTCACGCAACATTAAAGAGTGTCAAAACGGCATTTTGTGTTTGAATTGTATAATAAAACTGACAGATTTTGAAAGATGACACTTTGTTTCTTATCTAAACATGAAGCTTTTTGCGATTAAAGGTGGTTAGGTTACAACGCTGTATTTGTCGTGTAGATTCAATAGGGTTGGGTGCGGCGCATTTGGTACGTCATGAGAGTATTACGGTATGTATCGCAGTTTTTCGGTTCGGTTTGAATAATCAATCTATCAATCTTTTAATCTATCTATCTACCTACCTACCTTCCACATTCCTTCAATTAATATCCTTTCAGAACTCTCTTATGGACGCTTTTTCACTGCGTGGTACTACTCTGCTTGACTCGGCTCACTTTAGTTTTGGTTTGCTGCAGTTTAGTACCGTTTCAAAGAGGGTGGGATAGTTGCCGTGGATCTGCTCCTCATCTACTGTCCACGGTACAGCCATTTCTTTTTTCAAATGCATGCGACGGTCGTTTAAAGCAAGTCGTTTCGTGAACAAATAAAACTACGCTGGCTGTTACTGACTATTTAAATCTCTCTGACCAGTCAGTGATCTGTAGTGTTTACACGTCACATTTAGTATCGGTACGGCATGCTTGGAACCTCAACAGAGGTGGTTCTATTTAAGCGAGCCGTACCGAAGCGTACCATGCAGTGAAACCCGCTTTAGTGAACGTGTGTGACGAGCAGGGCGGGCAAGAGCCGTGAGGGAACGCCGTGAGTGATAATGAGCGTCATCTGCGCGCTACACCGGTCTCGTATCTCTCACGGAGGAGCTCCGGAAGCATAAAAGTGGAGCGACGACAGTGAAGGACGAGAGAGGACCAGGCCTGGATTTTATGTTGTGTTGTTTTATTATGCCATTTTATTTTCGTTTTGTTATTTGTTTGTTTATTTGATTAAAGTACGTTGAATGTTCGCCTGTTCCCGCCTCCTTCTTCCCGTATTTACGAACTGTGTTGCAACGTGATTTCACCAAGTACAACGTTTCAGGATCAACGTTTTTGTTGATCCTGAAAGAACATTCCAATCAACTAATCAGATATGAGGGACAAGTTTAGGCTTACAACCAGTTTTAGGTCCTTCTAAATCAGTGTCATTCCCCTATCTTTTTCCTCAGATTTTAGGGATAAGTTATGGGTAAAATTAGCTTTAGGGTCTGACAAACTTTTAGGATAGGCATTTTGATCCAGGAACATGTCTTACTTGGCAAAATCACAATGAAAACACAAGCATTTCTTCAGTCCATGGAAACTTCTGAACACTCTAGTACTCACCTGTCAGGTTGGATGGGACTCAGATAAGGTGATGCAAAGGAACCAGGAAGCTCCTACATAAAGAAAAACATTTCGATGTTGATATCTGGGGAAATACCCCTCCCACCAATCCAACCCACACACACATACAAAAATAAACCCTGGAATAAATCCCCCGTTCACAAAAGGGCATTTGAGTTCTCTTGCTCGATGCAAGTGCTGATTATGTATGACAATAATGTCGGCACAGGCTGCATCCTGTGAACTAATGAAACAAGAGCTGCTAAGGAGCCACTTCAGTGACAGGAAGAGGCAATGAAGGAAGAATTCTTACTGTAATGACTGTGAAAAAGGATAACATTATTATATTATAGATTAGCATTTGCTCTGAGAAACAAGAGCTGCTTTGAAGAACAACTTAATGACAGTGTTTATGCCGTATATATACATATATATTTATATATGTGTGTGTGTGTGTATAGAGTCTTGTGTAATTGTAGTTCTTACATCGGCTGTCAAGTCACATTTACTTGCTTTTTCCATAAGTGGAAGGCTTTTTTTTTTTAAAGTTCAGCTGACTCAAATCTTTTGAATCATTTCATCAAGAACATTTGTTCTCATTTATTCACTACTTCAGTGGTCATAGCTGCACGTCACAAGTTGTTTAAGTGATTCATTAATCATTCACTCACTAGTTCACAACCTTCTTTAAACAAGACTTTTTATATTTATATATATATATATATATATATATTTAGTATATATATTTAGATAAGCGTTTGTCTTAAAATTACAAAATGCAGATTTATTTTCCCAAAACTGAAATCAAGCGATTCATTCAGTTCATCCATCAAAGTGATTCACAACAAAATGTCTCGTCTTGTTCAGACTCAAAACAGAGACTGAATTCAGAAGAGCGTGTTTCACTCTTACCATTTCAATCATATCAATCACATATTTATATGAACTTAGATCAGATAAACAGACGTATTTGTTTAGTAATTAGCCTAATTGTTTTTCAAGGGATGTAGTGTAATATTACTGGCTCTCAGTCATTAAAGGCGGCATGAAACGGAAGATGAGATAGTCTTGTGATGTAATGAGAAATCGAGTCTCCCCCTCAGGAATCGGGTCTCCTTTAGGACCCAGGCAATAATGCCTGATCAAAAGTTGTTATTGTGATGTCTTGACTAATTATACAGTATAGTTTTATTTAAAGCCATGCCAGCATCTTGACTAATTATAACCAATTTAACTATTGTATGATGTTTATTACATAAGGTGCACAAACAACATGCATAAAATATAAATGAATGCCTATGTACTGCATAATAAAACAGACTGGAAACACAACCATGCATAAAAATGTATTTTCTTTACAAGGATAAGGATTGTTGCTACATACTATGTTCTGTAAAAGTAATTTAATATTAATTTTACACAGTAATAGCAATGTAAACAATAATACTATAATACATTTTTAATAAATTAAATGTCATGCTAAGTATACACAAACATCATTCATTTGAAACAACAAAATAAACATACCAAATATGGTATAAGCTAAGCTAGCAGGCTAATCAGGTAGGAGCTAACAAAAAAAAAACAGTAAGATGTTTGATTTCACAGCCTACAGCTTTAGTTATATACTAGTTTATGAACATGTCATTTAAAAGACATTAATTGTCATTATAATACATTTTAAACAATAAAAATCATAACGTGATTTTGCCGGAATTATAATCACGCGCTAAAAATACTACACAATAAAAGTGAGTTGAACCCATAGACATAGTAAAATACATAGACGCCCCATTGGCCTCTGGGTCGTACGTCAACGGCGCCGCCATATTGTGCCGGGCAACGTTCCCATAACACTCATAACTGGAATTGAGAAAAATGTCTATTTCGTGTACAAATCGCCGCACAATTGAATACAGGTCTCGGGGAATAACCGTTCACAGGTAAACCTGATCATTTGTTTCTGGTTGTATTTGGTCATTATATAATGATGTTGATAGTAGCTGGCCACCGGAGTCAGTCAGAATATAGCTAGCGATGTCGCTAATTAGCTGTGAAAGTTGAGTTTAAATTATTTATTTTATAGTTCTAGCATATTTTATAAGCTAAATTTCCTGGAATTTAAATATGCATCTTTATTTTCTTAAAACCGACTTTTAAGACAAGCGCACGTCTCGGTTAGGTGACTGACATCTTGTGAATTACTGTAACGTTAGTTAGTTGGCTAGCTTACTTTTCTCACACATTGAAGGTTTCGCACAGACAAAGAGTTGAGGAGATGGTGGGAAGTAACTGTAAGGTTTTTCCGCAAGCCAGTTCTCTGTGTTATGCAGGACAGGTCTGTCAGGATTAGGGACGGAGCTAAACCATCGGTATTAGTATTATAAGTATACTATATACTATTATCAATATATTTTAGTGCTGCAACGACGCGTCGTCGTCATCGATTACGCGTGAAATGCGTCGACGTGTCACACTGTTTACATTCATCTCGTGTAATGGCGGCTTCTGCTCCTGGGAATGGAGAAAGTTCCATTCTATCACAAAAACCTCGACCACGATTATCAAAAGTATGGGAATACTTTAAACAGAGGCCAAATAAAATGGTCCTTTGTTCCCTTTGCAGAACCGAAATAGCGTACCACCTGTGGAATTGGATCTCTGACAAATTTTTACGCGCGCAAGATCATATTTTGAGCGTGCAAAAGGGCATTTGGCGCGCGCATGAACTGAGTTGAGGAGAAAATCTTCGTCTCGCAAATAAGAAAATATTTTGAGCGAACGAAAATCAGTTTTGCATTTCAAAGAAGTTTATTTGGATGTTAGCGGACATTCTCTTTCGCACGTGCAAGGTTTGAGTTGCTCGCGCTCCTGATTCCCGCCCTGCGCGCTCGCTAAGCGCCGACCGCTCGCCTGCTCAACACAAACCAGCGTTACAATGTGCCAAAATTCCAGCCAATCAGAGATGAGTCTGCTAAATTCTGATTGTCTGGCTTGACAACCAATCACAAGACTCCCTGCATTACAGACAGCGCAAGAGGAAAAACACATGGTTCAGGAGACGTTTGTTCAATGACTCGAACACTATCAAAGTTCCTTTTAAGACTGTATAGAAAGTCTTTGACACTCTTCATTTTAAAGTTCAAATGTCCACCACTGGACAACACACATAAGTGGATTATTTTTAATCAAAATCAAATCGTATTGTTACATAATGGCGTGTCCCAGTGTTTCTACACCTCAATGAACTGCTAAATTAGTTCTAACTTCTTACGTAAAAAAGATCACTAGATTAATTAAATTTTTTTTTAATAAAAATAATCGTTAGAGTAGTCGACTAATCGAAAAAAATCGTTAGATTACTCGACAGAAAAAATATTTGATTTGTATTGTGATATTATATTATTGTACTTATACTATTCATTACTATTTTATTTGCTGTATACTGTTTATTGACAATATTATACACTTTATTATTGACTATATTATATTCTATTCTACACAAACTATTTCCCATGTATTATATACAACAAACTATTTACCATTACTTCTCACTATATCTTTTATTGATTATTTGCATTAAACTGTAGTCGTACCATATCATACGTATTAGCATAAAGGATACATCAGTCATCTTTGTTATTGTATGTTTTGGAGTATCTATCTGTATTTTAGTGCCATAAAAATACAGAAAGTAGCCTGTGTTTTGACGATTTGCTTCATTTTCACAACGGTGGTCAATTTTAAACACAAGAAAAACTAAAAAAAAAATGCCTTTTACTTTTTTTCCTTTCCTTTTTTTTTTTTTCTACCCAAAAAATCCTTTTTTTTCCATTTAATGTGAAAATTTTATTTGGCTCATTATGGGCGTCTTCACAATTCTTATCCAAAAATAAAGCAGCCAAATGCAGGACAAGTCTGAGCTTTGCCTATTCCTTATTAAAATAAAAATTAAAGTCTACTATCGAGGTTTTAAGTAACTAGAGATGGAACTTTTTGTACATCATAAACCACTGAAAGCGGTCGATAAATGTAAACGTTATTTTCGTTTTTATCCAGAAAAACCGCAGCTCGCCAGTTTACTTGCCCTCACCAATATGGCGGACGCGTTGACGTATCGCAGCAACGTTCCAAAGCGGCCAATGGGGCGTTCCTTATGTGTATGGTTAAACCAATGGGATCACTTGGGGTCCGATTTCTGGGGGGGTCACTTGATTTCTCACCGCCAACGGCTTCTTAAACAACACAAATTTAGGCCAAATTTAGTTTACTATTGCTGGGATGTCACGTGAGTGACAGGTCTTCCCGCCCTCGCGCCAGCAAACGTCATCAGAGGGGAAGTGAGGAAGGAAAGTTATTATTAATTATAGTATTAACGATATCCACAGATAAATCATTTAAAATGAACACTACAATATTTCATAAAAAAAAAAAATTAAAAAAAAATGAGTTTCCATTTTGATTTCATCGTGACTTCAGTGACAGGAAGGCAGCGGGAGAAACTTCAGTGAGCCAAATCATACGAGTCAAGATTCGTTCACTTAAAAGATTCACTCAACGGCACTGAATCGTTCAAAAACACCACTAGAAAGCATTATGTCATTCCTGCCCGTTAAAGACACTGCTGACGTTATGACTTCAAATCACTCCGTTCGTTTCGCTCTAGTCTAATACTGAGTGAGTGAATAAGGCCCGATGAACTATATCTCTATAATGACTCGCGCTTTGACGTGATCAACGTGCGGATTTTACATTAATACACACTGTACAAACACTCCTATGTTTAAAACAGCAATACACCCCCCCCCCAGTACGATTAAATGACAAGGTCTGCGTACGGCCATATTATATTTATTAACTCTACGTATCTTGAATGGTCAATAAACACGGTGCGTCAATACATGTAGATCCACAAGATGATATTGGTGTTTGTATTTGCGTCTGAATGTGATGATCTTACCAGCGAGAGGAAATCACGCAGGTCGCGCGACCATCATCAGCATCTGATGAGAGCGATCAGCGGTCTCGCGCTCGATTCCTGGCGTATCATCATCATCATCATCATAACCGTCTTCCGCTCCACTTATTTTTTAATATAGACTGACCGACTTAATAACACGCAATTCGGTGGCGCCGCGCTTCGCCATAGTCACATTTGTGCCGTGGTTACCGTTCGTTCCGTTTGATTCGGTCTTGTAGGAACTGCAGTACAGGCTGCGCGAGCGCTTCTCTGAGCATCAGCCAACAGCAGAGGACAGCAGAGCTCTCCTGCCTTTCCCATGACTGAGCATCACTACTGCTCTTCATGTGCACGATTATTACAATGCCATTATCCGACCGTTAGTTTTATGTAATGCTGTGCAAGGTGCTTGCTCAAAAATATGCCGAGCAGCCGTCCATATATACTGCCTGTGTGCTTATTACCACTACGTCAAAAGGCACATAAAGACGTTTATATATCTAAAGGGCCTTAATATAGTGCTAAACAGAACAGAATAAAAGTCCTCAAGCCATTGCCTAAAATTGTATTTAGAAAAAAAAAAACTTTAAACTTTTGTGTGATGTCATGTTTCGATGACGTGCAATTTCGAACGTTTTCGGGTCGGGTCTATAGAATTCATTTACGGTAGCGGCGCCATCTTTTTGATTTTTAGCGGGAATGAAAGCGAGGGATATTCATATCTCTCTTCAGTGGATTGTGTTTATTTCGTGTTTTTGGCTGACACTGCAAATTATATCTTTCCAAGAAATGTCAGTTGACAAAAAAAAAACTTGAGCTGGTGAAAATTATAGGAGCTTTATACAGATAAACACTGAAAACACGGCGAGTCCAACCTCGCTTCCATACTCGGGTCTAGTAAACGTAAGCTATAGTTCAAGTCTTGTCTTCTGATTGGTCAGTTCAGTGTTGCATTGCCAAAAATCCTGCTGCTCACCATCCTATAGTTGTTGCATGGTAAAGTTCCGCGATTGACCTATATAATACATGGCACAATGCAATACACTTAATTAAAATAACGTTTTAAAAATATTGAGAATACTTTTATTCTCACCATGACTATAAATGTCCTTACTCTTATCTATAAGCTTGTGTGCACCATTTTGGAAGAACTAAGCATTCAAAACATACGTCTCACTTTGGGTCAATATGGATCATCAATTTTGATGACATCACCCTGCACTTCATTTTCTTATCAGCTTTTCTGTCCAATCAAATGGTCTCTAGAATCCCGCCCCAGTTTTGCCAAGTCCATGGTTTCCCAGTGGAATTGACCCTTCGCTGGTAGTTTGATTGACAGGCGATCTGACCAATCATAACCCCCGAATCCGCCATTTTGTCTGACAAAGCAGTCAGGGGAGTTAGTAGATTAAAGTTGGTGAACTTGAAAAACTGTGTGTACTCGCATCTTTCTGCAGTTGAAACAACATTCCTTCTGTTCATTCATGTTTATTTGATGCTATAAATGAACTAGTATGAAGAGATGATCTGTCACGACACATTAAAGAGACACTATACGCTATTTATTGTTTAAACTTCTTTACAAAATTACAATATTTGACATTTCAAACTGTTTCATATCAAAAATAATCTGCTCTGTCTTGTCTGTCAACACATTGTCAGTGTCCTCTTTACTCTGGGATGTATTTTTCACTTCGTGAGAACATGATGTGTGGCGTGAGAGCGCATGGCTTGTCGGACATAGCAACAGTAACTAAAGGGGGCGGGTCTTTGCGAAGGGTCAATTGGGCTACTTTAACAGTGTTGCCGTGGGTTGTTTTTTATGTCCGTGGGTTGAAGTGACCCCATAATGTGATATTTAGCCCCTGGAATGCTATGGAATATGGATTTTATCCCACAGGACGCGATTCTTACCGGGGGACCCCCCTGAAACTCCATTGGGCTAGTTTTAGGGTAGCAATTGGGCGGGTTTTGTTGTGAAAACTTGGCCACCCTGTCCCGCCCATACATTATAAATATACACTTAAGCCGCGGCTGAAGTGGTGAATGGCAGATGTAGGAATTCATTGAATGAAGTCTGGTTTCAAGTTAGTGTCGCGCGAACCGCAGTGCACAGTCTGTTCCGGTCCAGAGACACATTAGCACAGAGCGGATCATATGAGAGATTAGAAGCTGACGGCTCTGGCCGAGCTGTGATATAAATGAAATGCTATTGGCTATTTTTTGTAAAGGGGAGGAGCTATTCGATATGCCCCGCCCTGTTTCCTGTTTCAATGGAAATTACGTCAATACTCTGAATAATGCTGCGCGTTCAAGGGCACTTCAGCGGGCCTTTAATAACGGACATTTTTCACATGTCCGGGTTTCTCGAAGTGGAAGTCGTCATAGTAGGGTAAAATTCTGTGACGGTGAATGAGAGAACACATTAAATATATTTTTTGTGTCACCATTTTCTCAAATAGCAAAAGAAAAACACAACAGTGTTTTCACAACCTTCAATTTGGTGCTGCGTTAGAAACCCTCACAGCAACCTTAACTAGTTTTTTGGGGGTTTTTTGTACTTTGATGAAAAGGTCATACAATACTGAATATAGTGTTACAAATGTACATATATTTTTTTAAAAAAATGAAAATATATATATATATTTTTTAATTTTTTTCGTCATCAGCATCGTAAATCTTGCAAAGTTTTTTTTTTATATATATATATATATATATATACATTTCATTTTTTTAAAAAAAAAACATCGTAAATCATCGTAAATCTTGCAAAGTTTTTATATATATATTATATATATATAAAAACTTTGCAAAATTTACGATGCTGATGACGAAAAAAATGAAAAAATATATATATATATTCATTTTTTTTAAAAAATGTATGTACATTTGTAACACTATATTTATATATATAAAAAACTTTGCAAGATTTACGATGCTGATGACGAAAAAAATGAAAAAATATATATATATATTTCATTTTTTTTAAAAAAAAAATCGTAAATCTTGCAAAGTTTTTATATATATATATAAAAACTTTGCAAAATTTACGATGCTGATGACGAAAAAAATGAAAAAATTTCTATATATATATTTCATTTTTTAAAAAAAAAAATCGGAAATCATCGTAAATCTTGCAAAGTTTTTATATATATATATAAAAACTTTGCAAGATTTACGATTTTTTTTTTTTAAAAAATGAAATATATATATATATATATAAAAACTTTGCAAGATTTACGATTTTTTTTTTTAAAAAAATGAAATATATATATATATAAAAACTTTGCAAAATTTACGATGCTGATGACGAAAAAAATGAAAAAATATATATATATTTTCATTTTTTTTTTTTAAAAATGCATGTACATTTGTAACACTATATTCACTATATTTATATATATAAAAAACTTTGCAAGATTTACGATGCTGATGACGTGAAAAGGGTCCATTGTGTAGTAAAAGCCATCAAAGCCGTGCTTGTACTGAAAATAAACTAAATTAGGCCGACATCAAAAACACCCCATCGCTGCATTTGTTTTACGGCATTTTATTCATATTGTTTCTTGATAAAATACACTTTGCTTTACAAGTGCTGATTACAATTACTATTTTACATTCACCTTTATTTTACATAAAATATTTGACTTAAAACATAACACACATCGTGGAAGCCACTCTAAGTTCTGGAATACCAACACCTCCTACACAAAGAGTCGTATCATTTCAGGGTTCCGCACTCGTTAATTAAAAAAACCAAGTGTTTTGTCAAATGTCACAGGCATATAAGGTTGGAGACAGAGATGGTGGCAAGTCATGCGTTGCAACTCCATCAAAGGAAATTAAAGCAGTAAATAAACACCGACTGCTTGTTTACAGCTCTGACAAGTTAAAACATTTCCAAGAACCCAAATATCAGGGTTTTTTTTTTTTAATTCAAATCAGTTCTAAGGCCTGATATCACAGTTATATTCTATGAGTCTCTTGTATGTTTAAATGCTGCATATGTATAGTATATGTAAATGAAAGCGATAGTTTACCCACAGACAAAAGTCATCGAAAGCCTGAAAAACAATCTCACACCCAAAGACATTCAGCACAACCCAACCACCACGTTAGTAAAATGTTATTCATACAACACAAATATACTACAGTATAACCTGATGGATTTTTTTTTTTCTGCTAGACTTCAATAAAGTGGGCTGTAAGTGTCACAGATTAAAATCAGTCAATTTAAAATCCACTGTGAGGGAACATGAACTCATTGCAGGCAAAACTAGCCACATGAAAGACTCAATGGATCAGACTATCACAAGGGCCCTGGTACAAAAAATGTGTAAAAAGTCTGTACACCTCTTCAGACGAAGGTATACCAAAATGGGACAGCCAATATAAAGATATAGTAAATACCCTGTTTCTTAAATGTTTTGTAAAATGATTTGTAAATAGACTTCTTTTTATTAAAATATATTACTTAAAATATATTACTTTGCTTAACTGGACAAGACATTAAAAACAAAAAACCGATTATCTAGTTACCATAAACTGACTTTGGTATATTACCAAGCAAATCTTACCTAAAATTCTTTCACTTTTTTTATCTATACCTTGGAAGGCAGACAATTTAAAAAAAAAAACTAATTCAAGATGCAACAAAACATTTTTTTTTAACATACATAGAACTATTGGTATCAAAATTTATGTTTAGCAGAATTGTTTCAGGACAGAAATTTAGCCACAACATTTAATGACTAAAATTATGATGTGTCGGACAGTTTTCCTGAAACAAAAACCCAATCGGATATGTGTAGGCAAGATTCAAGAATGCTTTGTAGAAAATCTTTGTACATCTCAAAGAAAGTCAGTATTTACAATATAAAACAAAAAAAACATCTTCATATAATCTCCCTTCTGAGTGTTTAACTTCATTGCTCGTGTAGTTTTCCTGTGGATACTCTGCATTATCCCCTAAAAACCTAAGGTTATTGGGAATATTTACTATTCCAATTAGAGGCAATGTCATTCACGTGACGTAAACAACTCAAATTATTAGACACAGGCTGTTGAAATGATTAAGACCTGTTGTTTTTCTCCTGAGAGGGTAATAGATTATTTGATTAAGAAGTGCTTTAATTCTCTTCATCCTTACAAGTCATTTTTGAAGGTATAGCAAAGGTAAAGTCATTTTCTAAGCATAAAAAAGTGCAACCCTAATAAATCCTATTTTTTTTTTTCTGAAGAAATTACGTAAGGGGCTATTTTATAAATATTGTAAATATACAAATTATTGCCATTATCAGTATAAACCTGTTCTTGCATTGTTCTCTCAAGTAAAACCCACAAATGCAAGAGAAGTGCTAGCCTGTTAACGTATTTGACAAAACTCCCTTCTATCCCATAAATAACTTTTAACAGTACCATATAAACCTAGTAACAAGGCAGGTTAATATATTAGGTATTTCAATTCACAGTAATTCTGCAAAGTAATTGGTATTTCAGTTGTGTGGTTCTTTGCTTGAGTCACAAAGGCTAAAACCAACCAACAAATAGTTTTGCAGGACAAGCAAAGACTAAATATTGATGTTATATGTTTCTAATCCAGCAAACTTGTGTGAATTGTGTATAAAAGATCCAAAATCTGAGGGGTGAGAGGATGGGGGGAGGGGGGGTCATGATTTTTAACATCTACAAAAATAGTAGTATATTGATTTCCATTTCTAAAATCATTACAAAACTATTAAAGAAAAGAAACGAGCATTAAATATTGCCACTATTAGTCTTGAGTCAAAAGCAAGGTGCTCAACCAATGAGAGGAAGTATTAATAGGCATTGCACATTTTACATACCTCATATTCTGCTATGCTAATTGTGTTTGTGCTGTGAAGACAAACAATGGGGCAAATTCTAGGACTGGGACAATAAATGGATGCACCGCGAATCAAGAAATGATTGAGATTTTCCGTGATTCTCTCTCAAATCGATTCTGATCTTAGTTTTCAACAGCAGATGGCACTTCCAATTCCTTCCACACACCGCTAGAACCTTCTATAAAATAATCATTCATAAAGTTCGAAAGGGTTGAAGCGAATTACATGGGTGTTTGCAGTGGGCTGTTTACATTAATCTCGAGTACATTCTCAGACTCGGTCAAACGCACGAGCGCTCTTCTTTGTGAGCATTTGAACGTGTGTTTAAACACAATCTGCTGTTAAAAGCTCAGAATCCATTCGCGGGAGAATCGCTATGCATTCGGAAAATCTCGGAATCAATCCACGAAGATGAGTCGATTTATTGTCCCAGCTCTTGCAAATTCACTTTTGCAGCACAAAAGCCTGCATCATTTTCACTAGCAGCCACCCGCAATCCAGTTTAACCAGGCGCTTAAAGCGCGGAAACTGCAAATGATAGACAAAAGCATGATGACCAGGCACATATCCAGACATACAGTGTAGTCAAGTGCATTTTCAACACTTTAAAAAGCCGATTCAGGTGTCTGGATTGGAGTAGGGCAGCCATACTGTACAGTTCCAGTAAAGCTTGCCGTATCGCGGTAGTCTGCTGCATTCTCCGCAAACAAAGCACTCAGAACTGACTTGAAGGGCTTTCGCACTGAATAGTTCTAGGAACTAGCCACTAGAATAGTGTTCCTGGTTGCATTTGCACCGGCAATAGGAACTCTGAAGCGTCCGACAGTGGCGTCTTTAAGCGCTGCATTTACCAACAGTAAAAACCGGTGGATGGAGGACGCAGTGATCGGAGCTGTGTTCGTTGTGTGTTGTAGGTTTTGTGATAACAGAGATGGAATGTAAATGAATAATTTACGCAACTGAAAGACGAAAAAGTGGGGCTAAGAGACTCGGGGCCCTATCATACACCCAGCGCAATGTGTCGCACCTGGCAAAAAATATGTGTTTTTTGCTAGTTTCAGCCTGACGCAGTTATCATTTTCACGTCCAGCGCCCATGTTGTTTAAATAGCAAATGCGCTCGCGCCCATCTGTTCGCCCATGGACATGCTGGTTTGAAAACAAGGTTTGTTCAGGCGCATTGTTGGCGTGTTGCTATTTTGAGGCAACTGAAAACGACTGCGCAGTATTTTTTTTAATTTAATGGGAACGTTATTAACATGCACCTATAGGCGGGTGCACAACGCACACACATTCTGTTTGTTACACACAGGACAGCAGCACACAAACATGCCAAATATTAAAAATAAAAAGATTATAATATAAAAGATTATTATTGTGTACGTAAAGATAAAATGGATAGTCATTGCATGTATCAGAATGACCTATTTACATTAATGAAGAATGAAATTGGCGAATTATTTGACCAATCGTGACAATACACATGTATTTAAACTGACTTGTAAGATTGAGGGTGTCATTATTCCACCATGTAAATAGTAATCCGCCATGGTGCAAGCACATCTGGCTTTTAAGATGACATTCTGATTGGACATTACGCCCAAAACACACCCATGATTCATAAAGAGACTAGGTACAACCCTTTTGGATCATGCGCCAACCTTTTTTTTTCGTCGTTAAACTAGCAAAAGTGGATTCAGACTGCGCCATGCGCTTGGATCTTTAAAATAGGGCCCGAAATCTCCTATGATAACTTGCAGTATGACACATCATCGAGACAGACACAACACTGCAGACAACAGGTAAATGCCGTTATCGCCGTTTTCCATGTTTGTGAAGTAAATAGGTTTACATGGCTTTTTAAAAATGCCGGGTGCTGGTGTTTGTCATGCGTTTGACCAATCAACATACACTTATGTCACTGGCAGTTCCTATAGTGCTGGTTTAGACCCTACTCTGAAGTAGGAGCTAATAAAGGGAGTTCCTAGACTTAAAATGGTTCCTAGTTCCTACAGTGCGAACACGGCAAAATCCGGCTACTTCCACTAAAAGTTCTGAGAGCTATGAAAAGGTTCCTCTGGTGCGAAAACCCCTTTACAAGAACAGTACTTGTAGCTGGCTATGTTTACATCATTACCTGATTTGCATAATTACTTTCCTGAATCGGCCGCTAAAAAATAAAGCAGAATGTACGTGCAAATAGTCAGCACTATTATCAGGTGAAATTCATTCTTAGTGAATTCGCCCAAAAGAATAACAGCAGAACAGCCCGTCTCAAATGACAATGTATAGATGAATAGGTTGCCACAGCGAGAGCGTCACTGTTGTAGCATTTCTGTTACCCTTCCTGCAGTGATTGCTTTTTTTTGAATGAATGAATGAACGAGTCACAGTCATTATCGTACCACCAAACATGAGACACACAGTTTGGATGGACCAATGCAATCATCATGACAGAATGCGCCACATCCCTTGCACATAATCATGGCCTTCAGCCGACAGTAGCACTTTGATTGGACGTCCTCCATCCCAGAGGTTTCTATGTAGGCTTGCTCAGGTGAGGTCTCACCCTGACTGCTCTGATCCAGTAGGTGACCTGCAGGTATGGCAGTGACGGTGACGGAAAAAGACATCATCCCTCCACCAGCCGTTTCACCATCACCACTGCAGGACACGGTGGGAGAAGTTGGAGTGTCAGCCATGCTGTGGTTCAGTGCATGAGGGACAGACATGCTGATAGTGCCACCGTACTGAGGTCCATTATGGGCTTTCTGAGACAAAAACGTGCGTTGGTGGCAGTCACTTAACTGATATCGCTCTGTTTTACCCTGTATACTGCTGCAGAGATCAAGCTGTGAGCTTCTTGAGCATGTTTCTTTGGTTCTAGTAGAAGTGCTGCCTTCTTCTTGGCTGGATAAACAGCTCAAGGATGGAGATTCAGACTTTATATCAGAACAAGGTTGGGATGCCAGAGCATCGTCTGGTTTATTGATGAAACATCCCTGCTGTTCCACTTTGACCTTTGGGAAATTCAGGTGTCCTTGAGAAGTGGTATGAGACCCTGCAAATGATTCCGTCTTCCCTTTCATGCTGTCCTCTGCTTCAGTTTTCTCTTTCTTCAGGTTGGCAAGGGCAGAGCTTGTATTAGAAGCTAGGTGTGGCCGTTTGCTGCTCTCGGATACTCTACCGTATGTGGAGACATTGAGGAGGTAGTGTCCTGTCATAGCTGGCTTAGATACCTTTTTCCGTCCAAAGATTCCTAGATGCACACTCTGGTCCGGGCTGCTCTCAAGGTGACCTAACTGACAGGATTGAAATTGAGAGGGTTGACAGTTTGAATTGGTGTGCTTCTGCTCACATTTGTGCCTTAGTGGATGGGGAATCTGGTCCTGAGTGCCAACACTGACCAACTTGTCCATACTTCTGACTTGCATCACAGATGAGCCAAACGGAATTTGGTTCCCAAATTTGCTTACATCATCTTGGTTTGTCGGGCTATCTTTTTTCAACCCGGCAGTGGTGGTATCTTCATCTCTGGTAGAAATGGCCATAGACTGAACCTCCACTTTGGCTAGTGGCTTTGGGAGGATCTTCTCTAACGGAACCTCTTTACCTTGAAGCAGCTGGGTGACCAGAGGATTGTTTGCTGGGATTGAAGAGTTAAGCTTGGTCACTAACGCTCCTGACAAAGGTGTCTGCTGTGGTCTCTGGTTTTGTGCAATTGCGCTTCCTGCCTGACTTGAAGGTGCTAGTATTCCTCCAGGACTGAGGAGGTTATGTTGATCCTTGCCCGTTGGGTTTAGCGTGCACTGAGTGGTTTGCGACCCCATCAAAGAGCGATTTTCTTTTAAAAAACCCTGGCTTGCACTGAAGTCTAGAACAAAACCAGGGTCTGTGTGTCCAGTAAAACCTGAGGAAGGAGAGGTTTGTGAGAGAGTCACTGTGCCTTCAGGGGCCGGAGATCCAGAGCTTAGCTTTATAGGCGATACAGATTGACTTCTGCTGCTTGCTGGTGAAAAATCTTCTGACAGGGACCGAGCTGGAGAGGGTGTTGAGGTACCTCCAACTGAGCCGGCTCCTCTTGAGGAAGATGACCCGGCAGCTGCAGCTGCGGCACGCTGTGCACGCGCTAGCTGGGCTTTTGCCTTGATGTCAGCCAGAGTGCGTGCACCGGTGCGACCGGGCCGAATGCTAGGGGGTGTCAAGGGAACAGGAGTCCTTGGAGATATCTGCTCAAAAGAGGCAGGGGCAGAGAGAATTCTTGACACTGGGATCTGTAAAGAGAGAGTTTAAGTGTTACTATGAGAACTACAATTTCAGTAAAGTTAACATTTATTATCCAAAAATTTATTTAAAGGATATTTATACATTTTAGATGGATTTTTCCATGGATATTTTTACATTTTTGTATGGAAAAATTCGCTACCATGATTGCTAAAAATAGCTAGAGAGTTTGGCTTATGATTGCTTGATTGTTCTCGATAGTTACTAGTGCATAACCAAGGTGGTTGCAAGAGCGTTCTGGGTGGTTGTATGCAAGTATGATTGCTTAGAAAATCGATAACAAATCTCTCCTCAACAAGTCACACAATACGAGATGTCATTCATGCAAGTAGAACAAATGACAATTAAAGCGATAGTTCCCCCAAAAATGAAATTTATCCCATGTTTTACCCTCAAGCCATCCTAGGTGTATATGACTATCTTCTTTCAGACGAACACAATCAGAGATATATTTTAAAATATTCTGGCTCTTTCTTGCTTTATAATGGTGCTTCTGATTTTGAAGTCCAAAAAAAGCACATCCATCCACCATAAAAGTAATTCATACGGCTCCAGGGGGGATTTCTGAAGCAAAGTGAAAATATCCATATTTAAACTTTATTATTAACTACAATATCTAGTTTCCGGTAGACGACCATAAGCATACTGCGTCGACTTGCGGTAAAAGAGTAGCCCTTGGCGCGATGTAGGAGTATTGTAAGTTTAGGCACCTCTCGTGGTTTAAAAGAATAGGGCTGGGTAACAAACTCAAGCTCCATTTCTCCTATATCAAAATGCTCCGACATTTCGTTTTAAAAATTCGCATTTTAGATTTCCAATCCATGACCGGTGTTTTGTTTTGCTCTATCCTCAGCGCTTCCGCATTCGTCATTGTGTCAGGTCAGGGATTACTCCTCCACAGTTACTCGATTTGCATAGTCTGCCGGAAGCTAGTCATTTTAATTTTTAAAACTATGGATATTTTTCTTACAAAAACCCAGAGGACCTTTATTAATCCCCTGGAAATGTGGGAGCTGTGTGGATTACTTTTATGATGGATGGATTTTCAATGGCTTAAAGCTGTCAGTAACTCATCATGTTGCACCTTGCCATACACCGTGTATACAGTGTCACTGATTATAATGTGTTTTATTGGCTTTTGATGCATCGAATCACTCTCATCTATTGTAAACAGGGTGTAACACACTGCAGTTGTAATACTTGGGGTTAAGTTGTTGTTATTTTCTTCAAAAGAAATAAACCTAAAACTTACTTTGAGAGGAGGTACTCTCTGTTCTACTTTTTCTTTAGCTGTCACAGTGGATGACATTTCTGATGAAGAGACACGGGGCTTCTTCTCTGTTCTGGACTCTGTGTCCAGTTCAGTAGAGAATTTTCTCTTCAGAGGCTCAGATGTGACAGCAGTTATTGGAGATCCAGCCTTACTGCTCTCCGATATCTGTTCAGCCTCACCCACGGGACTTTCCTCTTTAGTGGTCTGTGTCTCCTTTCCTTTCAAACATGTGACTACCGCTTCCAAAGAAGATGCTGGAGTCTTACATGTGATCTCATTCTCCAGTGTTTTCTCACTGCTGGGCTTGGGATCCACTGCTTTTTGAACAGAGGACTCTGGAATCAGTTCTTCCTGTGTATCCTTCCTCGTGTCTAAGGATAAATGTGATTGCTCTGAAGCAGGAGGTTTGACTGGCTCTTCAGGGGAGGCATGTGTGATAGTTGACTTGACATCTCTGGATCTCAACTCCATGTGGATGACCTCGGTCACTGGGTTTATCTTCTGAGACTCTTTGACAATCACTGGCTTTTCTGATAGGACGGAGCTTTTAGCTGGTTCAGGAATGTCCCTGGCTTCTGTCAGCTCTTTGGATTCCTCTATACTCAGTCCAGAGCTGAAAAGCAAGAAAAGACAGAAGATTAGGTAAAAGGATGTCAAAAACATCACCTATGATACATTGAACCAGTGGTCCACTAACCAATTTTCCGGCCTCACTTTGATTGGATACCAAAATAAAGCACAGAACTACGTGACCGGGATCACACTGTAAAAAATGATTGTGATTTTAACTGTAAAAGACTGTAAAAATCTGCTAATTGATTAACACTAAGTTTCCTTACGATATACGGTGAATAACTGTAATAGTTCTCACTTTACATTATTAATGTACTTTTACTGTAAAATACTGTTAAATTCACAGTTTTTGGAAGTGAAAAAGAACAAGTCACTCCATACTTTTTTAAATTGAAATTGCCATAATTCCCTGCTTGACACTTTACTTTTAATGTATTTTTGTTGAAATAACTGTATGATCAGTTATGTACATTAGGGATTTATGTTATATATAATGTTGTTAAACTAATGTTTATTGCATTGTGTGTTACCATGATAGTGTTTAGTGTTTGTGTGAATGACATTGTGCACATTTTATATTAGCATTTACCTTCTCAGCTTGTAGAAAATAGGTTGGTATATTAACATTATCAGTTAATTAAATATGTTTTTTTTTTATGTAAATTAAAGTTAAATCTGTAAATCTCGCTTACTGCTATTTTTTTTTACAGCAAATTTCTAGCAACCACAGTTACCGTTTTTGTTTTTTGTTTTTTACTGTAAATGTCAGAATTTTTTTTGGTGCACAATATATGTCGGAAATACTTGTTTAATTCAGTGAGCGTGATAGTCCCACAACTAACAAGTTGCAATATTTCAGTAACAATTTAAATGGCCCCGATATACTTCCAAGAAATCGAAGAATGAACTGTTGTGAAGCAACAAAAAACAGCGAAATTTCTAGAAAAGTTCACTCCGGCTGTTGAAACCCTTCAAACTACCACTGGTCCGTAGTGATTACTTAATAGGTACCCCTGACCTAGACCATTCTCTGATTTTTTTTTTTTTCCATAAGCTATGGTGGCTGACTTACTGTTCACCATAGTAGCTCTCAAAGAAATGCTCTTTCCAAAGTTCCACCTTCTTTTCCTTCTCAATTTCTTGCCGCATTCTCAGTCTCAGCTCTGGAGTAAACTCACCTGAGAACACAGGTATGCATAAGCCACATACAAATATTGCAGATAAATCTGCTTATTAAAGGGTTAGTTCACCCAAAAATGAAAATTCTGTCATTAATTACTCACCCTCGTGTCGTTCCAACCCCGTAACACTTACGTTCATTAATGTTTATATGTGAATAAAAGTGTAAATTCATTTGGACAAAACCGCTCAATTCATATGGATTAGTTTTACAATCTCTTTATGAACATTTTGAAGCATCAAATTATTAGTTGTGTAAATGTCTATGGAGGGACAGAAAGCTCTCAGATTTCATCAAAAAGATCTTAATTTGTGTTCCGAACACAAACGAAAGTCTTACAGGTTTGGAACGACATGAGGGTGAGTAATTAATGACAGAAGTTTCATTTTTGAGTGAACTAACACTTCTTCCACTGTAAAAAGGTATACTCCTGAAGAGTTTTACTTTTTATATAGAAATTAAAATTTTTAAGACTAAAAATAAGTACATTCAAATTAAATGAAGACTCCTTTAATATTAGTAACCTAGAAAAAGACGTATCAGATCACATGACCTGTCAAATACTACTTATTTTATCCCGGTAACCCCTCAATTTCCTGACACTTTCGGTTGAGGTGTGGAATAAATGAGTTAGGGGTGAAATAATACATCCAAATTAGGGATTTCTATAATTGTGACCAAAAACTGTGTGATGAGAAGTAAAAAAAAATGTCAAGACCAACTGACCCTCTGACAACCTCTCCTTCCAAGATTGTGCTGCTGATGTGAAGAATTCATTGTTCAGGGCAGAGCTGGTCACCTTCAATGCTCCATCCATGCTAGCCTGCAACAAAGAGGGACCACTCAGCACCACTATTGAATCATCAATACCAATCATCGATTCATGTTCCACAAAATCACACTGTATGTTCAACACAGCATTTCATTACCTGCTGGTCAACCTCTGGCAGCATCTTAAGAAGCTTCTGTTGACACTCTGTAGGCAACATTGAGAATGTGTGCTTGTTGATCAGCGCTCGCAAGTTGGTGTTGACAAGGATGGAATCTGGTGTCTCTACATCTATCTCACACTTGGTACGCCTCAGCTGTCCTGAAAATCCAAAGCGGCGGGATCAGTAACAGCATCTCATGCGCTGACAAAAATGGCATCAATCTGATGACACTCACTGGCACTGAGCCGACTGGAGCGCTGAGACACCTTTCGGGCACCGGTCGCATGACACACATCTGCTTTGACAGAGGAGGACGAGCTGGAGGTAGAGTTCTGTGGACTGGCAGGGCAGCGCTCTGTCTGTTTCAGCTCCCAGGCTACAGCGAACAGACATACGGTTTTATATTTCTTTTGTATTTACATGAATATGCAGCAGCAGCAAACGTTTGAACGCACCTGAAGAACATGCTTTTATTTCTTACATCCAGAACTGCACGATTCATTGTTAAAAGATCGATTCAATAACCAATACAATGTTATTCCTAAACGATAACGATTCGCCTGTGTCTATTAAACCTTTGACAAAATCGCACCGCCCAGACAGAGAGAGCAGCTGTCATGCATACGTATGAAACCACATCTTTTCAACCACACATTATTGTTATTTGTGTGTTAGAAATATTCATATTATTACAGAAGCACTGGAATAAGAGTTTGGATAAAAACACAGATGTCAATAGAAGCGATCAAAATAGAGTGGTTCAGTTTTGAAAGTAACTTGACGCTTCAAATAACGATTGTATCAATATCATCGTGGTGGTGACAAGTGACGGTTAAAACATGTATTTGTCATTGAATCGTTCGTTCAAGAGATTCACTCAAAAAAGCTGATTCATCCAGTAAAGTGAAGTCTTTATGAACGAGTCATTGAATCATTCAATCAAATCCATTTTTTTAAATAATTATTCATTTTAAAATAAACTGCAGCAATTATCCTTTTGTCAGAACCTCTAATAAATTACATGTTATTTTGTTTTGCTGTCTGTTCAGAATCGTGGGAGAATCGTGATCTCAAACAAACTAAAAAAAACAAACATGATTCTCAATTTATCCAGAATCGTGCAGCGCTACTTACATCACAGTCAGGAAGGTAAAATTCACAATGAAAAATGTATAGACAATTCATATCATTTATTTTTTTGGTCAAGTGATAAAAATGAATCTGTAAAAATACCGTAGTATCAAATACTGTATACATACAGGATTTGGAGGAGTCATGAGCCATATCTTTGACAGTCTTGAGGAGCAGCCGTGGGCTCGAGGCGTTGGGGATTCCACATTGCCGGCGTTGATTCCTCTGCTGCTGCTGTTTCAGTGCCTATAAATGATGAAGGGCAAAAAAGGAGAACGTCCATAAACCCACAGGTGACATAAAGGTTATTTCTGTGTTGCCCAAAAGAACACAGAGAGTCTCTCAACAGCTTAAGGTTTAAACCAGTCAACAGTGGTTAATATCATAGTAGGTCTATAAAGCTTCATTTGTATCCCTGGTTTCACAGACAAAGGGATAGTTCATCCAAAAATGAAAATTATCTCATGATTTAGCTGTATATGGGTATCTTCTCTGAGACAAACACAATCAGAGTTGTATTAAAATATATCCTGTCTCTTCCAAGCTTAATAATGATAGTGAAGGGGGCGTGAGATTTTGTCCAAAAAGAAGTCCAAAAAAGTGCATCCATACGACTCCAGGCAGTTAAAGGATTAATTCACTTCTGAATTAAAATTTCCTGATAATTTACTCACCCCCGTGACATCCAAGATGTTTATGTCTTTTTTTCTTCAGTCGAAAAGAAATTAAAGTTTTTGAGGAAAACATTCCAGGATTTTTCTCCAAATAGTGGACTTGAGTGGGGTTCACCGGGTTGAAGGTCCAAATTGTAATTTCAATGCAGCTTCAAATCTCTCTACATGATCCCAGATGAGGAATAAGGGTCTTATCTAGTGGAACGATCAGTCATTTAAATAAAAAAAAAATACAATCTATATAGTTTTTAGCCACTAATGCTCATCTTGCACTGCTCTGTGATTGCCACACATTACGTAATCACTCAAAAACCTTCATTTCTTTTCAACTGAAGAAAGACATTTTAATTCTGAAGTGAACTAATCCTTTAAAAAAGGCCTTCTGAAGTGAAGCAATGCGTTTTTCTCAGAAAAAAATATCCATATTTACACCTTTATTAACTTTAATATCTAATCGGTAATAGCCGTACGCTTCGATTTACGGCGAAAGAGTAAACTGACGTGATGCAAGATGTAGGAGTATGGTGAGCTGGCCAACAAACTCAAGCTCCTCTTATATCGAAATCCTTCGACATTTCTCTTTAAAAATTCTTCTTTTAGACTTCTAATTCATGACCGGTGTCTTGTTTTGCTCTATCCTCTGTGCTTTCGCATTCATCAATACGTTATGCGTCGGGTCAGGGGTTACTCTTTCGTGGTAAACAATGTGTACGACCTTCTGCCGGAAGCTAGTTATTATAGTTTATAAAGTTTTAAATATAGATATTTTTCGTACAAAAACCCAACACTTTGCTTCAGAAGGCCTTTATTAACTCCCAGGAGCCGTATGGATTATTTTTATGATGGATGGATGCGCTTTTTTGGGCTTCAAAATCTCATTCACTACCATTACAAAGCTGGGAAGAGCGAGAATATTTTTTAATATAACTCCGATTGTGTTTGGCTGAAAGAAGATACACCTAGGATGCAAACCATGGGATAATAACTTAATTAAATTAAGTACCTTCAATGTACTTTTAATTAATTGATTATTCAAATAGGCATTACCACATGGTTATTTAATACATGAAGCATTTTTACCTTGAATTTCACTAACATAACTAACATAATGTGATTTATTAAAAACACCATGAAAGTAAGACCCCATTTGCAGTACTTTTTTTTTTATAACTTGAGAAATGAACAGAAATACGAGGTATAAATGGCAGCACCTGTTTGAGGGCCTTCTTGCTGTGTTTCTGCGACGGGGACATGAGTTTGCTGCTGGAGACTGACGGAGACGAACATCGAGACTGTGGGGAGGACGGCTGAGACTGCAGTTTTGTTGGCACTGAGAATGATTGGAAAGCAATACATTGGGCATATTTGGACATCTGTACCACAAACACAAATGAACAGGCATATGCATAAACAACATTTCACTCTATAACAACTCATTCAAGGTCATTTTAAATTTCCAATATTTGATTTTTAAAATGTTGTAGATTTAAGTAGCAAATGAGAATCGCTAAAATGATTGAATATATTTTAAGACAAATGTCTTCTTATTGATTTTGAGTTTTGTTCAAGGTAATTACAGCAACAGTTGTATAATAACGGAAGAATATGTAAAAGAATGGTATTTTGGGTAATCTGTGGGGCGAAAAGCACAATAATTAACATGATAATAAAAGCTGGCTGACTTTTCCATTTGTTGACATGATATGGCGAGTGTCACGATGGGCAGCTGGAGTGCCCATGAAAGCCACTAGAGGGCACTCCACTCTGGACTCTGATCACACACTCGCACGCTCATTCATTCATACAGGACTACATTTCCCATAAGCCCCATACCATTCACTGATCACCGCACCAGCTGCACCTCATTCACCATTCACTGATCACCGCACCAGCTGCACCTGATCACCCACACCATATAAGCAATGCTCACACTTCCATTCACTGATCACCGCACCAGCTGCACCTGATCACCCACACCATATAAGCAATGCACACACTTCCATTCACTGCGAAGTATTGAGCTACATACCGTACCAATTCCAAGCGTTTATGCCTGTTTGTTTTCCCGGGTTTTGATTTTGCCTGTTTCCTGACTGTTATCTGCCTGTCTTCTGAAAGCTGGATCTTGGATCTTACTCTGCTGTCTCGTCATAACAGAAATTGGTACGGTACGTAGCTCAATACTTCGCAGTGAATGGAAGTGTGAGCATTGCTTATATGGTGTGGGTGATCAGGTGCAGCTGGTGCGGTGATCAGTGAATGGTATGGGGCTTATGGGAAATGTAGTCCTGTATGAATGAGAGTGCGAGTGTGTGATCAGAGTCCAGAGTGGAGTGCCCTCTAGTGGCTTTCATGGGCACTCCAGCTGCCCATCGTGACTGAGATTCAGATGGTGAATATCATATATTAAGACGTCCACCATATAATCAGCATATTTATAACCAAACCATCATATTTTAAATTTAATTCTACATTAAATTATCATGGGATATCCTTCAATGCTTTCAGAATCTTCACTGTCTAAAAAATAATTTTTCTGTATTTTTATAAAAGCATATTTTAATGACAGTATATTTATTGAACAAAATTGAATTCTTTTATTTGTCAAAACAAACAGAAAATAGTAAAAACTTTAGTTTTGAACATGAACTTAGACATTATTAAAAACATTATCTAAGCTAAAGTATTTGTATTAATGCCACCTCATGCATTTATACGATTTTTGTAACCACTTTTATGATTTATTTCCTCATAAATGTTCAATACAAACATATATATTTTTCTGCAATCACACACTACGGGAGTTTTGTACCCTATATTAAAAACAGCCAGGCACTGAGAACCAACCCCAAAAAATAAAAACACAGTATGTAATAGATCCATACAGTCATCCAAGCACATTTATATAAGGAGTGCTTTCAAAAAATACCTAATCAAAATAACTCTCATGAATAATATGCAGCTGCTGCGGTAATTATTTCCTGGTTTTTGCCGAGTTAGTTTCCCTCTCTGACACAACCATCCCTATTTTCTCAATTCACAGCATTTAAGTTTTATTAAGATGAAAGTCTTACTTACAGTACTCGGTTCTGCGTGAATTCACTCTGTT